>BEHA01015948.1:652816-797192 GCA_002897215.1 Eschscholzia californica subsp. californica
AAAAAAAACAACTTCAACTAACAGTTAGTACTAAAAAAAAAACAACTTCAACTAACAGTTAGTACTAAAAAAAAAACAACTTCAACTAACAGTTAGTACTAAAAAAAAAACAACTTCAACTAAGTTTTCATTCCATATCTATTGCTATTACATTCGATGATGTGTCCCCTTCCTTCTTTATACTTGATGGAGTTTCTTCCAATTGCGGATTGAAATTATCGCCACTGTCAATTTTATGTTCGCAAATAGTCAACCACCTTCTTGCATCTGAAGTAGCGTATCGAGCCCATTGCCTAGCAATCGGAGGAAGTATAGTTTCGTTTTGTAGCTTAACATTAAGGAAATGACAATTGTTTACATAACCAATGCATACCATTGTATGTGGTTGAGACAAACCTTCGGAAGATGGTGTTGGTGGACCGGTGATTAAAGGTAAAAATGTCGTTGAATCATGTTTCGCCAAATGAATCAACATTATATTAAAATGAGTGGCAATTAAATAACTCGTCTCTCCGTGAGTATACCAAAACTCATGTTCAGCTGGTATATCAAAATTATTGGTCGAAACCAACAATTCTTCATAAAAAGACCCAAACATGGCTTTGTATAACTCTGGACGTGTTTCGAGTTCATTAAGAACACCTTTTCGGATCTCAATCCAACCTACCTCCGAGGGATACCCGAGACCAAGAGCGACGGCTCTAAAACCACAATGACCGTCTCCTGGAACGTTTGTAATAGTACTGATAAACGGATAAATCACCTCAGGCATTAGACGTAAAAATGAATCACCACTACCGCGAGATCTCCTGTTGGCTTTCCGTGCACTTTTAACCGATGGAACCGATGTTTCCGGAATACATTGTGCATACTCCCAACGAGAAGGATCTCTCTTAGTAGATATGGCTGCTTCCTTCTCTTTTCTGTTTCTTGGTTTCTTTGGGGCTCCTCGGGTTTTCAATTTTGTCAAAGGTTCTGTCATGGATGTCATTGAAGGACAAACAATACTCCTCAACCTTTCTAATATGGTTTTTCTCTCAGGACCGGTCGACATATCCCACATGGAGTACAACAATCCTAATTCGTAAGAACTCTGAAGTTCGTTATATACCTCAGGAGTAGGAATAATTGAGAGTTTAGTCCATTGTGGGTCAATGAGTGACAAAGATATCACCTCACCGCGTCTCATAATGATTTCCATCTCGTGAGCACAAGGGAGACCATACACAGACCTATACACACATCCACACAAATTTGAATCAATTCCTATAGTTTTTGCCCGCTCCACCTCATCTGCCAACAGGTCAAGTGCATTGTGTGAGACATAACCCCTGAGTTCCCTAAGGGCGTTGATTTGATGAGACATCTTCACTGATGTACGACTTTTCTTGAATGTAGCTTTAATCGCAACAATCTCTGTCTCAGTCATTGAATGTATAGATTCCCAACATGTGACGAAGTTACCCTCGGATGTATCCAAGTTTCTTTTCAGCTTCGCATGTGCACCTTCAACCCTATTCGTTGTAGTATTCCCCAAATGCATCACATTATCGGTCCATGCCGTTACAAAATGTTCCCTAAGTGGCAACCAAGTCTTCTGAACATAAATAACATCAATGGCGTTACTCTTCGACCACGTTGTGACGAAATCTTCAACAGCGCGATTATAATCCGCCTCGGTTTCCGCAAACATGATTAGTCGAAACATTGACATGAACTTTCGGAATGGTTTGTTTTTCAAGTGTGGTTTAACCTTTCCAACCACACACTTATCTATATGGAAAGTACATAATAAACGATCTGCATGTGGGAAGACTTCACCTATTGCATTGATTAATGCTTGTTCCCGATCAGTCAAAAATACCTTTGGCATAGAGTTAGGAGGAAATAATGTCCTCAAACGATTCAAAGCCCAAGTGCATAGATGTTCTGCCTCTCCATCCATAAAAACCATAGCCGCGGTGAATGATTTCATAGTCGAAGTCATCCCAACAATCTCAAGTAATGGTTTCCCGTATCGGTTTGTTTTGTATGTACAATCAAGCATTAACACCGTGTGGAAGCACTTCAGCAATTGGATAGATTCCGGGTGTGCCCAAAATAAGTTAGTAATCTCCCCTGTTTCCTTCTTCATTGAATGCCAATAAACATAATTGTGTTGAACTAACAATTTCATCAATTGTTGCATAGGAGTTCTACCTTCTTGTTGACTATGCCGGATTCGTATCCTTTCGTTGTATATGGTACGCATTGTCGAGGTATTATCGTTGAATTTTTTCTTTATTTGAGAAAGAATTTGTCGTGGTTTTGTACCACATTGATATAGTTCTTCAACAAAAACATTTTCTTCATTATTCAATCTATTGGCATATGCATGCCCAATTAAGGTCTCTGCAAGTTCATGATTATGGATCCCACACACAACTTCCACCTTCCACTTGTCTCCGTCTATCGGTATTCCTTTTAACTTGAAGGGGCAATTGCATTTCTTAGTACTCGTTTTTCTCTTTTTGGTGGACGGTTCTTTTGTTTTAGGAATTATTTCTGCCTTAAGATGAGAACGATACTCTCCACTTCTTTCACATCGTAAATCCATCTTCGGTTTTTTACCACCTTTCCGCGCAGCAGACTTACCAATCATAACAACCATCTTGTTTTTTATACCAATTTCTTTTGCCCATTTAACTAACTCGTCTCTCGTTTCAAACACTTGTTCAGTTCGAAAATACTCACTAACATCAATGCTGACAAAACCTTCATATGGTCTGTTTTCTTCTTGATTTTCTTCTTTCTTATCTGGAACTTCAATGTTGGGTTCTTCTTCTCCACATTCACGATTTACAATTTTAAGACATCCAAATTCCGATGATGCTTCGTTTTCTTCGACTGCATCATGCCATCTTTCTTGTGTATTAGAACCTCCAAAATCCCAAGTGTCTGTAGTAATTTGAGATGGAAGTTGAGAAGAAGCCACAACAGCAAAGCCCTATAAGGAAAAAAGAGAATTTTAGTCAAAACGGCCCGAGACAACCGTTTTATGTATTACTTTTCGGCTCGAGTCCGCCGAATTTATGCACAGTAGCTACTGTGCATAAATTCGGTGGGCACGAACCGAACTTATTGACATTTTTCGGCTCGAGCCCACCGAATTTTTGCACAGTAGCTACTGTGCATATTTTCGGCGGACTCGAGCCGTAAAATGGCATAAATTCGGTTGGACCAGACCGAAAATACCCTCCGTGTTCAACAACCAAAAAATTTTCATACAACCAACGAATATATCATACAACTTGGAAAAAAGTGTTAGGATATGTTCATATACCTCTTGGGAGACTGAATCTTGTCCAGAAATTGATGATTTAGGATCCTTTGATGTTTCTCCAAAACTTTTGAAACTTGCTTCATCCATGGTGGTTTAAGAGTTTAGAAAGGGATAGAGAAGTAGTTTAGGAGTGCAACAACAATGTGAGATTGTTGCACAACTCCGATGAACTTTCCCCGTCGATGATGGTCGCCGGTGATGTTGACAATTCCGGTGGAAGAAGAGGGAAGAAGAATATAAAAGAGGAATTTCTAGGGATTTGGGGTTTTAGGGATTTGGGGTTTTAGGGATTTGGGTTTTAGGAAGTTTAATAATTAACAACTAAAATCTTAATGTGGGTGAAATACACCCTTCAAGGGGGTTTTTTTCACCCATTCAAAGAGGGGGCCCTTTAACCAAGCCAAGTCAAACTTGTTTTACCAAGTCAACGAAACCTTGGGGAGGCCTTTTAACAAAAACGGGGAGGCCTTTTAAAATCTCCCAATTCTTTTTAACCAAAACTCAAATTTTTTAGGGAGTTTTGGCCAAATTTCCTTTATGAGAATGACGATTGTAATATTAGTCATTATAATATTTTATCAAAGATTATTTTGTCCAGAAATATTAAATCAAATCATTCCCGGGAATGGAAATCACAAAGCCACCCTCTCCTTAGGTTTAATATTACCCCATTTGGGGGGAATCCCGTTCAGCTAGGAATAAGATTCCTCCCGCATTCCCACGATCCAAACAGTAATATGGAATGTGATTACAAAAAAATCACATTCCATCCCCACACGATTACAGCGTGCCAAACATGACCTAATTATTTTTCCCAACTTCCTTTTTTTTATTTTTTTGATGAATTCGACTACGTTCTACGGTTAGTCTTTACAAGACATTGATGCATTACGAAGATATAATAAACACGATAACAACCTAATTTAAGCTGAGAATGAAAGAGACCTAAAGTCCGACAACAAAAAGACCTAAAATTCGACGATAAAAAGGTATAAAGCCCGACAAATTATTACATTATTTATAACAAAAGTTACCTAGGGTAAATCTTGATAACAACTGCTTCTACTGAGACTCAATCCCGTAGGGTTTTTGTCATGGCAGCTTTAGGAAGAAGAATTAACCCTTTCTTTTCATCAGTATCGATCATCCTCAAATACAGAAAGCTTGGATTACGTAATGTGTGTAGTAGAAACCTCCATGGTTGTTCCCTCCAAGCTTCGACTTCCGAGTCTGAAATTCCTGGATTGCCAAACCAGGTTTTGGAATCATTTAAGGAAGAATTTGAGATAGGATCTCATGTGATTAGTTTTGAAACGGCGGGGGAAATCGCTAGGGTTTCTAATGGTTCTGTTGTTATGGCCATGGAAGAAACTAAAGTCTCGTCTACTGTTGCTGCTTCTGCTAAAGGAGATGGAACTGGTGACTTCTTACCACTAACTGTAAGTGTATTTCATCACAAAGTTAGGATTTTTTTTTTGGTTTAAATTTAGGGTTTTAGGGTTCATTCATGGCTCCATTTATGCAAAAAGGTTTCCTATTTGAATTTAGGTTATTGATTTCTGTTTGGTAAGCTTATTTTGTGTTACATTTAATTGGTTTCCAGTCATTTATCCCAAGATGAGTGATCTCTATAAAATGTGTGAGTTTCTGTGTGAAAATCTCTTTGGTATGTTGAGGTAAGGGTGTCGAAACAAGCGACTGGTTTTGCAATTTATACATAGCACCTGAAATCTGTCTACGAAGAAAGTTTGTTATACATTATATGTCCGAATGGAACTTCATAACTAATAGACTTGGAGTGTTAGATACAGAGCCAGAGTACTCGGATTTGGTTTACATATCATTTCTTTGGTTGATTAAAGGTTCCCAATGTTCTTATTATGCTCAAATTTGTATCTTTTTGTATGATTTCACCATGGACTAGAATTGGTGTAAGAAGTCTGAGTTTTTTTAAGCGTGATGTAATGTGTTTTAGTTTTGTTATCAGTATCCTTTTTTTCTTTTTTTCGTTTCCTAGGCTTCTTAAACTGCATGGTGCTTTGATGATTTCAAGAGTGTTGTTCTTAGTTCTTTTCTGCTTTTGAAAGGTTCGTTATGAGGAAAAACTTTGCGCTGAAACGGTATTTCCTTCGATGTACATGAGAAGGGAAAGTTCTTATAGAGAACGTAAACTGTTTTGTGGTCGTATTATTGATAGACCAATTCGACCACTTTTTCCTGCAGGTTTCTACCATGAGGTCCAGGTATGTTGCTGTTACTTACTTTCTCTTCTTCTAGTATCAGGGGTATAACCTTCTAAATGTTAAGATCTTCATTGGTATTACCTATTTATAGGTAAAGGCAACTGTCCTTTCTTCTGATGGAAAGCAAGATCCATATGTAATGACAGCTAATGCCACATCGGCAGCTCTTATGTTATCAGATATTCCTTGGGGTGGCCCTATCGGGGTCATACGTGTAGGAAGGATCTGCGGAAAATTAGTTATCAATCCTAGCATGGATGAGGTACTGCTCTAAATATACCACCTTTTTTCGCTTGCCTATATGAGTATAAGCTAATATTTACTGTCGCATGTCGTGACTTTTTTCTGATCTGCATGTGCATTTTGTGTTCTAATATCACTATCAGTTTCAAGACTTGGTTTGACGGCTCACACACACAACACGGACATACAATTTATTCATGTTTGTCGAGATTGTTTCTTCGTGTTACTTGTTAATGTCTGTTGGATTGGATATACTGTAGCTCAGCAAAAGTGATCTCAACTTGATTTATGCCTGCACCCGAGATAAAACTTTAATGATAGACGTACATGCGCGTGAAATTTCAGAGCGAGATCTAGACGCAGCTTTACGGCTTGCACACTCTGAGGTGAGTCAAGAGACTCACATTAACTTCTTGTTGTTGTCTTTTATATCTTTCATCAATGAATTTATATTAAGTTGGTGAAATTGATTATCTAGGCAGTAAATTATCTTGAACCCCAAACTAGATTGGCTGCCAAAGCTGGGAAGCACAAGAAGGATTACAAATTAACCCTGGCAACAGAGAGGACACTTGAAAAAGTAAAGAGCTTGTCTGAAGGGCCAATAGAAGCTATTTTTACTGATCCGACATATGTGAAGGTGAAATCTCTCTCTCTCTCTCTCTCTCTCTCTCTCTCTCTCTCTCTCTCTCTCTCTCTTCTTTTTGTTTCCTTCAAGATGACCTATTTGGAATGTTTGGTTTACACTTGTTCTGTCTTTTTTTCCTTAAGTAATTACTTTAAAAGGATCTTTCATTTGCATGCAAAGAGAACTGTTTTGTTGATGTTTTGCTTATGTTGCCGTGACAATTTTTGTTAAACAGATGATGCTAGGCGTGTTTTATGTCTTGATACGAGATGAGCAAAATAGTTGCAGCCAACTATTATGTTACTTTCTTTCTCAGTAGGAGACCCACATGCTACTTAAATGCAAGGAATGAAAAATCAAAATATTTCGGTTGAAACGATCGAAATATTTCGGGTTTTCAAACTAAGGAAACGAAACAACACTTGCACAAATTTCGTGCATGATTTCGACGAAAATCATCCGAAATTTCGAACTATTGTATCCAAATCTGGAAAAAGCAATCGATCTACAAAAACCCTAACCTAAGAACCCAAAATCAGAGCATACTTACCTTCATATCTATCTTCATTTTTTTTTGTATATATCTCCATTATTTCCTCCCAAATGTTCATCAAATTTCTTTATTTCTTCTTAAGGGTCCGTTTGATACGTGAGAATTGATAAGAAAGAAAGTCATTTTTTTTCTGATAGGAAAGAAAGTCAATTCTTTCCCATGTGAAATCAAGCTTTTGGTTGGGTAGTAAGAAAGTGCGGAGGTGCTTTTAGAAAGCAAAGTAGATTAGACTTTAAGTTGGACTTTTTAGGAGGTGCCTTCAGAATTTCGTCCAATTATCTTCTTCCCTTCCTAAATCTTATCCATAATTGAGAAGCACACTCCACAATTGAGATGCAGAAATTAGGGTTTTTCAAGATAGAGAGAGAATTCATGTTAGGAAGGTTGAGGAGATGAATATGAAGGAGAAAGAGGTGAACTTTTTCCTGAAGGTATCTGCTTTTTATTGATTCTGAAGAAAAGGATATCAATGTCAAGATGAAGAAGACGACCAAGAAAGGGAAATCGTATTTGGGGGAAGCAATGAAGATTTTCTAATATTGAAGGGTTTGGAAAATGGCAAATCCTGACCAAACAAATCCCTAATCATATAGCAAAAATGGTAAAATCTCATATTTTCTTCTTCGTCAGATTCAGGCTCTGTTTTTTTATTCATGGATGGTGATTTTTTTTTGAAGAATTCATGGATGGTGATTATTCCATTAATTTTCGGATGAACCATCAAAATCATCATAATATTCAAGAAGAAGATGAAGAGAGTGGATGGAGTTATTACTTTGATGATTACTTCCCAAATAATTATAGAGAAATCTTCCTCCTTCCACTTTTATTTATCTGGTTTTAATCATATCCTTTCTTTGGTTCCTGATGCTGCATCTGTTCCTCCATGGAAGTTTTCACCCAATAAAAACAACCACCATCATCGTGATATCATCTATCAATGAGTAGTACCAAGGAGCAACTCCCACACATTGAATGAAAAGATGAATAAATTTCTGGTGAAGATGGACATAGATACGAGTGTAGGGATCCATTTTGCTGGGAAGAGATGAATTTGATGGAGTTAGAGAGAGAGAGAGTCTGAGACGGGAGGAAAGAGAGCGCGACATTTAGGGGGCGAGAAAGTGACTTTCTCATGTTTTAGATGGGAAAAATTTTGACTTCATTTTCTAACTTTATTTTCTTAGGAAAATCGATTTTCCAACACTTTTAGGTGAATCAAACAATGGAAAATCAAGAAGAAAATCTAGAGAGAGAAAGAGAAGGAGAACGTCGGCTGCGGTTTGTGGCTGTGTTGTTATTATGGTTTCTTAAGGGTTATTACTAATCACCCCTATGAGTTTGATTTTGTTTAAGTTAACCCCCTGCTATGACTACAAAATTTCAAATTAACCCTATAATTAACAAATTACCCCTATTATTAACCCCCATAGTAACACTATTATCTTTTGGGTGTTGTTTGTAACGAATAATTCAATTTAGACCCCAACCAAACTATTTTATTGCAGATTAGCCCTCAAATTAGCAGATTTTCTCACGAAGTCTATTATATTTTTTCGTTTTTACCCCTTACATCATCTCCTTATAATAAATGTTTTTTTTAGGTCTTATTCTCAATAAATAATTCAATTGCAATATATTTCTATCGTTTCTGTAGATTGTAAAATTTCCATACTAACCGAAACGTTTCCAAAAAAAGTTTCCACTTTTGGACCGACCAAAATTTCCATCGAAACCGAAATTTCATTCCTTGCTTAAATGTTTATCATTGGTTACCTTGCTTTATTTTTGTCGTTATGCCTAGTAAGTGGTGCAATAGTTTTTGTAATAATTTACTTGATTTCCCACTTGCTAGATGGTTTTCAGAAGTGTTTTATTTATTATTCGTGCCATTAAGGAAATTTCGTTTTTCGTGTCATTTACATTCAGTTCGAACGTGAAGAAGCGTTGGATAAAATTACACGGGATTTCAAAAAAGTTCTCGAAGAAGAAGAAGATGAAGGGAGATTAAAAGTTCTTCCAAAGACAGTAGACACAGTGACAAAAAAGGCAAGTTTTCAAGATATACAAGTTCTCTTATTTCTTTTCCTCCATCTTTTCCTTTAAGGTCCTGTCATGAGTACATTCAGATTGGTCAAAAGTGTATGATTTGTAAATAACTAAAGATTAAAATAGATCAAAGTAATTCCTTTAAGATTGTGTTTGATATCAGGGAAATAATTCCATGGAAATAAAAGAGTTCCATGGAAAATGATTCCCGGGAATTTACTTAGTGGAAACAAGAGTTCTTTCGTTTGGTAGTCATGTACTATTCCGTGGAATTATCCACTCTTTTATTTAGTTAACAACTAACTTCTACGGATATAATACTCCATTAATAGTTTTTATTTACTCTTTATGTGATTAAAATGACATTTTTACCCTCATGTTGCCAAAATTACATTTTCATCCTTATGTTGTCCAAATTATGTTTTTACCCTTCTTTTGTCAAAATTATATTCTTACCATATCCTGTAAAATCATTTCACCTTGTGTCACTTTGCTAGCTTAAGAGTAAGAATGTCAAGTTGTTAATAAAACATGATAAAAATGTAAATTTGACTAGGTATGGAATAAAAAGATTTTTACTAATATGAAAGGGTAAAATTGTCATTTTAATATAAAAGTGTAAACATACCATTTTTACAAGACAAAGGTAATCTTTCAGACCACATAAGGGTAAAAATGTCATTTTGGTAAAAATGAATATGTAAAAGTGATTTTCCTAAATTTTAAGGGTAAAAATGTCATTTTGAACATTTATGGAGATAAAATATTAGGTTTCAAGTATCTAAATATATTAAAATACTTTTATTTTGATTTTTGACTTTCCATGGAAGCCAATTCCTGGGGGGGAGCAAGGAATTAAAAGTGAACTATTTCATGGAAATAGATTCTCTATGGAATTAAAGTCATGGAATTACAGTTCGTATCAAACGGTGCCCTAAGGTCCTGTCATGAGTACATTTAGATTGGTCAAAAGTATATGGTTTGTAAATAACTAAAGATTAAAATAGATCAAAGTAATTACTATGTTTTCGTTTAGTTACAGTTTTGTTCTTGGTATTCTTCATTTTTCCTTTATGATTCCATTATAATTATTTCAAAGCAGGTGGTCTTAGATGTTAGTATCTCGTGTTACCTTTCATATCGCCCTGAGACAGTTGCATTTGGCTTTGGATGCAAGTTCTTATGCCTCGTCCCTGTTAAAACATTTAGCCTTTTGTTTGATTGATGGAAGCGCCTGAACAAGATTTCATTTCCTCTTCTTAGGTTCTTTGCAGTAGGATTCTTGAAAAAGGACTTAGAGTTGATGGAAGGCGTCTTGATGAAGTTAGGCCTATTTACTGTGAATCTGATAACTTATCAATATTTCATGGATCATCTATTTTTTCGCGAGGGGACACTCAGGTTACTAACTTCTTTCTTCAATTTATATTTAATTTTCTCTGCTACTTTGAAATCTGCAGAAGTTGTATTGAACTCAACCTATATCATTATATCAGTTATGTTCTTGAAATTATAACTGCAGGTTCTGTGCACTGTTACACTCAGGGCACCAGGAGATGCTCAACACTTGGATTCTTTGGTTGGTCCCCTCAGAAAACGCGTTATGTTTCACCACAGTTTTCCACCCTTCTCAATTATTGAAGTAGGCGAACGAGGTGGTTGGAATAGGCATGATGTTGGGCATGGTATGCTTTTACATTCTATTTCATGTTAAATGCATTACAGTAAAAAAGCTGAAAATGCACGACCTGTAAAAAAGTCGTATTGCTTCTTTCAGAATTAATTTTGAAATCATTAGACGACTTGCTATATATAGCCACGTGGGTAGTTATTGGTGAATGTAATTGAGCTACCTTGATAATCAACCTTGCAATCTCAAGGACAGAGCCACAGTAGTCATGTATTACTATTTAATAATGTGAGTTGTGTACATCGTAGAAGCCAATTACTACATAGCAATGGAAACAGTATTTTGTTTTGCATGTTGAAACGGTTTGGACATATTTCTCCGACATTCCCACGACAAGTTTATATTAGATGTTTGTGTGTTTTTAAAGTGAGGCAATTTTAATATCTAATTACTCTCCGTCCTTTGTTCTTGTTTTATGCTTGTAGGCACTCTAGCAGAGAAAGCTTTGCTTGCTGTCTTACCTCCTGAAGATGAATTCCCATATACTGTTCGTATCAATTCAGAAGTCATGGCTTCTGACGGTTCAACCTCTATGGCGACTGTTTGTGGAGGTATTGGCCTTCCCCTGTATTTTATGTTTTAGTTTCATTACCAAAAAGTCTTTGGAATCATCCGAGCTTTCTTAGGTGCGTAGGTTAAATTCTTACAAAATGTTTTTCCGGCAATTGTTCCATCTCACAGTAAACTAAAGAGACTGGGATACACTTAATTATTAGCTAACAACTAACTAATATTTCTTCACTTCCATGACTGGTTTTAAATGACTTGCAATATGATTCTACGACTATATGGTCCTCTAGAATAGATATATCTTCATTTGGGACCTCAATGTGGATGCATCCACACATTATTAATGTAATATGGTATTAATGCATAGTTTGAAGGGCATTTCTGCATAAAAATGAGAGAGATAACCTGTTATTCCACCCATCAATTAACAGGAGCTAGTTGAGAATTTAGTAGGATGAGAAACTGCGAACTTACACAAAAGAGGAAACAACATGTAATAAAATTTGGAATTGGATTCATGTTGCCAATCCCACAAAAAGACATTCATTCGACTTCCCTTAGCTTTTCAAAGAAAAACTGCGGCCACTCCCAAGTTGACAAGGGGTTTTCAGCATCTAATTAGAAAATGAATGTCATAGAATTAAAAGATGAAGAGAAAGTATTAAGGGGTGAACAAGAGTAGTTAATATCATCATACAATAGTAAATTTCCTAGTGGCCACCATCTCCAGAACTTATCAGATTTCCTTAACGAGTTTCCGTTTTGCTGAACCTGCCTTACTCTGTGATGCTCTTTGCAGGAAGCATTGCTTTGATGGATGCTGGTATTCCATTAAGAGAACACGTAGCAGGTGTTTCAGTAGGCCTTATTAGTGAAGTTGATCCATCCGGAGCGATTAAGGATTACCGCATAGTGACAGATACATTAGTAAGTGCTGTGTCTTTGGCCATTAATCTTTTTCATGGGTTCTCTGTTGAGATTAAAAATAATCAATGTACTTTCTGAAAGATGAAGACCTATTTTCAAAAGGAAGATGTCTGTTGTGTTGCTATAATGCTACTTACGGGTAGAATATCATTTGGCTCTGTAAGAACCCGATATGATGTTGTAGTCTTTCTCTGTTCTTGGTTGTGTAGAATTGGAGTATGTTCTTTGTTAATATGAGAGCAGGTTATTTAAAGAGTCCTTTTGTCATTTGGTTTCAGATGTCGTAGCTTTCAAAATCTAGGACTGCGTTTTCTGGAAGCATTGACCTACCTGATGATTTTTTATGTCTGCCTTGTGGATTACAGGGCTTGGAAGACCATCTGGGGGATATGGACTTAAAAATTGCAGGCACCCGGAAGGGAGTCACTGCAATTCAATTGGATATAAAACCTGCTGGAATTCCTTTGGATATTATATGCGAGTCATTAGAGCACGCACGGAGAGGTCGCCTTCATATCCTTGATCACATGGAACAGGAGATCAATGCTCCTCGTACTCAAAATGATAGGAGTTCTCCGCGATTAGGTGGGAAGATTAGTTCTATTTTGGTTTTGTTACAATATCTATTAATGCCCGCATAATATGGTTTATATATATGTTCTAATTGCTGATTAACTTGTGGAATAAAACGTATGACCCATCGCAGTTAACTTGAAGCACAACAATGACAACTTTCGACGGTTGATAGGACCTGAAGGTGCTCAACTGAGAAAAATTGAAGAAGAAACAGGTACTTTTAACCCCTTAATTTGTTCAGGTGTCATTTGTGTGCAATTTAAATTCTAATGAATGATCTGTGCAGCTGTTTTATCTTGCAGTATGAGTGACTGAGTCCTTTGCTGAATTTTTGGAATGAACTTTTTTGACTTACTTGGTCTGTTGAGATTTCATGGTTATAGGCATTTAGATTCTTTACTGAATATGTTATCTGTTAATATTTCTTAGTTATCATGCATCTTAATTCTCACTTTATTGCTTTTGTTTTACAATTTCTTCTGTTTCTTCGCTTCTCCGGTTGAATTTTCTTTCCCTTTGAAGTGTCGGATAGACTTCGCCCTTTTTCTTTTTGAATACAGAATCTTGTAATCTATAGGAGATAAGAGGTTTGTTGCAATCATTAATTAACAAAACAATTATTATTTGTTTTTGGTAGTTTGCATTCCCTTTCTGTTAAAAAATGTGTATCTTCCCAAAATGCATTTATGGTGTTTCAACTTTGTAGGTGAATTTAGTTCACGCATTTCGTGCACAACTGCTTATATTATTTTATTTGATGAAAAAAGCTGTGTATTTGATGTTTCGTCTATGATTTTAGACCACCAATGGTTAAAAAATGTTTGTCCACCTCAAGGCAGTTTGTTCCGGAAAGCGAAGCCCCTCCTTGAAGCAAATGTCTCGATGCCGCGTCGACGATGCGTAAATAGGAGTACACTAGTTTTAAAAGAAAACAACATAATATTGTTTTCACTTTTCTACAATAATATACCGAATTAAGGGTTAACAAACAAGAAATATAAATGGTGTTACTTCTTATGTTGCATAAACTTAGTCGATGCTTAAAGAATTTGCTCTTCAGATAATTGTGTCCCTCGGAATGTTTAGAGCTTTAACTTGTTTGTTGGTATATTTGTCATATAGGTGCACGGCTTTTTGTGATTGACGGGACACTCACTATGCTTGTGAAGAATCAAACAATTATGGAAAAAGCACTAGAAAAGGTATTTTTTGGTTTTTGATCAATTTCTTCTGAATCTAAAATTTTCTGTTCTGATAATTTTTTTTGCATTGGAAAGCTGGGATTAAAGGGCCCAGACCCAAAGGAAAGACAAGCTGAAAAGCAACAAAATAAAAAGATTACAAGCACTCAGTGCCAACATTTCCTTAGTCTAATCTTGCCATTCCTATCATCGGATAATTATTGGCTCGAATGCTGGAATATCGGAATCCGGCAACAATATTATCCGATAAGGGTACCCGAATTCAAATTCAATCTCAAAACCTTTTAATGGAATAATCTGATTCAAATAGAGTTTTTACATATCCATTGACAGCCTTAGTCTTGGACTCTTAGTTGCATCTTCCTGAGGCTACCTGGTTTGGGAAAAACATAATTTACTGTTCAGGAAAATGTAAAAGACAATAAGGGACGAGGCAAACAATAATCTCCACCATGAGCCATGAAAGGATAATGGTCTTTCCTGCCTCGATGAAAAATTATTTTCTCATCTTCACTACTGGCGGGGCTTTACATACTAGTCCTTTGGTTTGGCTATTTCATCTCTGAAGAAGTAAAATAATTGCAGTTGTTTTATGATTATGTCCATGTAAAGTAATCCCCTTTCTTTCAGGTTGATGTTATTCTTGAAGGTTCTTCTGCCCTTGCTATACAACCACCTAGTGTCCGGGCAGCTGTTCAAGATGTGCCCATTTGCGACAGAAGCACACATTTTACTCCAAAGAAGTCGCTAATAAGCAACGATCAAAATAAAGAAGTTTCTTCCTTGTTATCGCCGTCAATTATAGTTTGGCCTGCTGCGGAGTGTGACATATATGAAAATTCCTCTGCAGTAGATGAAAATGATGAGAAGAGTTTTGAAACACATGATAGTCAAGTGTATGCATGGTACAATTGTTGTTCGGATTCGGAGTAAGAAATATTCCCACAAGAGGTGTACAAGGTCGCGTTTGGGTACGTATAACTTATATTATGAGTTTTTCTATCAGCGTAAATAAACACGTTTTAAAAATCTGTCTGAGTTGTTTGGTATGTCATATAAAAAGTATTTGAGTTAATTCCTATTTGACCCCCTACTTTGTGACCATCTTCTTTTATGGCCCCCTGATTTTCATAATATCAAATATGGCCCCCTGTTTCAGTTTAAATGTCATAAGTACCCTTTATATAAATATATTTTCAAAATAAAATTAATTATAAAATATCTCTCTCCGACTCACTTCCACCTCACCTCTCTCTCTCTCCACCTCACCTTTCTCTCTCCACCTCACCTCTCTCTCTCCACCTCACCTCTTTCTTCTCCGACAATTGTCTTACCACGGGAGGTGTACAAGTTCTTGTTTGGGTACAGTTTATATTATGAGTTTTCTATTAGTCTGTAAATGAAAACACTTTTTAAAAATCGGTCTTGAGTCGTTCGCTATGTCATATAAAAAGTATTTTTATATCTTAAAAAGCTAGGAGGTGACATTTGGTAAAAATGTAATATTCATATTATAGTATTAAAATAATATACTTATATCATTGTATTAATAAAAGAATATATAGATATTAAAAGCTAAAATAATATAAAATTGTTAATTTTTCATAAACACATGAAGACCAGAATTTGAGAAATTTAAACCTTTTGTGTAGTGGTGATTGTGGTTTTAGTATTGATGGTGATAGTAATATATCAAGAATTATGTTGTATTGGTAATAAGGAAGTGGTGGTGCTAAATGGCGGTGGACATTTTTTGACAATTGTGGTGGTACTTAATGGTGGTGGTGGAGGGGGTTGGCAGTTGTGGTCATACTTAATGGTGGTGGTAGAAAGGAGGGGGTGTTGGTAGTTATGGGTTAAAGTTGCAACGGAAGTGGTGAAATGGTGTTGGTGGAGGTGGTATAGTGTGGTCGATTTGTGGCAATGGTAGTGAAATGGTTGTAGAATGGTTGTTCTGGTGGTGGAGTTGGGGCTAAACTGAAGTGGTGGTGGAGTTGGGGCTAAACTGAAGTGGTGGTGGAGTTGGGGCTAAACTGAAGTGGCGGTGGAGTTGGGGAGAAATTGGAGTGGTGGTGATGGAGTTGCGACGAAAGTGGTAGTGATGGAGTTGCCCGGGGGTGGTGTGGAAGTGGTGAAATGTTGGTGATGGTGAATGGTGGCAGAGGTAGTGAGGTGATGGCCGGAGGTAAGGGTGGGAATCGGGCGGGTACGGTCGGGTTTGGGCTCCTAATTTTGCGGGTTCGGGCGGATCGGGTTCTATATTGTTGTGTCCGATCGGACTATTGGGCGGATCAGCCTGGACACATGCATTATTATGTGCCTGCAACCCGGTTTTGCCCGAAAACAAAAAAGTTAATTAAAAAAGTTAGTAAATTAAACTGAATTTATTAATATTTTTCTTTTGGAATTTTTTTAGGGTCGTAAACCTCTTTATTTATCAAATACTTGTCGTACTTAATCAACCTTTGAAATTCAAACAACACTATCAACAAGCATCTTCAGCGTCGAAAAATGAAGAACACTCTTCATCTGCATAATACGGAAAATCCACCCCACATAAATTACCATCCACATAAACCTTACTACTGATAAGATGACAATAAGGATTCTAAGAGCATCCCCAATGGTTAGCATAAAAAAACACGAAAAAGGAATCTTCACCAAAATTTTAGTGTTTCCAAATGTTTGAATCCAAAGACAAAACACTAAAACTCCCACCGAATCACTGTTCATCACACTAAATGTCATTTTTATCATTTTAACACTCATTTTTTAAATAAAATAAGATTACATAAAAACTAATTGAAATTACACGACTTAAACTACAAATTAAAACTAATACGATATTTTGATAAAACTACAAATTGAAACTAATACGATATTTTACTAAAATTACGACATTTTACTAAAACTACAACATTTTACGAAAACTACAAATTGAAACTACTTCGTCAATACGGGAGTAAATCATCGCCACCATAGTCACTTCCGCACCCACCGCTGTAGCCACCTCCATCTTCACCTCCATATGCACTTCCAAACGAGCTACCACTGACTACACTATTTCGTTTCCCAAGCAATATTTCTTCTTGTTCCCTACGAAAGTATTCTTGTTGTATCGGATCCAAAATAGAATTGACGTCCATTTTCATAATGTTATACTCCATCTCTTTCCATTCTTTATTGATTTTTTTCGTTCATTAATAATTTTTCCCATCTCAATTTCATGGCCATTTTTAATAAATTTATCTTTCACAACATTCCTTTCAAGTCGTGCAATAATTGAAATTTTTGGTACTGAATACCTGAGAACTCCTAATGCTAATGATATTGCAAGGCTCTTGCAAAAAGGAGAAGAAAGAGGTTTTCCTGACATGTTGTGGAGTCTTGATTTGCAAGCACTGGGTTTGGAAAAATTGTCATGTGGCTTGGGCAAGACAACACAATAGACGTAGTGGAAATCCAACTATAATTTTAGAGGCAGTTGCCTCTTACGACCTCTGGATATGGCATGCATACTTTGGAATACTGGGTTCTAACAATGACATTAATGTACTACAGTCTTCTAATTTATTTGCAGATTTAGCAGAAGGTAAAACTCCTCCAATAAAATATAATATCATGGGAAAAGAATATAATACAGGATATTATCTTGCCGATGGTATATATCCGAAATGGTCGACTCTTGTTCAAACTATCTCTCAGCCTCTAGGTTTGAAGAAACAACATTGATGAATATAGCGATCGTACAATACCCAACATTTTCTCTGAGATTCCAACGGTAGAAGTTGTTGAAAATGAAGCTGAACGTTTCAAACGATTCTTAGCCAGGCACAAACAAATTAAAGATAAAAAAGCTTATTTTGAACTACGAGACGCTCTTATTGATCATCTATGGAGAAAAAAAAGGCAATGATGAACATAATACTCCGAGAGCCCGGAGCACACAAAATTGAAAACGGTGGAGATGATAATCATAATACTTCGATTATATGTTATTAAGGGTATAAATAAAAATATGTAAGGTAGTTTTTTTTTTCGAATAATTTAGTGAACTGTTTAATTTTCAGTTTTTATTATAATTTTTTAAGCAATTCAAATTTTTACGGGAGCAAACACACAAAAAGTAACATTAAAAGAGTAAAAATGTAGAAAACAAAAAGAGAATGGGGGTTAAAACTAAAAAAAAAATGAAGGATCAAAAAGAATATACAAATCCCCTGGCCACCACCCCACAAATCTAGTGAGGGTGAACAGTGTCCGACCAAATATGCTCTGACACTGTTCAAGGCACGGGAGATTACTCCCCAACTGGTGATCTCCAGTGCCATTGGGGATGCGGATGCTCTAAGTAGGTAGGTTTCACTCCATCCTCTGATACCATTTTAAACTTCTCGAGGAAGGGTTTCCTCAATCTCTTCCTCTGACAGATCGGAAACTTCTTCAGAAAGGGTTTCCTCCTCCATCTCCTCCTCCTCCTCCTTTAACAGTTCGGCATATTCTTCAGGAACGTCTTTCTCGACCTCATCCCACAACAAACTGTCGTCCGTAAATTTCTTTATTTCCTGAATAACTTCTAGTGCTTGATCTAACTCATGAGCGGAAACAAGAATATCAACAAACCTACGTAAAGCCCGAAAATCATCACAACTCTCGTTCTTCGGCATAATACGAAAAATCATCCTTGCTTCGGTTAAATCATGTTCGAGACAAAACCCCTTAAGAAGATGAATATAAGTTTCTGGAGTAGGTTTCACTCCCTTTGATAACATTTCCTCAAACAAAGAATATGCCTCGAAAGGTCTCCACAATCTACATAAACTCTTAATCCTAATTTCATAAATAATATCAATGTCATCAAGATGATCTTGTTTTTTTTCCATAATTTGTAACACTTTCTGAACATCAATTAACTTATTTTCCTTAAACAATCCATCAATTATATTATTAAAAGTATCAGTATCTGGTTTACAGTTATTTTTCTCCATTTCATCTAAAATTGAATAACAAGAACTAGAAGAACCAGTTTTAAAAAGAGTCTTAAGAACAACATTATAAGTAAACAGTTCAGGCTTAAGATTATAAATTTTGGGGAATTCAAGAAAAACCATCTTTACCTCCTCATATCTTTTTGCACGAATACAACATAAAATAAGATGATGTAGGGTTCTAGCTGATAGAGAAATACCCATTTCTTCCGCTTCCTGAAAAGTCTTGATAGCAAGATTGATAAATCCAGTTCGACCATATAACCTAATAAGATTAGACAAAAATTCTTCATTTTGAAGATTAGAACGAGATTTTAATTCTTCAAGAAAACGAGGAACTCCATGAAAAGGTTTGCGATCTTTGTGTTTTGATATTACAATTGGAAAAGAGGTTCCTCCGAAGAAACCATTGGGATGATGGATAAATGCGTTTCGGAGGCAATCGATAATTTGTTCTGGATCATTTTCATCGTGGATTGGTGAATCAAAATATTGGGGTTTTTGATAAGCAAGTTGTGTTGAATAATCACGATGAAGAATTGATGAGAAATAACGATACTTGATGGGAGAATTGAGACGGATCATGCGGGAAAGGGAAGCCATTTTTTAGGGTTAAGAACAGTAGGTCGGGCAGAGAAGTGAACTCCTAGGGTATATATAGGGCTGGAAAAAAAAGTGTGATAACCCTAAGCCTTAAGCCTGTCATGGCCATCCAAGTCCGTTAGAATCTATTGGTACCCGAAATCCGAAGGCAGGTTCAACCCGACCGATCCAGTGGAATTAACATAACGGAGGTCGGATTTTGAAGGGTTCCCCGACATCCCATCTGAGTCTGTCTCGTTAATATTTACCTAATATAACCCGCTTACTAATCTCATACATTTACCCATTAATACCTATGTCTAATGTGTGTATGTTTGTAAATATGTATTTTAAAAAAAAGGTTATTTTCCAAATAGCCCCTAATTATGTGACCGGTTTCCTGCCTAGTCCTTTATTTTATCAAAAATGCCCGGATGACCCTCTTTTTCAGATTCCGTTATAATACCGTTAACTAATCTCTGCCACCTCATTTCTCAAATAACCCCTAACTTGGTGACCGGTTTCCCGCCTAGCCCCCTACTTTATCGAAAATACCAGGATGGCCCCCTTTTTCAGATTCTGTTATAACACTGTTAACTAGTCATCACCTCTCTCTCGTCCAACTCATCGCCTCTTTCTGCAACCTTCAAACATAATTTTTTTTTTTAAAACTCATATCTCTTTCTAAAAAAAAATTTCCTCTTTCTCTAACCCCTCTCTCACTCCCTCTATACAACTCAGTAAGGATTTCTGGACAATATCAGTAAGGATTTCTGGACAATATCCTTAATTAAAAAATAAAAAGTATACTCAACCCGCCTCTAGGGACTCCCACTTGAACCGCCTGTGACTGTAAGAGAAACAAGATTTTCTCTCTCCTCTCACATGTCCAGTCACGTGGAGAGAGAAACCGTTGTTTCTCTCACAGGCAGTTCAAGTGGGAGTCCCTAGAGACGAGTTATGTAGTCTTGTTGATTAAAAAAGGATGTTTGTCCCGGTCAACATTTTTCATTTCTATTTTATTATATAGGTCTTTCTTAAGAAAGATAAGAAACTCCTATAAGTTTGAAGCTCTAGACTTTAACATCTAAATAAAAAAGTATAAATGAAAATTAAAATCGAAATTGGGTTGTCAATGAACATAAGGCCAATCAAAGTGCAGCTCGCAGTCAAGACTTGTACTTTCAGCACACCAACGGACCAACCCGTTTCAGATGAAAAACACCCGTATAAATGTTATTACTTACTATGTAAGTTTTAACCATATTCAAGAAGAAACTAAAACATATGCATAAGTTTTTCATGAATACCAGAAGTTAATGAACATCTTTACCATAAGTTTTCATGTACTTATCTCTACCATGAAACTAAGCATACCATAAATTAATACAATAAGTTTTCATATACTTATCTCTACCATGAAACTAAGCATACTATAAATTAATGAACATCTTCAATACCAGAAGTGTTCATGTACTTATCTCTACCATGAAACTAAGAATACCATTTTTAAGCTTCTAATTGAGGAAGGCCTTCCACAATCACCTTCCATGAATCGGCATTCTTCTTAAACCTCTTTATTTATCAAATACTTCTCGTGCTTAATCAACCTTCGAAACTCTAACAACACCATCAACAAGCATGTTCAGCGTCGGAAAATGAAGAACACTCTTCATCTGCATAATATCGAAAATCCTCCCCCTGTAAATTACCCTCCTCATAAAACCACCTACTAATAAAATGACAATAAGGATTCTAAGTAGGTTTCACTCCCTCCTCTGATACCATTTTAAGCTTCTTGAGGAAGGGTTTCCTCAATCTCCTCATCTGACAGATCGGAAACTTCTTCAGAAAGGGTTTCCTCCATCTCCTCCACCTCCTCTAACAGATAGCATATTCTTCAGGTTTCCTCCATCTCCTTTAACAGTTCGGCATATTCTTCAGGAATGGCTTTCTCAACCTCCTCCCACGAACTGTCGTTCGTAAATTTCTTTATTTCCTGAATAACTTCTAGTGCTTCATCTAACTCATCAGCGGAAACAAGAGTATCAACAAACCTACGTAAAGCCGCATAATCATCACAACTCTCGTTCTTCGGCATAATACAAAAAATCATCTTTGCTTCCTCTAAATCACCTTCGAAACAAAACCCCTTAAGAAGATGAATATAAGTTTCTGGAGTAGGTTTCACTCCCTGTGATAACATTTCCTCAAGCAAAGAATATGCCTTGGAAGATTTCCGCAATCTACAAAAACTCTTAATCCTAAGTTCATAAATGTCATCAATGTCATCAAGATGATCTTGTTTTTTTTCCATAATTTGTAACACTTTCTGAACATCAATTAACTTATCTTCCTTAAACAACCCATCAATTATATTATTAAAAGTATCAATATCTGGTTTACAGTTATTTTTCTCCATTTCATCTAAAATTGAATAACAAGAACTAGAAGAACCAGTTCTATGAAGAGCCTTAAGAACAATATTATAAGTAAACAGTTCAGGCTTAAGATTATAAATTTTGGGGAATTCAAGAAAAACCCTCTTTACCTCATCATATCTTTTGGCACGAATACAATCTAAAATAAGTTGATTTAGGGTTTTAGTTGATAGAGAAATACCCATTTCTTCCATTTGCTGAAAAGTCTTGATAGCAAGATTGATAAATCCAGTTTGACCATATAAATTAATAAGAGTACAGAAAAATTCTTCATTTTGAAGATAAGAGCGAGATTTTAATTCTTCAAGAAAACAAGGAACTCCAGGAAAAGGTTTGTGATCTTTGAGTTTTGATATTGCAATTGGAAAAGAGGTTCGTCCGTAGAAACCATTGGGATGATGGATAAATGCGTTCCGGAGGCAATCGAGAATTTTTTCTGGATCATTTTCATCGTGGATTGGTGTATCAAAATATTGGGGTTTTTTACAAGTAAGTCGTGTTGAATAATCACGATGAAGAATTGATGACAAATAACGAGACTTGATGGGAGAATTGAGACGGATCATGTGGGAAAGGGAAGCCATTTTTTAGGGTTTTAAGAGAACAGCTGTTTTTGATCTTTAGGTCGGGCAGAGAAGTGAACTTCTAGGGTCTAAAGGAAAATAGATAAAGGGCTGAGAAAAAAATTGTGATAACCCTAAGCCTGTCATGGTCATCCAAGTCCGTTAGAATCTATTGGTACCTGAAATCCGAAGGCAGGTTTAGCCCGACCGATCCGGTGGAATCAACATAACGGGGATCGGATTTTGAAGGGTTATCCGACATCCGGTCTCAGTCTTGTCTCGTTAATATTTACCTAATATAACCCGCTTAATAATCTCATACATTTACCCATTAACACCTATGTCTAATGTGTGTATGTTTGTAAATATTGATTTCCTGTCGGCGACCTTCGCCGGTGAAGATGATGAGGTTGCGAGAAGATGTGGTGGTAGAGAGAGGCGATGAGTTGGACGAGAGAGAGGTGATAATTAGTTAACGACGTTATAACGGAATCTCAAAAAAAGACGATCCGGGTATTTTTGATAAAATAGGGACTAGGCAGGAAACCGATCACAAAATTAAGGGCTATTTGGAAAATAACCATGAAATGGTTGTTTAGGTTAAAAAAATGGAAAAATGAGTGAAAAACCCAAAAATCTAGACCCTAATAGGAAAAAAACCCACTCAAAAATAATAATGTCAAAAAGACCCATTTTTTGAACACTTTTCAAAATGTTCACAACATATGTAATTATGTTGTTAACAAGACAACATATTTTTTTCATAATTCCATTTTTACCCTTATATGTTGACAACATATATCATTGTGTTGTTATAAAATGTTGACAATATCTATAATAATGTCCCGACTTATTATAAAATGTTGGCGTCATGTATAATTATGTTCTTAACAACATATATAATGTATTAGTCAAACTATTATTTGTTCGTTAACGGACTTGTTAAATACAAAGGATAATATGTATTTTTTGTAAAGTACAAATAAAAAAATGCTTTAGTCTTTATATTTATGTCGAAAGCAAAACAAAAAATGCGGAAACCATTTATTTTTTCACAAGACAAATCGAAAAATGTTGTAGCCAAAATGTTTGTGTTAGTTTGTCTATGTAAAATGCAAAAGAAAAAAATGCGATACATTTTGGTAAAGCAATGTCTAAGCAAAAACGAATTTGTTCAAAAATTTACAAATTGTTGAGACAAACTAAGATTTGTTCAGAAATTTACAAAATTTTCGAGAGCAAACCAAGAATTGTTCAGAAATGTTCAAAATTGTTTTTTGACGTTGATTTGGACGGAAAATTTCATTTTGGAGGGTAAAATTGTATTTTTACCTACTGGGTTTTTTCCTCATTATTATTAAGTATTGGGCCTGAAATGGATTTAGTTGAGTCCTCTACTGCTTCATTATGTGTTACTCAAGTTGTGACTTAATCTATGTTATCCCAACATCCTCCTACGTAACTTCACAAAATTCATCTCTTCTTATCTCTATGTTATGAATTTATTGAAAATCATTCTTACATATACTCTTACTTCCACTT
This sequence comes from Eschscholzia californica subsp. californica, assembly GCA_002897215.1. NCBI lineage: Eukaryota > Viridiplantae > Streptophyta > Magnoliopsida > Ranunculales > Papaveraceae > Eschscholzia > Eschscholzia californica. Next base: position 676,876 of record BEHA01015948.1, read on the forward strand.
GATGATCAATTACTCTTTAAGTTGTAAGCTCCATTCGGGGACCCTATCGTTTTTATCAGGTATTTCTCATCCAACTAACCGCACCATCAAGATCATATTTGTCACGCGAGAACAGAATTACGACCACAAATAAACATATAATACTAAAGTACCCGTTTATTATGTCCACTTTGATTTGTCAGTACCCATACAAGTTCTAGTAAAGTTTTATATGTTGTGTACTCTTTTTTTTTTGCTGAAAATTGTGTACTCTAACTTGATGTGATATTATGAATGGGTTTGAAATCTAATTTTAGTACTATCAAATAAATTATTTTCGAATTTTAAATATAGTGAAAAGCACAAGCAATCTAGAAACCCTAATTTATTTAGAGGTGTATATTTATATAGGGATTGGGTTAACCATCCAAAATGAGGGAAGAAATAGGTTTCCCATCCTAGGTAGCCAAAAAATTAAAGGCAGGTCTAAAGAGTCAGGTTGGGAAAAAAAATGACGAAATGGCCCTTGGAAAACAAAGTATTTACGGTTCATGCCATCGAAAGTTACAAAATTGCCATCGAAATTTTCTCGGGAAACGATTTTTTTTTTTTCTGAAAAAGAATCTGACAACCCGTCCATCAGAATCTGTACTGTTCAGAAATTTACGGAATTGCCACCGAAAAATTTCTAGGAAACGAAATTTTTTTGAAAAATTGTCTGACGCACCGGAAAATTATTTTATTTACTGGAAATTTTCTTTTCTACTAGACACTTTTGTACCATGAATTTTCTTGTGACCGGGAAATTATTTTATTTACCGGAAATTTTCTTCTGTACTAGACACTTTTGTACCGGGAATTTGAAATGTAGTTTGAAAATTTTAAATTTAAAAAAAAATTAAAATTTTGAATTTTCTTGTGTACGGAAAATTATTTTATTTACCGGGAAGAGATGGTTTGCTGGGCGGGAATTTGAAATTTCGTTTGAATTTTCAAAAAAATTTGAAAATTTGAATTTTTTTGTGTACGGGGAAATTATTTTATTTACCATACAGTTTTTTTTTTGTTAAGAAACGTTAGCATGTCCCGTCCAAAGGCAAGAGCGGGATAAAAAAATAAAAATCAGGAAACAATGAGTTGTCCTGACATTTGGACTGGAAATTCATTTTTTGGCAAAGTTGGATTTATTTTGGTTTTACCCCCCAAAAATTGGACCTTGCACTCAAAAATCCTTATATACACACACAGTGACAAGGCCAGAAACTCTTTACTCTCGGGGCATGTTTTCGTGACGGTGCATAAATAAATTGTATGCCAAAGGAAATTATATCAGGAGGGTTGGGGTTAAAAGTGAACGGAAAGTTATATATGCAAACAAACACACTAATTTATAATGAACTCTTTTTTTTTTTTTTTTATGAAGAATTTATAACGAACTCATTAGAAAAAATAAGAAATTTTTAGTTCACATTCATTACTTATACGCATAATAAGAAAAGGAGTTGGGCGTTGACTAAGTAAAAGACTGATGCTGCTTGTGAAGGGTGGGCCAACAGCACTAATCAAGGGCCTCTATAGAACTACCCAAACCTATATCTACCTGGTTACGGAAAGAGTAGTTTCTAATTTTCTTTTTTTTTGTTAGAAAATGGAAACTCATCAATTTCTGATTATAAAAGGGGATGGAGAGTAAACAAAAAAACATACCAACCGTTAGCAGCTAGGTTTCCAACCTTCTTCTTGCTAACCCTAGCTTCTCTCACTGATCTTGTAACAAGATGGATACATCTATAGCTAAAAGAACCAAGAATAATTATGGTGGTTTTGTTTTTGATGAAAATATTGTAGTACATGAGATACTACCAAGATTACCAATGAAGTCACTTATTCGTTTCAAATCCGTCTGTAAACTATGGAATTCAGTTATTCCTAACCCTAGTATCATGATGGTACTAAAACATCTACACCAAAAATCGACCGGAAACGAATATTCCATATTGACAGGTGAAATTGAGAGTTGCACACAAGGAGAAAAACTAACAACAATGGTAGCTTCCATTGACAGTACTATAAAGATGATGGTATCAAACCGTCACGATAAAGCGACAAACTTTGTTAATGGTTTGGTTTGTTTTAATGACTCAGGGTTCAACAGTGATCCTAGTTTATATAATCTCAGTACTGGAGAAGGAACACCGTTGTTGTTATCCCCGGAACTAAAGAAAGAAATGGGTGATAGACTTTCTGACTATCAATTGGGATTTGATTCTGTTACTAATAAACACAAATTAGTTAGTATTTGGTCGAAACTAAATAGTTCTGGTAAATTTGAACAAGTTTGTGACGTCTTAACCCTTGTAGGCGGCGACACAGTCAACAAGAACAATAATAGTAAGATTAATGCATGGAGAAGGATCGATCAAGTCATGCCAGATATAGCTGAAAATCCTTCTGTTCACGTGAATGGTACTATATATTGGAGCACTAGTAAACTCAAACATGGTTATTGGAGGCGGGATGTATTCATAATTGCATTCGACGTTGGAAGTGAGAAGTTTAGATATATTCAAGTCCCCAAGTTTATACTTGATTTGCCTAAGATACATTCTAAAAGAAAGTATCATCAAATAGAACGTGCCCCTAACCTGAATATTGATTTATTAGAAGTGGACGGACGTGTAGCTCTTCAAATCAAACCGAGTAGTTATATTGTCAAGCTATGGTTGTTTGACGACGACAAAAAGGAAAATACAACGACAAGTGACGAAAATTGGACTGAGGTGACTATCAACCTACCTTTCTTTTGCCCCGACAATTTGGATCTTCGTCTTCATACAATATTTGATCAAATAGTCATAAGAGCTTATGATCGTACAAGATTGAATAATTTTAATGAACACGAAGATATGAAGAAAAACCATAATGTCTATAATTATATTTTTGATAGGAAGAAAAACACCTTGACAAAGTTTGATATTGGAGGAATCCCCTCTTGGATTTTTCCTTCGTATCTATATTCCGCTTCTTCATTTACAACCTTCGTAAAAATGTTTGGAACAATCCGAACTTGAGAAATATTAGTTGTTTTAGTGACCATAAATAGAAGGAATTACCAATTTTTGAAGCATTATTGTACTCAGACTGAAACTTAAGTGGCTTACTTCTTAGTCTTTTGTTATTAAGAATGATTTATGTACAATGATACTTCTTTTTATTACCTGAAAACTGCTTTTTTGGCACAGTAGTTATATTTTCCTTGTAGTCATTCTGAGAGTCCGAGCATTCATGCCATAAGCACCTAATTAACGCCCGGAATGGATCTGTTCCAATGGAACATGAAGCACTTCGAAGAGAAAATGATATGCTCTGCTGAGCTAGTTTTGTCGCGGAAAATGACCTCATTCCTGGCTTTCCAAAGCACTTAAATTTTTTGAATTTGACATGCTTCTGCTCTCGTTCCTAAATTGTAGATTGGTAGTCATTATCACTTCATCGAGGTAAATCCATATCTGGTTTTTAATCGAAGAAGAGCATATGGTCACGGAGGCTGTGAGTGCTAAAAGATTTGGTGTTGAAGAAGTTAATGTTAGGTTTGGACATTCAACTGTAATACTGTCCTTAAAATCTTGTCCTATTTTGTCCTCCCATATTGTATTAGCAAATAGTAATGATTGTTCGTTTCTCCCTGACCCTATAAGAACAAGAAAAGTATGCCTATATTCCGAATTTAACTCTTCAGTGAAGGTACCACAGGAGAAGACTATTTTTTTACTAGAAAATTTTCTCCTGAATCTTATGCAAACATGTATGGGCCTCTGACAAAATCCCCTTGGTGATACGAACTTGTATGCAAAAATTAAAAGAGACATTTCTGTATATGGTGATGAATGCGTATTTGGAGGTGGGAAAGTGATAAGGGATGGAATGGGTCAAGCTTCGGGCTATCCATAATCGGATTGCGCAAACGCTGTGATAATTAATTATATGGGAATCTAGAAAACACATATAGGTATCAAAGATAGAGTGATTGTTGGTCAGGGAAAGCAGGAAATCCAGATGTAGTGGATGGCGTTCGCTTAGTATGATTATCAGGGTATATACTTCTATCGTTAGCACTAGAGTAAATATGAACGCCAATCTTTGTTCTTGCATATTCGTATTCTTCCATCTCTTGAATTCAGGTTATTGGTGGAGAAGGACTTATCGTGTCTGCAGGCAGGGGGCCGTAGATTGTCATGTCCACTTTATCTGTCCTCAGTTAGTAGATACGGCAATATCAAGCGGTTAGGCATCCTAATTCTAAATCTGAACTCTGTAGTATATAAGGAAACTTTGACACTTTATTCTAAACCATAGTTAATCTACTTTGACATAGATCTTGTAAGGAATTCATGTTAGTGTGTTGCTTCACCAGTGATTCCATAGTGAACTGTCTAATCTACGAACAGAGTCCAGATCCCGACACTTCTAAGTTGTAATCACCAGTCTTCCCACAAAACGTCACTACCGTGTTGTGAATACTAGTACAACAATCCTTATGCCCATATTGGTAGAGATATTATGAAAAGCTTTGTCCAATTACCATGATTCTCATAATGCTTGAGATATTCTTAATACGATTCTTTACATTCAATTGCCAAACGGATAAAAATGACAAATAAATGTTCGGAAAAATTTGTCAAAACTCCCTAGGCCAACTTTTTCGTCTTTTCTTTTTGACAAAAAGGGTCACCATTTTTGTAGGCATTAACTCCCTAAGTAATGTTTCCGCCACTGCTTTGCACATTTTTGGACATAGTAAGTTTTGCGCAAGCTCGCAAATAGTAACGATTGGTCGGCTGAAATAATAAAAGCGGGAGCAATGGGTTTAAAGCTGCATGAGGAAGCACCCCTGCTGCAATAGACAACTGTTTGAGTGTTGCTTACTACTATCTACAGAAAATGTACGTGGAAAAGGTCCTATTCTTTTGAGCTTTCATGATGTTGTGCTGCTGAAGCCTTCTCCAATTCTTGTTTCTGTTTATCCATTGATAATTTAATTTGTCTGACCTCGTTTTGTAACATAATATTATTAATTTGCGCCTCTGACAGTTTCTTCGTCCAGGAATGTTTCTGCTCTTCGATTTTAATCTCAAGAAGACCAATCTGCATTTGCAGATCTGTCACACACTGCAAATTTAATTTTGATTGTAGCTTCCAGGGATATTCATCTTGTGCAAATTTAATTTTGATTGTAACGTAAAAATTATACCTCGTTCTTTGTTCTATATGTTAGTGAAGCTATTGAAGATGATGGTGTTATCGAAGTGTAAGAATTAAAAATACCAGATTGATCGATTTCAAGTTAATAAAAGTTGTGACTTCTCTTTATCTTCTCTGATAATCATCATCTTCTTCATCCTTCATCATCTTCTTCATCCTTTCCGCCATTGATGTTACTTAAGCTAATCTTCACACTATATATTACGGTCGTAAAAATTAAAATTTCGTTTCGGAAACCAGAACTCACTATGGGTACAAAAAAAGACCACATTTGTGTCGATTTGTTATAAAACAATTAAACAAACCAAGCGAGTACCCACCAACCAACAAAACTCTATCTCAAAACTCGTCCGAACAAACCACTGGAAGTAAATTGTGGTGCCAGAGACTTCTCCACAGGTTATTATCCGAAGATCAAAGGAAGGGGTGGTAGCTTCAACTACTCAGCCTCTCGATTTGGATTAGAGATCATGTGAATGGTACTATACATTGGAGCACTGTTAGGCTTAGTTGTTGCACATGTTTTGGTAAGGTATTCATGGTTGCATTTGATATTAGGAGTGGGAAGCTTAGATCTATTCGAGTCCCCAAGTTTATACTTGATCAGTCCAGAAAACACTTGGGAGATGCAAATTGTTCTAGCCGATTATTGATTTATTGGAAGTAGACGGATGTATTCGATTATTGATTTATTGGAGTAGAGATTTTTTTTAGAGAGAGAAACGAGGAAGAAGAGAGAGAAAGGTGATTTTTTTTTTTTTTTTAATAAGGTGGCGGCAACATTCCGCCGGAGAAGAAGGGTGAGGTGGAGAGGAGGTGGTGTGATGGAGGAGAGATTAGATGAGGTGGACAAACAAAAAGATAAAATATAAATTACAGAAATGCCATCGGGGTAGAATTGGAAGGTTGGATAGAATTTGGGGCCAAATAGGAAATTTTTTGGGCCAAAACGAACTGCCGGACACTTATGGAGGCCAAAACGGCGAGTGTCACAAATCGGGTGCCAAAACGGAATTAACCCATCTTCTTCTGCAGACATAGTGAGCCCACGGTTATTTGAACGTAAGCGACAGATTTGACTAGGAATCTGAGGTGTAAAACGTTGAAAGTTTTTGTTGGAGCAGACCATCCTTTTAGCTCCAAACTGATGATGTCCAAAATTGCCTTTAGGTTATCATTCAGATAATGAAGAATCAACGAACTAAACAATGAATTTCTCTTTGTAATTTGAGGAACAAAACCTGCAAAAAAAACTTAGAAACCACTCTGCTGCTCAAGTTAGTAGTGTGTTTTTGTAGTTAAAGAATTGGATTGAAAAGCTGATTGTAGAAGTTAAACCTTTGATGATTGATTGGGGCGAATATGATATGTTTATATAGGCTTAATTGACCGACTATGATGATCGATTGAGACGATGCGGTGGTGAAACACCGGCTTAGATGAAATCACACTTTGTTGGTCAAAAGGATAACTTTTCTTGTTTGCATACCTTTCAGATTTGATAGATCCTCCTTTTGTAATTCGCGGATCTCATATAGAAGGTTGATTTTAGTCTTTCACGCCCCTTAGCTATGTACAAGCTTTCCTTAGGGCTCAGACGGACCTCGTTTGTTTAGTCGATTATTCTTTTATCTTCTCTAGACCTCATATTAGGTCAGGGTTTAGGTTGGGTAAACCTTAACTCAGATTCGCCTTCCCATTACTTGAGGCAAGACAGGCTTATCGTCGGAGCTGATTTCCAAGACCTCGCTTACTGCTCTAAAATCCAGAGGAGAGCCTTAACAAGAGTTGACTTGGTTTCTTTTAGAACCATAGAAACAGGCAAGACACATAAGAAATTCGTGTCGACCTCCCACTTCTACGGCTTAGGTGATAAATCTCTTTCGAGTTCACCTCTCTAGTGACTTAGGCATGAGTTGACCTGTTAGTTTCTTGGCCTTTTGTGGATTTTTTAACTTGGTCAAAGTTGCTTATTTTTTTTCCATCTGCAATTCCCATATAAAGTAGATATAATTAGTGAGAGAAGTCTCATAATGTATCATGCACCATAATGGGATTTTACTTATTAATATCCTAAATACATAATTAATTAAGATAAACTTTTATAGTTAAGCAATCTCCATTCAGAGTAGTTGAAAGCTCGTAGCAAGGGGTCTCTCATGTCTTTGTTTCCATTTACAAATTCTGACTGTATCTATAAATATATACTTACTATTAAATATTAATGACCTTTGGTATAGGAAGAACAATGTTTAGTAAAGGCAGTGCGCCAGAAAGGTCATTTTTTGTATTTGCTCTTATTTTGCCAAATTAGTTGAAGGAGAGTGTTATAAAGATTATTAAATAGTGCTAAAATATAAGGACTTCGATAAAAATTAATAATAAATCTGTAATATTTCATTCACTTTTAGTTTTCTCTCACATAAACAACTCAACTCTAATATCGTCACTACTATCAACATCATCATTAGTATTAAAAAACTGTTGTTTCTCTGGTATTATGAAAAACCAGGGTTATGGCTTCCTGTTTTAATAAAAACAAGGATATACCTTCCTGTGTCTTTCTGAAATAGATTCAGATATAATTTTATTTCTAAAAACAAATTAATATTGTATCTCAAACAGATTAAAAGAAAAACAGTATTATTTAAAAAACAAGGATTAAGTAAAAGATTAAAGAGAGAAAAGCCGAGTCGAGTTGTCTCTTTCCTTAAGACAGTGAACACCCTGGTATTAGTACTAGAACCAGTAAGGTGTTTGTCTCCCAGGATACAACGGCTGTACCTTTCAGTATGACGACTAAGAGTACTTCGTTTTCTGAAAGCGTGCGAACTTAGAACAAGTAGTAAGAACGACAGATGAATCGACTTCTTAAACTTTAAATGCTATGTAACTGTGAATGCTAAAATTTTCGTGTTTTGTTTGCTGGATTTTATTTGGTATTTATAGAAGTATTGGTGACACTTCAGACAGGTGCCTTAGAAAAGAATGGATGCTTCCCAACAGTCATATTTGTCTGTTGGTTTTCGGGTGCCATGTTGACCGTCAGATCTTAACGGATCTATTAAGATCTCGCGCATTGAACGCCCACCGTTAGATCATCAACGGATCTATCTTAAAGAGCGCCAAATATCCTGACCGTCAGATCATATCTATGATCGTAAAATCCAAGGCTCCAATCGCTCCTCGCGACGATGCGTACGTGCGAAGTGCAAAGTGCAAAGTGCGTGCGGGCGCCTCAAAAGCGCCCAATGCGTCCTAAACGCCCATTCGCCCACGCCGCGCGTGCGCGTGCGTGGTTTGCGTGGTGCAAACCACGTGAGTCACCTTTCTATTCTAAAGAACATACCATAAATATATGGAAGGTTCTATATAAGGAAATAAAATGTTTCCTCCTTCATAAATGTGGTACTAACTCAAAATCTCGGTTTTGAGTTAATGGTACCCATACCAAACGAATTTTGTAATAACTCACTCATACGGAATCGGATTTGGACAAAATTTGAGTCTAAATTCAAGAGCTCGACGAGACGAATCCAACTAGACGTCTTGATCGAGATTCCGATGAATATAAGTACCTCAAATTAAGGAAAAACCGGTCCAGCTCTTTTTGAGCTAAGTACCGATTCCAACAAAAACTTGCAAAGTTTACCAACACTATAGTCTTAGTTTCAAGTTTTTAATGGTGCCTCAAGATTCCATGGATGAGGAGCCACCATTAACGAAGAAGGAGGCAACCTACATCAAGAAAGAATAGTATTTTGACTTGAATGAAGACATCGACTCAAACAAAACCATCGACTTAAACGAGGACTTCGACTTAAAAGAAGATAGCGACTTAAACAAAAACATATATAATGAAGATAATGTGTCTCAGGTAAAGAAAAATCATTTTCTTGTCTTCCTCTATGGTTGAAGAAACGTTTTAGGGTTTAAGGTCGTTTTTGATTCGTAAAGGATTTTCGGTTGGGTCGACTGAAAAAGACAACAAATTACGGTCGGGCCGGCTGAAAAAGACAACAAATTTCGGTCGGGTTCGCTGAAAAAAATTATAAATTTCGGCAAACTGAAATTGTTCTGTTTTTTCATCCGCTCTGGACGAAATTTGTTTAAATTTTCAGTTGTTTTGGATGAAAAGTTTCACTATTTTCATTCATAAATTTTTATTTATGGTAAGCGAAATTTCTTTTATGAGGAAGAACTCTTACCTTTTCCTCATTGCAATAGTGATAATTGAAATCTTCAAAAATTACTTTAATCAGTGTTAAAACCCTAAAAATTTATGGAGAAATCAAACAATAACAAGAATTACAAACCCCTCTATGGGGATGAGTGTTGTGTAAGCCATCTGGGGTTTTGGTTTCCATCTGTATCTCTCTCTCTTTGATCGAAACGAACATATTAGTGGTTGAACAGGTTTTAAGGGTGTTTATCTCTCTTCTCTCTTTGATCGACGAACAAATTTTTGGTCAAACATGATTTTTCTCTCTTCTCTATCTTTTGGCCGGCAATAGTTTGAGGGGGAGGGACCAAAGTTTAAAGTTGGAATATTTTATAAAGTAGTGTTTATATCTCCCTATTCTAAAAAGAATGCTCTCCATATCTAATGCACTGCCTTTACTAAAAAATGCTCTTCTTACACCAAAGGCCATATTAATTTATCAGAAAGACTTGACTAATTATATTTAACCATTTTAGGTGCTTAATTAAAGCAGTTCTAGATCATCTATAAATATATACTTATTTAATACCAAGAGTAGTTGACTAGTTATATTTAGGTGGTTAATTAAAGGAATTTTAGATCGCCTATAATTAAATATTTATTTAACACGAAGACTTGACTTGACTAGTTATATTTATGTAGTGAAGTGAGAGAGTTTTAGATCATCTATAAATATATATTTGTAGTTAAACATTTATTTAACTAGACTTCATGACTAGTTTGATTTAGGTGGTTAACTAAAGGATTTTTAGATAATCCTATCATACCAATTGGTAATTGACTCTACCCCTCAATAATGGAATTTTAGATCGCCTATAATTAAATATTTATTTAACACGAAGACTTGACTAGTTATATTTAGGGTTATTTTTCAAATGACCCCCAACTTTGTGACCAGCTTCCTGCCTAGCTCCCTAGTTTGTCAAAAATACCCATATACTCCTTTTTTCAATTACCGTTAACTTTTTCGTTATTCTCTCTCCTTCATCTCATCTCCTCTCTCTGCCAAGTCACCTATCACGCCACATCATCTTCTCCGGTAGGCTTCGCCGGCCAGCCAAATTTTCGACCGGCGACATTCAAACCTAAAAAAAAAAAATTTCTCTTCTTCCTCTCTCTCTCTCTCTCTCTCTCTTGCCCTCTCTTCTCACTCTCTTCCCCTCTCTTCTCACTCTCTCTCTCAAATGGTCGGCGAAGGAGGGAACCCTTCGCCGGCGTCGGTCTGGTTATCCCATACCTTCGAAGGTCTGGTTTTCACATACCTTCGAAGGTCTGGGAAAAACCCAGACCGACGAAGTTATGGGATAACTAGACCAGGTTTCGATCTGGGTTTTTCCCAGACCGACGGTCGAAGGGTTCCCCCCTTCGCCGACCATTTTAGAGAGAGAGAGAGGAAGAAGAAGAAGAAGAAGAGAGAGAGATGAAGAAGAAGAAGAGAGAAAGGAAGAAGAAGAGAAAACAAATATTTTTTTTTAGGTTTGAATGTTGCCGCCCGAAAATGTGGCCGACCGGCGTCCCCTGCCGGAGAAGATGATGATGTGGCGTGATAGGTGACTTGGCAGAGAGAGGAGATGAGATGAAGGAGAGAGAATAACGAAAAAACTAATGTAATTGAAAAAGGGATTATATGGGTATTTTTGACAAAGTAGGGGGCTAGGCAAGAAGCTGGTCACAAAGTTTTGGGTCATTTGGAAAATAACCCTTATATTTATGTAGCTAAGTAAAAGAGTTTTAGATCTTCTATAAATATGTATTTGTAGTTAAACATTTATTTAACACGACTCATGACTAGTTTGATTTAGGTGGTTAACTAAAGGATTTTTAGATCGTCCCACGATATCAATTGGTTATTGATTCTACCCTTCAATAATTAGTAATTTAGTTTACCACCTCTAGACACTTGTACTCGACTAAATTTATGAAACTGTGTATGTATTATCTTCTCATCTCTCCCGACACAAGAGAAAGTAGAGAGAGAAAGAGAGAGAGAGTATTATCTAATGGGTTCAATGTCTTGAAGTGTCTACAACTCTCCCATATCTATGGACTCGATGTCTTAAAATGTCTTTATAAATGTCTAAGTAAATTTTGTATATGAGTACCCACCAATGTCTACCTCCAATATCCCCTTAGTTTAATTCAATTTTTTCATATCTAGTTTGGTTTTGATATTAGATTTACATACACATTCTCTCTTTAGAATTTTTGTTTTCTTTGATATGGCGAGGTAGAAGATGATGCAGGAGTAGTTTCAAAATTTTAGTCGAGGAGAAGTACATTGGTCACTAAATTTACTACTTCACGGAAAATTGTGGGAAAAGCATGTGGGAGGGGTAAGTTAAATTACCCATTAATAACGAGGTTAAACTCAATTAACATGTGGGCCCCCTCATTTTTGTTAAAATGACCCCCTTAATGATAATTTACCAAGTAAAATGGTTCATGGGGAGGCCTTTTAACAAAATTGGGGAGGCCTTATAACCACGATCGAATCTATGGAAGCATTAGTTTCCCTTGTTTAGATTACTGATAAACTTAACAACTGTATTAATATTTTAATTAAGTCCTGAGACCTATGTGTGATGATTAATTATTTTAGTTTATATTTATTTAAATATTTTATATCATTATTGCAAAATTGACTTTCATGTAATGTGATTATGTTAGTCTAGTGTTTCCTATTTAAGTATTTTATACCATTATTGCAAAATTGACTTTCATGTATTGTGATTATCTTAGTCTAGGATATCCTATAAATATGAAAAATGAAAAAGAATGACTTTTTTTTTTGTGATGAAATAGAGAATGACTTGAATGTAAGAAATGAACATGTTCTATGTATTATATAAATATTTATGTGAATATTGGAAGATCTACATTTTATCAAATTTTCGGTATAACGGACACGCTATTTTGTATCGTAGCTAAACAAAAATTTATAATACTTTCTCAAAACCGAATTAAGTTTCTCTCGACAGACTTAACGCGTAACTTATCTTTTATTTTCAAGAGTTGATTTTGTGGTTTGGAAGTTCTATATTAGAAAATGTATTTTCTTATATAATGGTGTATTTAGTAGGTGACGTTGTTATAGTAGCTTTCAAGTTTTGTCGACTCCACTAGGGCAGCTCATTGCATAGTAATATGAAATTTTACGAGAATTAATTAACCAAGAGTTTTAAATTTTTGTAAAAAATGCTAATGGGAGGAATTGAACCCTTGACCTCTTACAAATAACTCAAACCCTTAACCATTGAGCTGCAACTCAATTGTATTGTGTAATAGTATAGAATGTTATTATATTTTCACAACTGACATAAAAATCGAAAATATTAGACCTTCTGTCACGTTGGGGTCCAGCCCGCCCCTGAGTTTACCACTAATCAAATAGAGTAATTTTTAGGTAATGTCCTTCATTGTTAAAAGTAATTTTCACAACTGACATAAAAATCGAAAATATTTGGCCCTCTGTCACGTTGGGGCCCAGCCCGCCCCTGAGTTTACCACTAATCAAATAGAGTAATTTTTTAGGTAATGTCCTTTATTGTTAAAAGTAATGTATTTTGTAAGTTTGTCTTGGTCAATTTATTATGACCAAGTTTGATTAAAGGCAATGTTATCTTTGATGGTTAAGTTCACCCATCCGCCAAAAAGTCGTCAGCCAACAATCTTCCGTCGGTCCACCGACGACTTTAATTTAAAAAAAAATCCTTCTTCATCTTCTTCCCTTCCCCGGAAATAGAGAGAGATGAGAGGGAAGAAGAAGAAAGGATAAGAAGAAGAAAGAAATAGAAGAACAAGAAGAAGAAGAAGAAGAAGAAGAAGAAGAAGAAAAAAGAAGAAGGAGAAGATGAAGAAAGAAGAGAGAAAAAATTCAGTCAAGAACACCGGCCGGCGACGACCTGACGGCAATTGGCGTCGTTAGGTCAAATATTGTTTGAGGCATTCCCTCTTAAACATACATTGCTTTATCCAAACTAGGAATTCCTTTAGCAAAATTGCCTATAACAACTTTGGACATTGGATATAAAATCTCCCAATCAGATGTAAGAGGAATTAATCTACTCTTCTGAAGTCATGCAACTCTATTCAGACGATCTATTATGTCGACTAAAAGTTGTTACGAATCTACCTTAACGTGTTACTTCTTAGAATCGAACTGTGACCACTCAACGAGTTGTGTCACACTCCTACGCCATAACCATAGTGATATCGCGAGTAGCATCACTTTTACTTTCATCACGTTTCTATGTTATACTTGGTTGCTAACTTGACCTTCCGAGCTTCTTTGGTCGGTACTACTTTGGTCTCTCTGGACTTCACTTTTCTCTTCGTCTTCTGCACCTTTACCAGTACTCATCTGCATCTAGATACTCGTCTACCTAACTACCTAACAGGACCTTCCCAAACATTTGGAAGACCTCAATCCAAATTAAAAGGTTGGGCCCTATATATATATATATATATACTAGGGTATAGCTCGTGCCCTACGTGCACAGATTTTCTAATAATTATATTATAGAAGAGTAATAAATATACATTAAAAATGATAAAGATGTTTAAAATGGAAATATGATACTATATAGAGAGATAGGTTTAAATATATATAGATATACAATAGGTAGTTATGGGAGATTGTTGTGGTCGTGGGTAGTTTTGGATGAGGTAGTTTCAACCGAATTTGATGGAGAGATTTTAGGGAGAAAGTTAAGGGATTATTGATTGTATGTAATTGAATTGGTAGAGAGATTGGGTAGTTAGAATTGAGTTGGTAGAGAGATTTTAGGAAGAAGAAGATGTGGGCAGTTTTTTGTTATTATTTAAGACATAAATAGCCTTTAGCATATATCTAATTACGAAATTTGTTATAAAAATCTGACGGACACGAATATCTCATAGATAAATCGTACGTTCCATCTCAAAAAAAGCCATTGCGCTATATATAATACTAGGGTATAGCCCGTGCCTCCGCACCGCATTATTTCGTGTGAAAATAAGTAGGAAGTCCGAAGGAAGAGAATTTAGTGGGTGGTTTGTAACTAATTTTCTGAACATGTGGAGAGATTATAGGATGTTTAAGGGAGAGTTGTGAAAAAAACGTGGGAGGGAGAGAATAGTGGGTGGGTGGTTATTTTTCTAAAATTTAAAATCAGTCATTAGATTAGAGATAAATCGGACGATCATGAATATCTAAAGATAAATCCTACGGTCCTTCTCAAAAAAGACCATTGTGCTATATATAATAGATATATATATATGTTAACATAAATATGTTAGAAAAGAATTTCTAATACTTTTATGAGAAGATTTGAAATATTGACCTCTTATACATGATCTAAAGTCTTAACCATCACGCTAGAACATAAATCATGTTCCAAATCTGTTTGGAATATAATTATTATTTCAAAACTGACATACAAAATAAATCCAAACATGAAGCCTTTCATTATGTTGGGGTTAAAAACGGTCGATATGGTTGTTTTGGGGTCGGACCGCCCCTCCTACCAGGACCAGCCTTGTTGGTGTCCACGTACAACTTTTTAACCGTGTGACTTTCTACTGTCCACAACTCAAACATTCTATGCATTTGAAGAGATTATGGTATATTAAAAGGACAAGTAAAAGTTCTTTTCTTTTGCTTGACTCCTTTAACAAATGAGTTATTTTATTATTTTATATATGGCTACTTAGTTTACGATCAACTACCTGTGTGGCCCCTAAGTTTTACAAAATATTGAAATGGTCCCTTTCTTTTGTTTATCCTTATTTTATGGTCTAAAAACTGTCACTTAGTAAGAGTTTAAGATGTATGATTTAAAACATTATCTTTTTTAATAAGGAGAAAGAAGATCATGTAGAAGTGTCTGACTATAATAAACTCATTATGCTAATTAAGACATTATATAAGAATCAAACCTTAGCTAAGATTCCTCATCTTCCTATTCAGTTAGAGAAAAGAGAGAGGGCTAGAGAGCATTAGAATATCATGGAAAACTATGAAGAAGAAAATTTATTGAGTGAGAAGAAGGTAATGAAGATTAAAGGGAAAGTAGAGCTTATGAAGAAGAACACCATGGAATATACTGCCCCTGGTTCTTCTTTCATTGATAGAGTTTTGGAGGTGTTCGGTAAAGGTGTCTCATTGCAGCTTATCTCTGCAGATCATTTTGATCCAGGTAGTACTAAGTTATTGAACGACTTCCAACTCAACTAATATTATGGACTATTTCCGTATGATATTATATCGTTTCTCCACTTCGATTTTCCATGTGGGACTATTCTTGACCATCTACTTACATTGGTTTAATTTAATAGAAGTTCAATTAGATCATACTTCTTCCAATGATAAAATCAGGCAGAAAAATTGATACATAAGGGGGTTGAATTGAGCCTAGGTCTTATGTCGTGGTTGATAGTGCGAAATTCTTGAGTTTTTTTTTATACGTTCGGATCAACTATCTAGCTAATAAAATCTTGCACTTCGATCTTAGGGAATAACTATTAACATGCTCGAATTTGTTTTGAAATTTGAATAAATATAGCAGATGGAGAGAGAGGGAAATTGGGAAAAGAAGCATACTTAGAGAAATGGATCACGAAATTTTCGTCAACCAAAGCAGGATCATCTGAATTCGATGTAACATTTGATTGGGATGAAGAGTTCGGGTTTCCAGGGGCATTTTTGGTAAAAAATCATCACTGGCACGAGTTCTTCCTCAAAACCTTAACACTTGAAGAAGTTCCAGGATTCGGTACCATTTATTTTATTTGCAATTCGTGGGTTTATCCTACTTATCGTTACAGTTACAATCGTGTTTTCTTCAGTAACAAGGTAAATACATGTACGACTATTCTATTTTCGCACATCTTTATAGTCTTTAATGTTTCTGTGCCTAAAATTTTCAATTTTTATTGCCACATAGGCTTTTCATTTCGTTTTTGCTATTAAATAACCTTTAGTTTTTTATGCCTACTCGATAACAGTTAAAACTGAAATATTTGTTGCTTGAGTTCTGTCTCGACATTGTTATGTGTCCAATAAAATAACTTTTATGAGTCTTGTTTTTTCTTTAGGTTTCGATTTATCCAAACATTACACGAGACTATAAATGAAGACACCCCTTTTTAATTGTAATTTTTTCATGAATAACTAAAATACCCTTGTCATATGTGACCAAAACACCCATAAAAAATTTATAATTTTTTTTTTTATGAACTATGATAGTTTGGTCGAACAAAAAAGTATATTTATTAATTTTTATGGGCCGGAAAATACCTTTTCACTCGTTTTTGAATTTCAAAATGTCATAAGGAATTACCTAGCATGAATATTTTCTCTAGGAATCTCCCTTTGATGGGGTCTCCATTATTTCATTAAGCAACTAAGAATTGAATTCATATACGTTTTTCGCAGAGTTACCTCACATCTCAAACACCCAAACCTCTACAAAAGTACAGGGAAGAGGAGCTTCAAAACCTAAGAGGAGATGGAAGAGGAGAACTCAAGGAATGGGATAGAGTCTATGATTATGCATTATACAATGATTTAGGATCTCCAGACAAAGGCCCGAAATATGTTCGCCCGATTCTAGGGAACTCGACTGAATTCCCGTACCCCAGGAGAGGAAGAACAAGTCGAAAACCAACAAAAAAAGGTCTTACAACTTCACAAAATACCATCTAGAATTCCTTGTTATTTTTCGGGGTTTTAACGCGTATTTTTTTTTTCGTGTAAACAGACCCTTACTCTGAGACAAGATTGTTCCTATTGAGGTTAGACATTTATGTTCCAAGAGATGAACAATTCAACCCTCTTAAAAAGTCGGATATTTTAGCAAACTTGATTAAGCTCGTATTTCAAGTCTTGCTCCACACCGTGAAAGGAAAATGGAATAGAACATGGAACGAATTCGATACGTTCGAAGATGTTCTAGGTCTCCACAGAGGAGGATTGCACCTTTTTCCTGGAACGATTTGGCACTTTATCCGTGACGCCATTCCTTTACGGAGTCTAAGAGAAGTATTTCGTACGGATGAAAAGGTCTTGAGATTCCCCACCCCTGACGTCGTAAAAGGTAGCTTAATTTCATTTTCAGCTTGAAATGATTACTGTGTTCCTAAGGGAAACAAGTCAGATTTATACACCTCTGGTTCAGACAAGTTAAACTCAACCCACTAAAAAGAACACCACCAAATAGTATAATGATGACAAATTCTTCTTCTTGTTTGTCTCCAGCTAACTTGTTTGGTTGGCGTTCCGACGAAGAATTCGGGCGAGAAATGATTGCAGGAGTCAACCCCGTTTGTATCCGCCTTCTCCAAGTATATATATCTACATACCCAAATTTAAAATGCTAATATAATTAAGTGATATAGAACTCATCACTGTATGGCTTTTTGATTTTTATTGCAATAATTTTACAGGAGTTTCCTCCAACTAGCAAGCTTCATCCTAAACAATATGGAGATCATACAAGTTCAATAACCAAAAAAGATATTGAGAAAAACATGGATGGCCTGACAGTAGAAGAGGTACTACTAAACCCTAAACCGAGGTTGTGAAAAACTAGTTTTTGGTGGACAAAAGAGCTGATTTTGTTACGTTTAATTGTGCAGGCTTTGAATATGAACAAATTATTCATATTAGATCATCATGATACTATAATGCCATATTTGACCCTTATAAATACAACATCCTCGAAGATTTATGCTACAAGAACAGTTCTTTTGTTGACAAAGGATGGGACCTTGAAGCCTTTAGCTATTGAGTTGAGTTCAGTGCACCTATACGGTGAGGAATATGGTGCAGTCAATAAGGTTTTTACACCATCCGAACCAGAACAGGAAGACGAAATCCAAGGTTCAGTATGGCATCTTGCTAAAGCTTATGCTGCTGTTAATGACTCTGGTGTTCATCAACTCATTTGCCACTGGTACTGCTTTAAAAGTTTGATTCACATATTGAAATAAATATTCTGAAATCTGACTCAATGAATACAAACTCTTAATCGAGTGATAATTTTATTTTGTGATCGATGTAGGTTGAACACACATGCAGTTATGGAGCCGTTCATTATTGCTAGTAATAGACAATTGAGTGTTATTCATCCGATATTCAAGCTTCTTCAACCTCATTACAGAGATACGATGAATATCAACGCTTTAGCTCGTCAAATTCTTATTAATGCAGAGGGTATTCTTGAGAGTACTGTATTTCCCGGAAAATATGCCATGGAAATGTCTGCTGCCATCTATAAAACTCAATGGGTTTTCCCTGAGCAAGCACTCCCTGAAGATCTCATTAAAAGGTAAAGATAACAAACATACTACTATGTTGACTTTGAGTTAGTTATCCAACAACGTCTAAGTCTGACTTGTCTGAATCTGACTGCCTAAGCCTAATTTCCTTTAGCCAGGGACACTATAGTCATTTCATGGTATTCAGAATACCGGACTCTTACTCATATTTACTTTACATATGACTCAAATGGACTTGATTGAGCCATTTCAATCTCAAATCAAATTTCAGATCTGAATTAATTTGAAAGAACCAAACACCACCTACACTTGTTTATTATACATGCGCATTGTCGTTAAACTAATATCTTTCACTAACTTTTCAATCTGCCTGTGGTTGTTTAAGAGGAATTGCAGTTCCAGATGAAACACAAAAACATGGGCTACGACTACTGATCGAGGACTACCCATACGCTGTGGATGGGCTTGAGATATGGTTCGCTATAAAGGACTGGGTCCATAAGTATTGTTCATTTTACTACCCAAACGATGACTTGATCAAGGAGGACACAGAACTACAATCATGGTGGGAAGAAGTTCGAACCAAAGGCCACGGTGACTTAAAAGATGAAAAATGGTGGCCCAAGATGGAAACATTATCAGACTTAACTCAAACTTGCACCATTATAATATGGATAGCTTCTGCACTTCATGCTGCAGTTAACTTTGGACAATTCCCTTATGCTGGTTTGGTTCTTAATAGGCCCACTATGAGTCGTCGATTCATGCCTGAACAGGGAACCAAAGAGTACGTGGAACTTGAGGTGAACCCCCACTTAGGATTTTTGAAAACAATCACTAGTCGATTTCAAACACTTATCGGAGTTTCATTGATTGAGAGTTTGTCTAGACATTCCATGGATGAAGTGTACCTTGGGCAAAGAGATGGTCGAGATCCCTGGACTTCAGATAAGGCACCACTAGACGCATTTAAAGACTTCGGTAAAAGATTAAATAAAATTGAGCATGATATTATAGATATGAATCAACAACGAAAAGGGAGGAATAGAAATGGGCCAGTGAATATGCCATATACATTGTTGATTCCAGGTACTTCAGATGAGAGCAAAAGTGGTGGAATCACAGCTAAGGGGATACCTAACAGTGTTTCTGTCTAAGAATCCTTTCATTGATTGTTCTTCTGTGTGAACTTTGCTTTGTGTTTTGGTATTCTTGTTTATGAAATTTGGTTTTCCCATTCAGTATATTTGGTTCTTGATTAACATTATCTTTACCTTCTTCGTTTGTTACATGAGATAACCGAAGGTCTGCATTGTTGGGTGCAAGGAAGATTATGGATTTATATAACTTGAGAATGAATGCTCTTTTAATTACCAGATAACTTAATTTTTTCTTTTACTAATTTTGCGAACTTCTTTTTGCTTAACTAAACACGTTACAAAACACCTCTATTTATAGTAGAGGATTTACTCCAGTGATATATCGCAACATCAACGGAGGGTTGGAGGAGGGACCAAAATGGAGGGATGAATAGAATTTCTCTTTTAGAATATATAGAGCATCGAATTCCGAAACCATACCGCTTACAATATTATTACAACAAAAAAACATGTAATAAAATCTTATGTTTTCGCAAATTAGACTATCGAAAGACAAACAAATTAGAAATTCAGAAATCTTCACAACAAACATAAAATTTATAAAACTGACACTATAAAACATATGACTATTCCCGCCCCCATGAAACAGTTGGAAACATGTTTTCCTGACCGAAAATAAAGTGTCAAAAGAATGACAACAGATCGTCGAGAATAGTGGCACAGGCAATACTATTCCTCGCAGGTTGTTCCCGTAGAGAATGTAATTTGTCTTAGAGTGTGAAACGTAATGCCCTCGAAGAAAAAGAAAAAATTATTATTGGCGGGAATAATTTCTTTTCCGGCCAGTAATTTATCTTTGATCGATCTAGCTTCCCATGATTTGGACAAGAAATAGATAAGAATCATCGGAGAAGTTTGTTAAAATTAACTAACTCATCATTACCTTTAGTCAACCATAATTTCCAAACTAATTAATGAGAAGGTTTCATAATGCGTCGTGTACCTATCACAATGGAATTTTAATAATATTACTCTAAATAAAAAAATGTATAAGATGATCCTTTTTCTTTATTATCACAAGCTATATTCATAGTTGTCAATTGACTTGTTAAAAGCTAGTAGTAAGTGCTCCCTCATGTCTTTGTTTCCATTTACAAATTTTCACAGTATCTATAAATTTACACTTACAATTAAATATTTGTTTAACACGACGTCGTGACCCAGTTGATTAGGTGGTTATAATATTTAATAAATATTTAGACCATACCCCGTGATACTAAGTGGTAGTTGAGTCTACTCTTCCATCATTGCTGGTAATTTAGTCTCCCTCGTTATATTATGAAAAACTGGTTAACTCGAAAGAGAGAGGGTAAAATCTAGAGAGAAGAGAACAAGTAGACCGAGCTCAACTATCATTTTTTTAGTTTAATTCAGTCTTTGCATTTCTTGTTTGGTTTTGATATTAGTTTCACACATACACGCACTATATCTCTAGTCATTAAAATTCTGACGTCACAGGAAACTGAAGGAAGAGGTGTGTGGAAGCCTGGGAGGGATAAGTTATATTAGCCATTATTGAGGGGGCTGAACTCAATTACTAATCATTATGAGGGGAGTATCTTACAAAAAAATACGGATTTGCGACGGAAAAATACCGATGGTAATTAGCTACCCGTCGGTAAAGCACACATTCCCGACAGGTAGGGAAACCGTCTGTATTGTATACTTTTGACATGGTTTATTACAAAACCGTCATTGAATGTGCCAAGTAGAACTTCAAATGAAAAAATAAAGAGGATGGTTGTTCCCATTACCACTTCCGTAAAACTCAACAGCCATATTAATATATTAATTAAGTGATCAGCACTTTGCATGTGGACGATTTTAAATATTTTATATCACTATTGCAAGTTTGATTTTCATGTAATGAGATTATATTAGTCTAGAGTTATGAAAAAGAATGACTTGAGTGTAAGATATGAACATGTTCTAGTATTATATAATGATTTATATATAATGATTTATTTGAATATTCGAAGATCTACATCTTATCAATTTTTGGTGCAATCTACATGTGTGGGATCACCGTAGCCTGACAACAATTTATTATACTTTTTCAAGACCGAGTTATGTTTCTCTTAGTTCAACAAAAAAAAAAGTTAAGTTTCTCTTTCCCTACTTTTTTTTTGTTGAAATCTCTCTTTCCCTACTTAACTCGTCATTCATCTTTCTTTTTAATTTCAAGAGTTGACGTTGGGGTATAGAAGTTTTAGACTTGAAAATATTTTTTATATTTTTTTTTTTTGAGGAGAGAAAATATTTTTTATATGATGGTGTATTTAGTAGGGCGAACGTTGTTGTGGAAATGAACTTTAAAATTTAGACGACTCTGCTAGTGCAGCTCATTGCATAATAATCAAATCTTCGATCAATTAATTAAGGGTAAGTTTTAAACTAAGGTCCACATTGTTATTATAGTGCACAGCAGGGGCAGCAGGTGCGGATCCATGGTGGTGCAACCCCCTGGATCCTCCTGAAAAAATTATATAATAATAGTAATTTTTCATTTTAATGTACATAGGTATATCTAAATATATATTTTCTGATATAAGAAGTTAACACAAAGAAGCCTTTAGTTGAGTGGTTAGATTGCTGGTTGGAGTGTTGGAGGAGTCGTGAGGACATGTGGTTGAGTCTGTCGAGAAGCATTTTCATTTTTTTTTTTTTACATTTAAACCTATATATACTGAATCATGTGTATAGATGACACCAAGCCGAGTTAAGGCGTTGATTTTTAGGTGAGTGGAAGCGTGAGGTAGTGGGTTTGAGTCTCACTACAAGCATTTTCATTGTTTTTTTACATTTATGTGTCTAAACCTATATATTTCGAATCATGTGTATAGCTGCCGAATCATGGCTCAATGGTTAAGTTGTTGTTTTTAGGTGAGTTGGGCGTGAGGCAGTGGATTTGAGTCCCACAATAAGTAATTTGAAGAATTTTTAACTTTTAATATTTCAACTATCTTGAATTCCTATAAAATTCAATTCATCGCTACCATAAACCTCTATAAACTTCAATTCATCTACCGTACATCCTATAAAATTCCATTCATCTACTTTAACTTAACTCAATTCTCTTCCTCTAATTCTTCTTTATCTCAAACTACACCAAATCACTTCTCCTTTGCTACTACTACTACTTCTTCATCTAATCAAGTATTCAAGCTCAACTAGCAATAAGGGTAATATATTTTAAGAAACAAGAACATTGATGGAAACTTAAAGAGATAAATTAAAACATATCATTTAGTTTATTTGCTTATCACATTAGCACTAACTTTGTCGGTTGCAACTGCCTCCGTTCGAAGAATTTTTTTAGCTATGAAGCTAATTAAAACACGTTTAAGAAACAAGATGAGTGATATGTGGTCGAATGACAGTTTATTAATTTTTATTGAAAAAAAGTTCTTAGTGAAATTGACAATGAGTCGTTATGCAAAAAATTCAAAATATGAACTCTCGTAGAGGTCAATTGCATTTGTAATGGTTGATGTATTAATATAATTAATGAATATAAATATTTGGTTAATTACTGTGTTTGCAAAAAAAAAAAAATTATTTAAGTATGTAAACCTGCACCCCCTAAGTAAAAATCTTGGATCCGTCCCTAGTGCACAGTGACAAAAAATTAAAGGAATTGATTAGGTGTTTGAGATGCCAACAATTTAATGCACGTTTTTTCTACATTCATTATTTAATGCACGTTTGACCTGGCAAGGAGAAAAAAAGATTAAGTGAGGGATAAAAGGTGAAGAAGATAAAAACATGGGGGTGTTATAATGGAAACAACTGTGATATTCTCCGACTACCCTGTAGGGTGAATCCCGATCAGATGAGGTGGTCAGACCAGATTTAGAGAGATTATGGTCTATTATAGGGACAGGTAAAAGTAATTTTCTTACCTGTAAGTAATTTTCTTATAGGTAAAAGTAATTTTCTTATATGGCTCTTTAGTTTACGATTAACTACTTGTGTGATAGTCCACATCGCTCACGAGAGTGTCCGGAGTCTGGGCTATAGGTGTACGCTCAAGCTTGATAAATATCGAGGCCTCGAGTGGGAACAAAACCTCATACCACAGTAGGTGGTGGTTAAAGCGGGGACAATATCGGCAACCGCTAAGGCTTGTAGCGTTACAAGTGGTATTAGAGTCGAGGACGACTCTTCGCTGAGGGTGAGGGAATGTGATAGTCCCACATTGCTCACGAGAGTGTCTGGAGCCTAAACTATAGGTACGCTCAAGCTTGGTAAGTATCGAGGTCTCACTACAAAAAAACGGACTTTTTGTGACAGGGTATTTTCGCGGAGTGCTAGAAGACCGTCAGAAAAAGCTCTATCTTCGACGGATTTCACATATTCCGTCGAAAATACTATGCAAAAGTGACGGTTTTTCTCCCAAACTGTGCAGAAACATCTACGTTGGGGCAAATTTAAGTGGTGGCAGGAAACACTTATTCCTGACGACTTATTAATTCGTGGGAAAAAGTCTTATTTTCGACGACCCACGACTATTTTCCGTCGAAATTGGAAAGTTTTTCCTGGCGCAAATATTTTCCACTAAATTCCCAGGAAAATTTTCCGCGGAACCTTGTTTCGACGGAATGTGCGTATTTCGTCGAAAATATTTTTGCCCCAATCTCTCACTAGTTCTCACTTTAGGAGTCCCTCTCTCTCGAATTCTCACTATCACTCTCGATCGAATTCAGTTGAAGAAATGGAGTTCAGTTGTCTTCTCCTCCATCAATCTTGACCCGAGGTGAAGATTCTTCCCCGACATTACTGCCTTTTCGTCGCAAATCGGCAAGGCCCCCTAAGTTTTACAAAATATCGGCAAGGCCCCCTAAGTTTTACCAAATATTGAATGGTCCCTTTCTTTGTTTATCCTTATTTTATGGTCTAAAACTGTCACTAGAGTAAGATTTTAAGATCTATGGTTTAAAACATTATCTTAATTAATACATTATGGAAAAAAAAAGATCATGGAGAAGTGTCTGATTATTATAAACTCAACATCTTAATTAGGACATTATATAAGAATCAAACCCTTAATTAGCTAAGATTCCTCCTCATCTTCCTGTTTGGTTTAGGAAGAGAAAGAGAGAGAGAGTTAGAAAATCATGGCAAAGTGTTTTGGGTTTAATGATGAGAAAGATGAAAGCCTATTGAGTGACAAGAAGATAATGAAGATTAAAGGGAAAGTAGAGATTATGAAAAAGAACAGCATGGAATATACTGACCTTGGTGCTTCTTTCATTGATAGAGTTTTTGAGGTGTTTGGTAAAGGTGTCTCTTTGCAACTTATCTCTGCAGATCATGGTGATCCAGGTAGTACTATAGTCTCTCTTAGGGTTGTACTTCTCATACAAAGTTAAATTTCCGTACAACCATAAAGTGTTTTTCCGTTTCCATGTGGGACTATTTTCTACTATCAAAATATAGGGGTTCAACCCAAGTTGAATTAGACCATATTTCTTCCAAACTTAATACTAAAACATAATAAATCTATTTGTAAGGGGCTGGCGCGATTGAGCCTATCTATTATATATGTTAGTTACGGGGCTGATAGACCAAAATTCTTGTTATTTTTGTTCGGACCAACTTTCTAGTTAATCAAATCTGGCTTTTAATAAATAATAATAATAATAATAATAACAATGGGTTTAATTTGGTTTTGAAATTTGTATAAATGTAGAAAATGAAATGAGAGGAAAATTGGGAAAAGAAGCCTACTTAGAGGAATGGATCAAGAAAATATCATCAGCCAAGGCAGACTCATCTGAATTCAATGTAACATTCGAATGGGATGAAGATTTAGGGTTTCCAGGGGCATTCTTGATAAAGAACCATCACCACAATGAGTTCTTCCTCAAAACTCTAGTACTTGAAGAAGTTCCAGGATTTGGTTCCATTCATTTTATTTGCAATTCTTGGGTCTATCCTACTTATCGTTACAATTACAATCGCGTTTTCTTCAGTAACAAGGTAAGTATATCAGAATTTTGTGTTAAAAAACAACCTGTTTGCACGAATCTCTATAGTTTTTTATGTTTCTCTTGTTTGAAAATTTTTATTTTTTACTCATTCGTAGTATTTTCATTTGTTTTCTCTTATTAAATTACCTTTACTTTTGTTATTAAAACTAAATTTGTCGCTTAAGCTCTTTTTCAACAATGTTTGTATCAAAAGAATTTTTTTTTGTAAATGTTCTACAGCGTTATCCAAACATTACATGAGACTATACAGATACTCATTTTCTATGGGTTTTTCCGGTTTACCTTCTCGTCAAAATGATAATTGAAGAAGCCCCTTTTTTTAATTGTAATTAGCCCCACATCCTCTAACAAGTATATTTCGCCAAATTGAGTTAATTTTTTTTATGCATAACTAAAAGAGTTATTTCTTTTTCGGCCCCCTACTTTGTAACCAGCTTCTTTTATAGCTCCCTGTTTTTTGTAAATTCAAATTTGATCTTCTTTTATTAACATCGTCAGTTAACTTTTTTGTTTACATAATTGCCCTTTTTATAAAATTGATTTTGTAACTTCAAAATCGACCCCTATTAAATTTGGGTTGATTCCCAAAAAAAATTAATTTATTAAGAACAACAAATTAGGGGGTCAAAATGGAATTTGTTTTAAAAAAATTAGACACCTCATCACTCCTCTCTCCATTTCATCACTCCTTCATCGGAGAAGATGATGAGGTGGCGAGATACATGACGTGGAGGAGAGAGGTGATGAAATGGAGAAGTGATGAGGTGTCTTTAATCTTTTTAAATCAAACTCCATTTTGACCTCCTAGTTTGTTCTAAATAAATTGAATTTTTTTTTGGAATCAACCCATATTTAATAGGGGGCAATTTTGAATTTACAAAATTAATTTTATAACAAGGTAATTATGGAAATAAAAAAGTTAATCATTAAACTTAATTGACGGTGTTAACAAAAGGAGGCCAAATTTGAATTTTTGAAAAACAGGGGGCCATAAGGAAGTTGGTCACAAAGTAGGGGGCCGAAAAGGAAATATACCCTTATAATATTTGACCAAAACACCCCTAAAATTTATCATTTTTATTTATGAATCGCGATAGTTAGGTCGCCCAAGAATGGAAGTAAATTAATTTTATGTCAAGGTAAGTTCAAAAAATATTGTTTTTTTTTTTACGAAAAGTAATGGGGGAAAAATCTTTTCACTCTTGTTGTTCGTTTCAAATGCCATATCCGAATTACCTGTCGTAAATCCTTTTTTTCCATATTTCATAAAGCAGCTAAGAATTGAATTCATATCTGTTTTTTGCAGAGTTATCTCACATTTCAAACACCCGAACCTCTACGAAAGTACAGAGAAGATGAGCTTCAAAACCTAAGAGGAGATGGAAAGGGAGAGGAACTCATGGACTGGGATAGAGTCTATGACTATGCATTGTACAATGATTTAGGATATCCCGACAGCGGCCCAAAATTTGTTCGCCCAATTATAGGAAACTCGACTGAATACCCTTACCCTAGGAGAGGAAGAACAAGTCGAAAAGCAACAAAAACAGGTCCTAAAACTTCACAAAAAACCATGCACCTACAATTTATTGTTAATTTTTGGGGTTTTAACGCGTACTTCTTTTCGTGTAAACAGATCCCAACTCTGAGACAAGATTGTTTCTATTGAGATTAGACATTTATGTTCCAAGAGATGAACAATTTAACCCTCTTAAAAAGTCTGATATTTTAGCAAACTTCATTAAGCTCATAACTCAAGTCTTGCTCCATACCGTCAAAGAATCATTTGATAAAACACCAACGGAATTTGATACGTTCGAAGATGTTCTACGTCTCCATAAAGGAGGAATTCACCTTACTCCTGGAAATTTTTTGCACTCAATCCGTGATGCCATTCCCTTCCAGGGTATAAGAGAAATTTTCCGTTCTGACGAAAACATCTTAAGATTTCCCATCCCTCATGTCATACAAGGTACTTTTATTTCAATTTCACATATGAAATGATTAATGTGTTCCTAACAGAAACAAGTCAGATTTAGATACCTCTGATTCAGGCAAGTCAGACTCACACTCTGAAAAAAACACCACCAACGAGTAGGATGACAAATTCTTCTTCTTCTTTGTCTCCAGATAACGAGTTTGGTTGGCGTTCTGACGAAGAATTCGGCCGTGAAATGCTTGCAGGAGTCAACCCCGTTTCTATCCGCCTTCTCCAAGTATATATGCACAAACCTAAAATGCTAATAAAAGCCTAGACTCATTTTAAATTCTAAACTAAATCTTGAAAATGGTTCTTGATTCTTATTTAAATACTTAACAGGAGTTTCCACCAGTTAGCAAGCTTGATGTTGAACAATATGGAGATCATAAAAGTTCAATAACCAAAGAACATATTGAGAAAAACTTAAATGGCCTCACAGTAGAGGAGGTACTAAACCCTAGATCCTAAACTCTAAACCCTAAACCGAGGTTTTGCAAGACTGGTTTTGATGGATAGAAGAAGTTGATTATGTTACGTTTACTTGTGCAGGCTTTGAATACGAACAAATTATTCATATTAGACCATCATGATACTATAATGCCGTATTTGAACCGTATAAATTCGACATCCTCGAAGGTATATGCTACAAGAACAGTCCTATTGTTGCAAAAGGATGGCACCTTAAAGCCTTTAGCTATTGAGTTGAGTTTGGTGCACCCAGATGGTGAGAAATATGGTGTAGTCAGTAAGGTTTATACACCATCCAAACCAGAACAGGAACACGAAATCGAAGGTTCGATATGGCAGCTTGCTAAAGCTTATGTTGCTGTTAATGACTCTGGTGTTCATCAACTCATTTGCCACTGGTACTTCTTCATAACTATGAATAATTTGTTTGTTTGTATGATTGATTGAATCTGACTTGCCTGGGTGGCTGGGTCTTACTCTTACTCGCTTGAGTTTGAGTTTTTTTATTAGGGGTTAAATAGTCATTTCAGATTATCTCAAACGATGGCTTTGTAGTTCACACTTATTTTATGTGTGTCACAAAAAGACCACAAATTAGCCCGAGTCCAATCAATCTAACGAGTTAAAAGCGGATTGAAAGAAATATTTTGAAACCTGAATCGAGTCAATACAGACTCTAAATTGAGGGATAATTGTTTTTCGTGATTGATGTAGGTTGAACACACATGCAGTAATGGAGCCGATCATTATTGCTAGTAATAGACAATTGAGTGTTATTCATCCAATATTCAAGCTTCTTCAACCTCATTACAAAGATACGATGAATATCAATGCTTTAGCTCGTCAAATTCTAATTAACGCGGATGGTGTTCTTGAGAGGACTGTATTTCCAGGGAAATTTGCCATGGAAATGTCTGCTGCTATCTATAAAACTCAATGGATTTTCCCTGAGCAAGCACTCCCCGAAGATCTCATTAAAAGGTAAAGAAAACAAACATACTACTATGTTGAATAACACGTGGTTTCCATCGCATGAATCTGACTTGTCTGAGTCCGATGCTTCAAAGTCTGACTTGTTTGAATCTGAATGCCCAAGCCTAACTTGGTTTAGTTAGGGAAACAATAATCATTTCATGTTATTTCAAATAACGGACTCCTAACTCATATTTACTTTATGTGTGGCTCAAATTGACATGATTGAGCCATTCAAATCTTGAGTCAGATTTCATATCTGAATTTGAGACAAAGAAACACCACCTGGACTTGTTATACATGCATTGCCGTGAAACTCATATTTTTCACTAACTTCTCAAATTTTGCGGTGTTGATTTAGAGGAGTTGCAGTTCCAGATGAAACACAAAAACATGGGCTACGACTACTAATCGAAGACTACCCATTTGCTGTGGACGGGCTTGAGATATGGTTCGCTATAAAGAAATGGGTCCAAGAATATTGTTCATTCTACTACCCAACCGACGACTTGGTCCAGACGGACACAGAACTACAATCATGGTGGGAAGAAGTTCGAACCGTAGGCCACGGTGATTTAAAAGATGAACCATGGTGGCCCAAGATGGAAACATTATTAGACCTAACTCAAACTTGCACCATCATCATATGGATAGCTTCTGCACTTCATGCTGCAGTTAACTTTGGACAATTCCCTTATAGTGGTTTTGTTCTTAATAGGCCCACTATGAGTCGTCGGTTCATGCCCGAACCCGGATCCCAAGAGTACGAGGAACTCAAGACGAACCCGGAGCTAGGATTCTTGAAAACAATCACTAGTCAATTACAA
This sequence comes from Eschscholzia californica subsp. californica, assembly GCA_002897215.1. Taxonomy (NCBI): domain Eukaryota; kingdom Viridiplantae; phylum Streptophyta; class Magnoliopsida; order Ranunculales; family Papaveraceae; genus Eschscholzia; species Eschscholzia californica. Next base: position 706,998 of record BEHA01015948.1, read on the forward strand.
ACACTACTTGGAGTTTCATTGATTGAGAGTTTGTCTAGATATTCCTTTGATGAAGTTTACCTAGGGCAAAGAGATAATCCTGAGGATTGGACTTCAGATAAAGAGCCACTAGAAGCATTTAAAGAATTTGGTAAAAGACTAGTGGAAATTGAAGATGGGATTATAGATATGAATAAACAAGGAAAATTAAGGAATAGAATTGGGCCAGTGAATGTGCCATATACATTGTTGTTTCCAAATACATCAGATTACAGCAAGAGTGGTGGAATCACAGCAAAGGGAATACCTAACAGTGTTTCTGTCTAAGAATTCTTCGATTGATTGATTTTTTGTTGATGTGAAGTATTTTTGTTGTTTGATTTTGTGTGTGAAGTTTGTTTTGTTGTTCGATATTGTTGTTTATGAAAATTTGGTTAATAATATTTGGTTCTTCATTCTATTATCTTCACCTGGTTCGTCCGTTCCATGTGATAACTGAAATACTGAATGTCTATCTTTGTTAAAGGAAGGTCAATTAACAGCGATAGCAATTTACTTAGATAATTCCTCGTACGTTTGAATGTATCATTTTCTGACGTGCTTAACGATACTGCATGTTTTTGGAGGTGGTTGAGTCTTTCTTAATCATTTGTAACGTACTTGGTTGATTAAAGCTAACATAAGGTACGCGACAAAATTATTTGTTCCCTAAGGTACTCCAATTTTCTACTCATCCCGCTTACGTTGTACTTTTAGGATCACATAAAGACGTTCATGCTGATAATGCATTATACACGGCGCATGCTACTGCTATGGCTTGTTATATAATGATATTGGCCACGTCAGAGATATCCCAATGTGTGCATGGCACTCGGCTCGCAAGTGTGAAAGGTGAAGAACTGAAGATATGTTTCGAATGCTAAAGTTCCTTTCCTGAGCTATGTAGTTTTGTTTTCAAGGAGTTCTACGTCGTGCAAACTTACTTTATAGACTCATACTAATATTGGCCACACTAGAGACAGTTCTCTATTATGCTCGAAAAATATAGAAACGAAAATGTGATTACTCAAGTTTCTCTAATAAGCTACATAGGTTTGTGTTGGAGAACTGTAAAAATGTCATCCCACAAAATTTTCCCTAGGAAGTTAGCAATCCCAGGGATGCCTATAAGTCTGTCAATGAATATGTGATTATTCGGCATCCGATTCGTATCCATATTCGATTGTTTTTACAAAAATCGAAATTTCTGACATCTGATGCGGACTCGAATATTCCTTATCAGATATTTGCTTATCAGATATGAATTCGGATACACCAATATCCAATCTGATAAATTTACGTATCCGCTAAGTAATATATAACAATAATAAAATATAAATTTTATTAATAATAATATATAAAATGGACGGTTGAGATTTATTATTTAGATCTAATGATTCAAAACTTAATATTTTCCCATTGGGAATTTGTTTTGTCTTAGAGATACTTGTTAATATCATTGGATTTGGATATTGATATATAATATCCGTCGAATAATTATAAGATTTTGGATGTCGGGTAGTTTATCAGATACAGGTATAACAAACTCAATGGAATTACATTGACAACGCAAGAAGAAGAAAAAAACTCACTAAATGGTCTAATTCAAACCTAACATTCCTTCTACTTCTATCATAAGCTAAAATATAGAGAAATTGAAAACCTAACCTTCCTTGGAAGTGAAGTGGGAAAAAAAAGGCAAAAAGATAATTTTCATTTTTATGTTTTTGAGAAATCGACTACGATCTACGATGTGATGAGCACAATAACCGCCAAATTTAAACCATAACAAAAGGGGCCCAAAACCCAACATAATGAAAGAGGCTTAAAGCCCGACAATTATTATATTATTTACTTTATACATAGCCTATATTACATGAGTAAATCTAAATGGCAAATTGCTTCCCACTGAGACTGGATCCTACGACCTCATGGTTTTAAGAGGGATGTTCAACTGCTGCATCAAAGGGTGGTGGACAGAAAAAAGAGAAATTAGAGAAACATGGAATAACAAAAATATAAAGAGTTATTTCCTTTTTGGCCCCCTATTTTTGACCAGTTTCTTTCTTGGCCCCTTATTTTTTATAAATTCAAATTTGGCCACTTTTTTAAGTAAATGTCATAATTGTCCTTCCTATAAATATATTTTTAAATAAAACTAATTAAAAAAACATCTCTCCACCACACCTCCCTCCACCTCACTTCTCTCTCTCCACCTCACTTCTCTCTCTCCACCTCACCTCTCTCTCTCTCCACCTCACCTCTCTCTTCTGCAACGAAGGTCGCCGAAGGTCGACGACCTTCGAACATAAAAAAAATAATAAAAATTATGTTTCTCTCTCTTTCTCTCTAAACACTCTGGCGATGGGGTTTTCCTTCACCGGAGGTGTTGTTCAACAGATCTGAACCAGACCTCCCGCGAAGGGAAACCCCTTCGCTGGAGTGTTTAGCGAGAGAGGAGATAATTTTTTTTTTTTTATGTTTGAAGGTTGCCGGTCGGAAATTTTTCCCTCCGGCGACTTTCGTCGCAGAAGAGAGAGGTGAGGCGGAGAGATGTTTTTTAATTATTTTTATTTTGAAAATATATTTATAAGAAGGACAGTTATGATATTTATTTTAAAAGAGAGGGTTAAATTCGAATTTATGATAAATAAGGGATGAAGAAGGAAGCTGGTGAGAAGGGGCCAAAAAAGAAATAACTCAAAAACGAATTGTAGTCATTTCTCTCTCCAACGTGTCACCTTCTGGAGATATCCACATTTCACACCAACACAAGCACTCCTATCAATGTTGATTAATTAGGTTAGGTTTCTAATTTGGGGGAAGAACCTTATCTTTTTTATGAACTATGTTCTTCCCCAATTTGATCTTTTTTTTTTGTGTTTTATGGGAAATTAGGTACCAATTCTATTTATAATTGAACAAAATATGATCTTTTTGTAAATTTAGGGTTTGGGTATTTAACTGAATCACAAATTTTGTTGTTTTTGATTGATTTTATTGATGAATTTTTTTGCAGTTTTATGTCCTCTCTATCTTTCTATTACCAGAAGCATCCAGTGAATTCACAAAGGGTAAGCAACAAACTTGTTATAATATTTATCTACTTCATATGTTGTGGTTATGTTGAAATAATAAGAACTCAAAATTTAGTCCTTGTTGGATGAGTTCACCACTCAAGGTTGAAATTTGTTAGTTTTTCTACTAATGAGTTTAAGCAGAGAGAGAGATGCCTAATAGGTAAATTGATCTTAGACATGAAATTAGCTTCCCTTAGGAGAGAGATGCCTAATAGGTAAATTGATCTTAGACATGAAATTAGGGTTCATTGTTGAAGGGGATGGTCCGAGTTTGTCTCATATTAGTTGTGGGAGGGGCTGTGGTCACCTTACAAGTGTGAGAGAAAGCCTCGCCTCTTGAACTAGCTTTTGAGGGTGAGAGAGGCACTAGTGGGAGGTGAAAAGGCCCAACACCACACCTAGCTCTAAGCTCTTACTTGTGTAGACAAGATGGATTAGTAAGCAGGTCAAATCCCCTAAGGATTTACTAATATTCTAATAACATATCTTAGGATTTACTAATACCATTAACATATCTTCGATTCACGGATAATTTAATATTTGATATTGGTTTATTACCAACAGGGAAAGTGATTCTGGAGTCAGCAATTCTAACAGCAGTGGTAGTTATAAGCCTAACCCTGTACACAACCTGGGCTGCTAAAAGAGGCTATGATTTCAATTTCCTGGGACCTTTCCTATTTGGTGCACTCATGGTATTTGCTCTTATTCAGGTAACATTATTTAGTCTTCTTATTTGGTGCCTTTAGTAGGAACAAAACCTCATCCGTGTTGGGCTTTAGTTTGGGTGTCGAAGAGAGACAATATCGATAACTGCTTATACTTCTACTTATACTTGAGTCATTACGGACGCTATTTTGATAACTCCGTCCAGTGTCAACTTGAATTTAGTAGGCGTAGTATCTAAATAAATACGATTAGGGAACGATAAAGAGGTCTGATATTTTGCAAAAGAATCTCTAATATCAAGCTTGAGATATCTATATTAGTTCATAAAGACGGTATGTAGAAGTGCTATTGGAACTCCAATCACACATCTACCTTCTTGAATTCTGCCTGTGAAAGGGGGGCCCAACAGCACTAATCAAGGGCCCCTATAGTACTACCCAAACCTATAAATTGAAGTTACGGAAAGGGTGAACTCAATTTCTAATTTTCTTTTTTTAAGATTGGAAACTCATCAATTTGGGACCCAAAGGCCAAAAAGAACATACCCCCCCGTTAGTAACTAGGTTTCCTGTTTCCAACCTTCTTGTTAAAATCCTATAACCGGTTTCTTTTTCTTATACAGAAAAATCTTTACATTATCAACCAACCCATAGCTTCTCTCATTGATCTTGTAACAAGATGGATACATCTATAACAAGAACCAAGACAATTCATGGTGGTTTTGTTCTTGAAGAAGATGTGGTAATACATGAGATACTAACAAGATTACCGATGAGGTCACTTATTCGTTTCAAATCCGTTTGTAAACTATGGAATTCCGTTATTCCTAACCCTAGTCTCATGATCATACTAAAACCTCTAGACCGGAAATCGAGGGGAGATGAATATTCAATATTGACAGGTGAGATCGAGAGTTGCACGCAAGGAGGAAGATTAACAACAATGGTAGCCATTGACAGTACTATGAAGACAAAGTTATCAAACCCTCACAATAAATCGACAAACTTTATTAATGGTTTGGTTTGTTTTTTCGGCTCAGGGTCCAGCAAGCATCCTAGTTTATATAATCTCATTACTGGAGAAGAAACACAATTGTTGTTATCCCCGGAACTAAAGAATGAAAAGGGTGGTAGACTTTCTGACTATCAATTAGGATTTGATCCTGTTACTAATAATTATAAATTGGTTAGTATGTGGTTGAAACTAAGCAGTTCTAATAAATTTGAACAAGTTTGTGACGTCTTAACCCTAAACAGCGGAGGCTGCAGAGTCAACAACAATAATAATAATAGTAAGGTTAATGCATGGAGAAGGATTGACCAAGTCGTGCCAGATACAGCTCAAAATCCTTCGGTTCATGTGAATGGTACTATATATTGGAGCACTTATAACCTCAAATATGGTTATTGGACACGGGAGGTATTCATAATTGCATTCGACGTTGGAAGTGAGAAGTTTAGATATATTCAAGTCCCCGAATTTATACTTGATTGGCCTGGGAAACATTCTAAAACAAAGTATCATCAAAGACAATGTGCCCCTGACCCGAATATTGATTTACTAGAAGTGGGTGGACGTGTAGCTCTTCAAATTAAAACGAGTAGTTACATTGTCAAGCTGTGGTTATTTCACGATGAGAAAAAGGAAAATACAAAGACAAGTGACAAAAATTGGACTGAGGTGAGTATCAACCTACCTTTTTGTTACAAGGACAAAATGGATCTTCGTCTTCATGCAATATTAGATCAAATAGTCATAAGAGCTTATGATTTGACAACATCACATGATTTTAATAAATACGGAGATACGAAGGAAAAACATAATGTCTCACATTATGCTTTTGATATGAAGAAAAACACTTTGACAAAGTTAGATATTGGAGGAATCCCCTCTTTGATTTTTCCTTCGTATCTATATTCTACTTCTTCATTTACAACCTGCGTAAAAGTGTTAGGAACATTCCGAACTTGAGAAATATTAATTGTTTTAGTGACCATAAATAGAAGGAACTGCCAATTTTTCAAGCATTACTGTGATCAGAGTGAAACTTAGTTGGCTTACTTCTCAGTCTTTTGCTATTAAGCATATGATTTATGTACAATGATTTATTATGTTAAAATTAAAAGATTTAGCTGGATTGATTGGTGTTTTATTATTGTTATAAGATTATTATTACACATGCTATATCTTTATATATGTTAGCTTTATCACTTATTTCTCATCCAACAAACCCACCTTTTGATAATATTTGGTAGGAATAAAATTTACTTACAAGCCCAAGTAACCTAATAATACTCACATACCCATTTATTATGCCCCATTCTGTGCCCACCTTGATTTGTATAGTGGTGCACACTGAAAGTTCTAGTGAAATTTTATATGTCATGTGGTCTAACTTGATTTGATTAGGGGTGGGAATCAGACAGATATAAGTTGTATGGCGCATAGAAAGACAAAAAAGATAAGTTGTCATCTAAACAAAAATAATCAAAAGATTGGGCCGAAGTGTTTTTAAAATTGGCCTTCAAGAGCATATTGAAAAGTTGTACCGTGCCGAAAGACAAAAAGATAAGTTATCCTTTAAACAAAAAAAATCATGAAATATCCCCTATCCTAAATGCATAATTAATTAAGATAATATATTTAAATAAGCAATTTCCAAAGTTGGTAGCAAGTTATCCTAAATTTAACAAGAACAAACCTAAATTCTAACTAAACTACGGCGTGAAACTACATTATTTATACCCAAATAATCCTAAATTCAATAATCTAACGATTCCACTTCCTTGTGCGATCGAACTCGGGACCTCCATGGATTGAGTGTATGCTAACATTTTAAACCTCTAGGGCAACCAAGCAGGGGCGGAACCAGAAAATAGTGTGAGGGAGGGCAAAGATGGTATCTAATAGAAGAGATCATACATAAAAAATTCGTGGAAGTCAAAATTACTATTAGAAGTAAAATTCCAGGGAGGGTCGTTACCCTCCCCGGCCACCCCCTAGTTCTGCCCCTGCAACCAAGTGTTAACAGTAGTAAGAGATCTCCCTTGTCTCTGTTTCGATTTACAAATTCTGATTGTCTATAAAATATACTTATTACTATATATTAATTTACGAGTCTTTCTCGACAAGTTATATTTAGCCGTTTAGGTAGTTAATTAAAGCATTTCTAGATCATTTATAAATATATACTTATAACTAAATACGTATTTAACACCAGGACTTACACTAGTTATATTTAGGTGGTTCATTAAAGGAGTTTTAGATAGCCTATAATGAAATATTTGTTTAACACTACTTGACTTGACTAGTTATATTTTAGGTAGTTAATTAAAAGAGTTTAGATCAAAAATATGTACTTATAGTTAAACATTTATTTAACACCACTCCGTAACTAGTTTGATTTAGGTGGTTAACTAAAGGATTTTTAGACCGTACCACGATTCTAATTGGTAATTGATTCTACCCTTCAATAATTAGTAATTTAGTTTACCACCTCTCAACTCTTATATTTTCATGTTTATGCTAGACAAGAATCTCTGTGACTACGATATTCCCACTCGACTAAAATTATAAAACTGCATCTGTATTATCTTCCCATCTTCGGCGACAGAGGAAAAAATAGTAAGAGAAAGAGAGTATTATCTATCGACTCTATGTCTTGAAGTGTCTACCACTTCCCCAATATCTGTGGACTCAAATGTCTTTATAAATGTTTAAGTGAATTTTGTATATGGATGCCCACCAATGTCTACCTCCAATATCCCCTTGGTTTAATCCATTTTTTTCATTTCTAGTTTGGCTTTGGCATTAGATTTACATACACTTTCCCTTTTTAGATTTTTTGTTTTCTTTAATATGGCGGCAAATGCGGAGCCAGAGGAGGCGACCCCTAGCTGCAGTAAGAGAGTTATTTTTAGATTAGAAAGGACATTCGGCGGATCGAAAATAAGAGATCCGGCGATGAAGATGAGTTTCAGAAATAATATTCGTGTGTAACACGTGTATGTACGTGACGGATCGAGAAGACAAGATCCGACGATCAAGAAGAATTCAGAATATTCTTAGATATTTGAAGATATGTGAAGATACGTAATATTTAGTATAATATATTCTGAATATCTCTTGTAACTATCTAATGGTAATATTAGATAGATTTTATAGTATTTTCTGGTTTAATAATCAGAAACTAGGAAATCCTAAACCCTAAGTTGTCTATAAATATGAGAGGGTATTAGGAATGAAACTCATTGAGTTATGTCTGACCAATGTAACCGATCAAACCTACAATTGTATGTGGTGATTATTAATAAAGAAGTCATTTCTCCATGGATGTAGGTCATAATTATCCGACCGAACCACATTATATTATCGCGTATTTACTTTATGTTCATTTATCCGATTGTGATATAATCGTGAATTTAACATGGTATCAGAGCGGGTTAATGTGCCTGATTTAAGCTTCCGCAAAATTTCCAACGTTCTTTTTTTGTTCGTTGTGACACAATTATCGATCAATTACTTTGATGATTTTTTTTAATTCCCAAGTTATTCTTGTGATTATGTTTTCTCTACAAGACGAGAAAATCACGTGAAAGAAGAATAAATCTGTCTCTACTCATCAAAGATTTAACAAACACTTTCTCCTCAACAAAGGTTAGTTTTGATTTCATTTCCGAATTTTGAAAAAAAAAATCGATTTTTTTTTGGCATTAAAGGTCTATTGAAAAAGAAACTTCGAGAACCAAACTCTCAGATCTGGTTCGATTTCAACAAACTAGAACTAATTTTTCCCCGTTCTAGAACAAAGTTTCACTCAGTTTTCCTTGAGCCCGCGAGCAAACGAACCCTTTAAAACACGCTGACCAAGTCTGCGACGTTTGACCCGTTATTTTAGACACGTTGACTAAAGTCAGCAGACTTGACATTGACTTTGGGTTGTCTTCTCTGACGACTACAGTCTTGGGTTTTCAGCCGATTGGTTTTCCCGCATCTTTTCTTCACCATACGCATACTTCCGACGCCTTGGACCATCATCTATTCCCTCCAATCGATTTCCTGTCCGGTTTGATAGAAAATCAAGCGTTTTCTTCTCGGTTTTAGTCTACCATCGCTCACTCTCTCTCTAGAAATCTCTGTCAGCTGCAACGAGTAAGCTTTGATCGGCTATTTCTCCTCTTCGCAAACACTTCTCGACGAACCCTACAGCTATTAGGTTCGTTTTTCCTTCGGGCGACATCATCATCGTTATCTCCTTCAACCCCTAAAGTGACCGAAATACCTTCTCACCGAAACCCTAGTTTGGTAAGATGCAGAGATAATGTCACTTTCCGTTTCTCTCGACCATCTTGACCGAATCAACTCTATTGACCCGCGACTGCATTGACCGAAGTCATGAAGATATTGGAAAACTTAGTCAACAGATTTTGACCAACCTATTTCATCTTCTTTTTCACGATAGAAACCTAGGGTTTGACGATGAATTTTCGACGAAATATTCATTACCAATCGATCATTCCCGTTGATTTGGACATCAATCTACTAACCATCACAGATTTCCTTTGGAGTTCGTGACGAATCCACCCTTATTTTGTCTCGGTTCTTCGACCTACGAACCGTTTTCTCACTCTAGAAATACATAACCATTGCCGTCCATATTTGGTTCAAATCAATCGGCTTTTGGACATGATAATCACCTAATGTACATCGATTAGGGTTCTTCTAGTACCGTAGTTGTGTTTCCAACTCTAATCCAAAAGGTCTTAGTCTCTTCAAAGAAATCTCAATTTTGGAAAACCCTAACTTTGTTAGAAATTTCAATTTCCCCGAATTTCATCTGTGACGGTCTCTTTTCCAACAGTTGGTTAACAGGGACACTTTTCTGTCACTTAAATGTTGACCTACTTGTTACAGTATGTTTTGCGACGAACATCACTGTCGCCACTTTTACTGACTTTTCCCACAACTTTTTGTTGTTAGCAATATTATATTTCCTTACGACATTTTCTACTGTCACTTATATCCATCTGTGACACAATTCTTTTGTCACATTTTCTAGTTCGATATGTGCCAGTAAATAGATTAATTTCATCTGTTTTCTTTCCGGATTCACCCGTGACATTTCCAACATCATATTTTGTCTATGATGACTTCTCTTTCTTACCAACTATATTTGGCATTTTCTCATCGCGAATAGAATATCTCTATTTTGACTTTTAATTCAGATTCACCCGTACTATTTTTCATGTCATACTTTGTTTAAGATAACTTTTATTCCTTTCCAAGTTATGTTTTTGAAAATTTCTTTCACCTGATAGAATATCTCTATTTTGATTTTTAATACCGGAATTATATCAGCGATCTTCCATTTTTGTTGGCAATGAATTTCATGTCAACCATCGTTTTGGTTGTTACTTATCTAATATTTTTCGCATTACGACAATGACTTCTTGTCGATTTTAACCAAAACAACATTATTTTGTTACTCATTAGGCCACTTCTTGACCATTTTCACCCGACAATGATTCTCTTGTCGACATTCAACTTCACAACATTTTTGTTGACATATTCTTCCCATTATTCCTATAATGACCAACTTTATTTACATGAAAACAATACATGTAATTTCGTTGTCATTGATATTCGTTCAATTTTTTACCGTATTTACCAACTTTTTATTTGTGACTTAATCCTTCAATCATCTTCACAACGCATCCACAATATAAGAGTTACAAGAAGACGAATAAGAAGAATCAACAAGTATTTTTTTCTCTACAAGTCGGACACTCAAAATTTACGTGCTCCAACTTGCGGGGGGTTATAGGATACGTGATATAAGACGGATCGAAAATAAGAGATCGGCGGTCAAGATGACTTCCAGAAATAATATACGTGTATTTACGTGACGGGTCGAGAAGACGAAATCCGACGATTAAGAAGAATTAAGAATATTCCAAGATGTTTGAAGATATGTGAAGATATATGTAATATTTAGTATAATATCTAGATAGATTTTATATTATTTCCTAGTTTAGTAATCAGAAACTAGGAAACCCTAAACCCTAAGTTATCTATAAATAGGAGAGGGTTCTAAGAATCAAACTCATCGAGTTTTGTCTGACCAATGTAACTAATCAAACTCACAATTGTATGTGGTGATTATTAATAAAGAAGTTATTTCTCCGTGGATGTAAGTCATAATTATCCGACCGAACCGCGTTATATTATCGCGTCTTTACTTTATGTTCATCTATCCAATTATAATATAATCGTGAATTCAACAGGGAAATCTAGAGATAATAGAGGAGACAACCAGGGTGGGTGTGTGCTACCTCTATCACCTAGCCGACATAAGTTCTAATCCACTCTCCCACTTACCATCTTTTATTTCCATTTCTTAAATTAAATCCATACGGGTCCCTATTTATGGATCTAATACTTTTTCAACGCTTGTTAAGTGCTGAGACAAATTTTACTCCATTTGTTAGGTCTCATCAAAATTATGTTTTAGTTATCTTTTTGTCCCCAAACTGGCAATGATCACATGAAATGTAAATTGTTAAGTTTAATTTCTCTTGTGTTCTTTATATTTGAACTATTAACAAAGTTTTGCATGTTCGGCAAAAAATTGATTCTCAAACTACTACTTGTCATTATTTATACATTAGAAATGAAATTTTGCCTTTCCGAGTATTTTTTTTGTTAGTTCGGGGCAATTTTAAATCCTGGCTTCGCCTTGTATGGCGGGGTAGAAGAGAAGATGATGCAGGACTAGTTTCAAAATTTTAGTCGAGCTTGGTCACTAAATTTACGACTTCATGGAAATTTGTCGGAAATGTATGTGGGAGGGGGTAACTTAAATTACCCATTAGTAACGGGGCTAAACTCAATTAACAAATAGTATTAGGGGTAAAGTTGGAAATCACTTGTTTGCCGGATAATGGGTGAGTAGAACTCCCAAAAAGAAAGGAAAAGAGCTTGAATGTTTAGATTACTTGTAATAAACTTAAGAGGTAATTTCTAGAAAGGTCAAAATAATATTGAAAATGAGTAGAAAAGCATCAAACATTTGAAAATTATTATTCAGATCAAAAAGTGTGCAAATACTAAAATACCCTTTTTGTCATTTTGTGTAACTAATTTTTTTTTTTTAAAACTTTAACTCGATATAACTTTTGTTTGAGCTGTCGGATTTTTATAAAAAATATATATTTAGAAATAATTTTTCATTAGCTTTCTAACAAGATCCACTTTCAATACTTTTTTTTTTAAAAAAAAAACGCTATAAAAAACGGCATTTTTTCCCTTTACGTTTTTCTGCAAACGTGTTTGCAACAACCTGTTCTGCAAACGTGTTTGCAACAACCTGTTCTGCAAACGTGTTTGCAACAATCTGATTTGCAAACCTGTGTTTGCATAATGTAAACTGCAAACTGTGTTTCCATTATGAGACAAAATAAATTTTAGTGAAGAGAGAGGAACTCTTGATGTTATATAGTAATTGAGAGATGAAATGAGGAAAATAAGAAGTTCTATAGATCTTTGATATAACTTAAGATTACATAACAGTAGAGATGATACATGATAATCTTCGTGGTACCTTAACAAAAAAAAACCATATAGCGTACGCCATAACCGAGAATCTTCCCTCGAAAGAAAAATAATTACCCATCCAAAAGCGAAAAACCTTACTTAGCCACTGCCTTTGCTTCTAAACTATATCGTTGTGTTTTGGCTGCTTCTCTCGTCATGTCCAATCTTCAAACTCAAAGCCAGTGGCATTGTGAAATGGAATTAGGCTTCAAGTACCACCAAAGATCAAGCTAGCTTGAAGTCTCCGAAAACAAATCCAACGATTTTTCTAATCCATAAATGCTTACTACCCTTGTAGTGAAGAGACTTTCTGTTCTTCCCAACACCATTCTCCCCTGCACCAAGAAGAAAGAATTAACAAACATTCGCCGTAATTTAAGTATTACACCAAAGCCTAAGTACTCCATTACACCTAATTCTTTTCCCCTTCTTCCTTAACCCAACAGAAAGTAATCGAATTTAAGAATCCATCAAAAACATCTTCTTCTTACAGTGTTAGCTGTGACTACTTCCCATGCATCAACAAACCAATTATTTTATTTTCAGATAGAACTAATAAGAAGAAGAAGAAGATGGAAGAAAGCTCCAATTTGCTACTAAAACAACTTGGAAAGAGAGGTTCTTCCCATTAAAGTAACAGTAATTCTGCCATCACTAGTGGTAACTTGGAAAGAGAGGCTCTTCCCATTAAGGTAAGAGCTACCCTGCCAATTTTGACCCCAGTTTCTTGACATGGTTTGCCATCATGTAATAGACCCTTTGATCGACACAGAAATTACGTCTCCGGCACCTGCAACGTTTGTGACCAATACCAATTTGGAGTAAGAGTGGCCATTAATGGTGAACCTTATTCCTCCTTGCTGCACACAGGGTAGCATGCCACCACAACCAACAATAACCTATTAATTTCATTTTGAGATATATAGTTAAATGTAATTCAAATGAATAACTTTTTGCCTTCTGAACCAGCAATACTCGTTTTGAATGTGTATCGACCATTTATGAAAGAAGAAGAAAAAGAAGTATCATATCCATCTACATGGGATACATCATTCTCAATTGTTAGCTTCAAACTCATACTTCAAGTGAAAACGCTGGGTTGTTGGCCAATCAACATATTACGAAGTACATAACAGAAAAGGAAATCAACATTTTGTCAAGGAAATCCTCTTAGACATTTTCACAAACAGATTGTGTGCAAAAACTTAAATTGCAATTGTAACATGGGAAAAAAAGATCAAATACCCTATATATCAATAATATATAATAACCACCAACATATTTGATCAAAGTAACAAAAATCAACAAAAAGAACAAGATTCATGCTTCAACATATTTGAGTAAGAACTATAAATCGAATGAATAAAACAGCAAAATAGCTAGATATTACCTTTACCAACGGCGAAGAAGAAGAAACTACGACCCTCTCTACCTCACTCTCACACCGTCGCCCATAAACCCTAATATGGTGTTCATTGACTACATACCAAAGGCTTAAAGAGATGATAAAATCAAGTTCATACAGACTGAAGAGAACAACAAAACCAGATTCTGCAATGAATTAGAAATGGAAGATCAGAAGAAGAATGGAAGATTTCGTGAAGAAATTTCGAAGAAGAAGAATCGGGAAGAAGAAGCAAAACCTAAAAGTATTGGTGTCGTTTGAGAGAGAAGGGAGTGTTTTAGTGGGTAGGGGTATTCTGGGAATGAAGAAAGAAGGAAATGACCTGATTGTTAATTATCAATATTATTATAAACTTTACCCATTATAACACATAATATTTTGGTAACTTCCAACTAATAGAAGAAGATCTTGGCTTTTTTTGTTATTATGATATTTTTTCCAACCCAAAAAGTCATTTTTCCTAAACTTAAACATTGTATTAATATTTTAATTAAGTCATGGGACCTATATGAGATGATTAATTATTTTAGTTTATAATTATTTAAGTATTTTATATCAGTATTGCAAATTGACTTTCGTGTAATGTGATTATTTTTGGTGGCGCTTGGCAACACTAAAATAATTTTATTCGGATTGGATTAGTGTGTTTATTATTGTTATAAAATTATTATTTTTATTACTATATCTTTTATATATGTTGTCAGTTTTAATTACTTAAGTTATTAGCTCCATTCGCTCACCCAATTGCTCTTATCTCTTATTTCTCGTCCAACTAACTCGATATTCGGTTCATATTTGGTATGCCCCTATAAAATTTACTTACAAGCCCAAGTAAGCTGATTATACTCATATACTCATTTATTAAGCCCCATTCTCTGCCCACCTTGATTTGAATAGTAGTGTATTGAAATTTTATATGGTCATGTATATGATCGGGTTAAAGATGGGAATCAGGCGGGTATAAGTATTACGGTGACTAGAAAGACCAAAAAGATAAGTCGTTATTTAAAAAAATCAGGAAATTGAGTCGAAGTGTTTTCAAAATTAACCTTTCAAGAACATATTAAAAAAATTTATGGTACCTAGAAAGACAAAAAGATAAGTTGTCTTTTAAACAAAAAAAAATCATAAAATTTCATGTACCCTAAATACATAATTAATTAAGATAATATTTTTAATCAAGCAATTTCCAAGGTTAGTAGTAAGAGGTCTTTCTTTTTCTTTTCTTTTTTTTTCGAAAATTGACTACAACGTACGATAACCATAAATAATACATAATTAATTAAGATAATATTTTTAATCAAGCGATTTCCAAAGTTAGTAGTAAGAGGTCTCTCTTTTTTTTTTTTTTTTTTCAAAAATTGACTACAACGTACGATAACAATAAATAAAATATCTTCGACTTAAAAATTTGTTTTCTAGAGACTAGAATAACTCAACCTAATTGTTGTTCTTTAGACTAAACAACTCAAACTCACATGATCCAGGTATAACAAACTCAATCCAATCACATTGAAAACACAACAAGAACTAAAAACTCACTAAATGGTTCAAGAATCTTGTCAAAGATTCTTTGTACATTTAGCATTTCCCTTAATTCAAACCTAACATTCCTTCTTCTACCATAAACCAAAAATAAAGTAAAATTGAAAACCTAACCTTCCTTGGAAGAGAAGTGGAGTGAGAAAAAAAAGGAAAAAGTGAAATTGGAGAAACCTAGAATAGCAAAAAGTGTTGTAGATGCTTACGTTCTCTCTCTTACGTGTCATCTTCTAGAGACATCCACATTTCACACTAACAACACGCACTCCTATTCGATTCTTGAACCTTCCCGCTTCTTCCTTTTCTTCTTCTTTCACTCTGTTTTAATTACTCCCCCCAATTTCTTATCTGCAACAAAATTCACAAGAAACCCTAATTTCCTTCCTTGTATTAGTAAAATTAAACCCTAGAATTGTTGAAGATGTGGCAAAGAACGTATGGAAAAACCAGTGATATTGAGCATGGTAACCAACCACTTTATCCAACGATGCTTGAAAATCCTCAACTTCGATGGGCTTTCATCAGGAAGATTTATTCAATTTTATCATTTCAATTACTTCTCACAATTGCTGTTGCTTCTGTTGTTGTTTTTGTAAACCCTATTTCACATTTCTTTGTTTCATCTGGTGCTGGTCTTGCTGTTTACATTCTTGTTATCATCACTCCCTTTATAGGTAATTTCTTGATTCTTGTTTGTTTATAAACTCTGTTTTTTCCCCAATTTGTTCTTCTTAGATTTTCATGGGTAATCGGGTATTTTCTCTAGTTATTATAAAGAACTGATCTTTTTCCAAATTCAGTTCTTGGGTAATTACTTGAAGTTCAAATTTTGTTGATTCTATATTGCTTGATTAGGTTATGTCTCTAATTTGGAGGAAGAACCCTAACTTTTTTCACAAATTATGTTCTTCCCCAATTTCTTGTGTTTTATGGGAAATTGGGTACCTTTTCTATTTATAATTGAACAAAAAATATTTGATCTTTTTGTAAATTTAGGGTTTGGGTAATCATTTGAAGTTCAAATCTTGTTGTTTTAGATTGATTTTATTGATGAATTTGTTGTTTGGGGAATGTGCAGTTTTATGTCCTCTATCTTTCTATTACCAGAAGCATCCAGTGAATTTGCTTCTTCTTACTTTGTTTACTGTTGCTCTTGCCTTGGCTGTTGGGATAACCTGTGCTTTCACAAAGGGTAAGCAACAAACTTGTTATAATATTTATATGTTGAGGTTATGTTGAATAACAAGAACTCAAAATTCAGTCCTTGTGGGATGAGTTCACCACTCAAGGTTTGAAATTTTGATAGTTTTTCGATTAATGAGTCTAACTAGGTATGGGTTTAAGGAGAGAGAGAGAGAGAGATGCCTAACAAGATGGAATTAGCTAGAGATGTCTAGTGTTGGAGTTAGTCCCACATTGGTTGTGGGAAGGGTGGTGGTCACTTAATAAGTGCAAGTGTGAGGGAAAGTCCGGCAGCACCATGCCCACTAATGATATCAGAGCCTAAGTTCACCAAATTTAGGACTCATTGTTGAAGGGGACGTAGGGGTCCCAATATATGAGGACAAGACGGCCCGGAGTTAGACTCAGATTAGTTGTGGGAGAGGTTGTGGTCACTATACGAGTGTGAGCGAAAGCCTCATCTCTTGAGATAGCTTTTGAGCGTGAGAAAGGTACCCGTGGGAGGCGAAAAGGCCCAACACCACACCTAGCTTTTATTTACGTAGACAAGATGGATTAGTAAGCAGGTCAAATCCCCTAAGGATTTACTAATAGTCTAATACCATAAACATGTATGTCTTAGGAATTACCAATACCATTAAGATATCTTCGATTCACGGATGATTTAATATATGATATTGGTTTATTACCGACAGGGAAAGTAATTCTGGAGTCGGCAATTCTAACAGCAGTGGTAGTTATAAGCCTAACCCTGTACACATTCTGGGCTGCTAAAAGGGGCTATGATTTCAATTTCCTGGGACCTTTCCTGTTTGGTGCACTCATGGTGCTCATGGTGTTTGCTCTTATTCAGGTAACATCATTTACTACATTATTTCGTCTTCTTAGTATTTGGAGGATCGAACTCCTCTTAATCTCTGCAAATTTTCACATTCCATTTATACTTCAGTTAGTTTAGACCGTGGCTATGAACATCTAGGCTAGTAGTGCCACATCTACCGGGATAACATCTAGAGCCTAGTCTATACGTGCTCAAGCTTAGTAAGTGTCAAAACTTTTCATGTCTTTAGGGTGGGCTCCTGGAGCCTTTACTAGAACAAAACCTCATCCACATTGGCTTTAGTTTGGGTGTCGAAGAGAGACAATACAGATAGCTGCTTATAATTGGGTCATTACGAGCGCTATTTTGACAAGTCCGCCCACTGTTAACTTGAATTTAGTAAGCCTCGATGAGGGAACGAAAGAGATCTGATATTTTGCAAAAGAATCTCTAATATCAAGCTTGAGATATATATATTAGTTCATAATACCACCTTGTTAATGAGGATTCATTTTTGTTATGTACAGATTTTGTTTCCATTGGGAAGGATATCGATCATGATATACGGTGGTTTAGCTTCAATAATATTCTGTGGGTATATCGTATACGACACAGATAACCTAATCAAACGTTACTCGTATGACGAATATATATGGGCTGCTGTCGCATTGTATCTTGATATCATCAATCTTTTCCTTGCTCTGCTTAATATCTTTAGAGCAGCTGATAGTTAGGGTTTTACTGTTCTTTCATGATGTTTGTACATGTTTACTGTGTAATATGAATCTTTAGTATTGTTAGTGACAAGTTTTCGGAATAATATAAGGTTTGTTAATGATTTGATGTTAATGATTTGATGTTTATGAATTTTGAATGAATAAATCCTACTGTGATCAAGAGTTCCATTCATGTTTGTATGACATTTCTTCTATTTCACTTATAGCTCTTCTACTTGTTAGTCTCCATTTTAGGAAGGGAACATAGAGGATAAATAGAAAGAAAGAAAGCACAGTAAGTTCACTACCCAATTGCCTGGCGTGATGTTTAGCCCTAGGGTTGGCCCCTGTTGTTTGGTTGTTGTGGTGGTGAGACGTGGGCCGGTCCGGCGGTGTCCTTCAATATAACTTACTCTGAAATATTTCTTCTTAGTAGTGACAAATAAAATTGAATGGTTATTAACAAAAAAGATCATGGCTTACTTGTTCATCTATTTGTATATTAAGTAGAATGTCCTAGGTTTGATTGTTTTTTTTTCTCTTGAGTAGCGACTACAATGTGATAAACAGTATAAACAGTAATAACCGCCGAAATACTACCAATCTAGTTTCACAGTGATAAGCATTTTGTGCATCTCTTCTCTTATAAACCTTTATCTTTGTAATTTTTCTATCCTATTCTTTTAGAGTTTTATATTGGATTGGTTAGAATTTTTTTTTCTCCTGTCAAGATAATATTTTGTATAAATTTATTTATTCTAAAGACGACTCTACCCTCCCCAACGTTCCAAAGCAACACATACTTTTTTTTTTTTTTTTTGATGAGAGAAAGCAACACATACTTTATATGTATAAATTTGGAAGTTTGACATGTCATGTGCAAGAGAAATTATATATTGGTGTCTTTTGACTCGTCGCATAAAAACATTCAATGAAGAAGAAAATCTAAATTTTGTTTGTAACATTATTGATATCATAAAATATGGCCCTTCATGGGAGTCTTATCTTGTCGGGATCGGTCAATTCAAAATAATCAATATTAGCTCTAACATGGGTTATCAACTTCTAAACTATTTAAGCTAATGGGACCCTAAAAATTGTCATGGACCAATGATGATCATTTTATTTAAATAATTGAAAACTTGATTTTGTCTCCTCTTCTTCGACTAATGGTTGGTATTTCACCATCACACGGTTTTATGGGTCCCCAAGCAAGAAGAATAAAAAGCCAATGAACTTATTGATACAAGGGTTAGAGCATCTCCAATGCAACACTCAATCTTAAAAACTCTGAGTGCCACTTATGATTTTTAGAGTTTTTTTCTTAAAACTCCTCTCCAATGCAACACTCTATTTGGATCTCTAAAATGACGTGTCGAGGGTGGCATAGAGATATCTTAAGAGGACACTCTAGAAATAGAGTGTCATTTTGAGATATCTCTAGTCGTCCAACTCATCAATATTTGATTTTCAACCAACAGAAATCGAGTCTTCTATATTTTCTAAAATAACTAATTATTTATTGACAAAATTAACTATGCCATATAAGTAAATAAGATAAGTTTAGAGTTTTGCATTGGAGACAAAAAAAAATTGAAGATTTATATTAAAGCCACCTAAGAGTGAGAATCTCAATTAGAACTTGACACATAGGATGAATAGAGATTCTTATGAGTTTTGCATTGGAGATGCTCTTAGTTCCACTTTGGCTCCCACTAAGGGACCAATCATAAATGGCGTTGCTCTTATTGGTCCCGAACAAAAAAAAAGAGAGAGAAACAATATGTGACGCCCCGTGTCCCACTAATAGATAGATACGAGCATGTCCCGACAATTATAGGTGAGACCAAAATTCAGTAGAAAATCCTTTGTAAATCAAACCGGTCATACTTAAAAAAACATGTCAAGCAAACCATACTTTCGCATACACAAACAATTTATAGGTCACTAGAACTAACAACTTTGATAACACTCATGACTCTCTGTGCCCCATAAATAGACACGAGCACGCTT
This sequence comes from Eschscholzia californica subsp. californica, assembly GCA_002897215.1. NCBI lineage: Eukaryota > Viridiplantae > Streptophyta > Magnoliopsida > Ranunculales > Papaveraceae > Eschscholzia > Eschscholzia californica. Next base: position 727,035 of record BEHA01015948.1, read on the forward strand.
AGGCGATTTACAGAGAAAACTTTACTGAAATTTCTTCTCGTCGTGGAATTGTCGAGCCCGTACTCCTATGTGTATATGGGACACAGGACATCACACAGTGGCCCGAGGTTTTATTTTTTTGAGAAAATATAGTTTTTGGAACTATTTTAGAACGCCTGATAGGTACGAAGGTTAAACTTACCAAATTAGAATTAACTCTATGTATAACTAACTTTATAGCCGATGTTTTTCTAATTCAGATTTCTCTCTTATAAAATTCTAAAATATTTTAAAAAATTCGAACTAGCTATCTCTGAAAAAATAATAGATTACGTAAATAACAATCACATATTTGTGCATTTGACTAAACAATTAAGATTTAAACAAGTGAGATTCAAGCATTTCATATTTGAGAAGAAATATAAACACCCCCTTGTCTTAACTCTTAAGGATCTTTTAGAAGTTTCAAAATAAAAATGTATTAGGTAGAGTCATTGATAGATTCCATCTCATTCACTGCAATTGTATATTCTAGTCAAGGCTCTGCCATATCTATGCTGGTCCCACAATCTAGGGTTTGTATACTTGATGGATGTCTTGTAGAATAAACGCCAAAACACCCCATGATTTCAGGATGTTATTAAATTAGATAAGTGAATCCGGCACTACAGCCTATCATTATGTTATAATCTGTTTTTTGAATTTGAATGATTTAAAATACAACTTTAATTTAGACATTTTATAATGGTATTTGGTATCTAAGCAGAATGTACCAACAATCATATTCCTAATTCGTAATTCACATTCAGGGAGTCTCAATCTCGAGCGCATGATAATTCGTAATTCACATTCAACTGGAAATCGATCATCATGGATAAAATCAAATTCTAGTAATCATTATCTGGCTAAACTAACTATTTGATTAGAGTATTGTGATTACTATGATCACATCATGGGATTGATAATCTTAGTAATTGAAAATTTTTTTCTATGCGTCAAATACTAAGGTTGTATATTTAGTATTTTAACCAATCATCCCAATCCGATCAAAAAGAATTTGGATGTTTAGTGACCAAACTAAGAGTTACTTGTATTGACTAAGATACTAAAGGACCATAACCGAAAAATTTGATTCGGTGTATGGATCTGAGTCATCGGTAACTTAATAAAACTGAATCAAACCATTGTTTTTTTATGAATTTTATATACCATATATCTATACAAATATATTATGATCATGATGGATGGTGAAGAAATAATGTTTAGGCCCGTACATAAAAATATATCAAAGTTGTCTCATACTTAAAAAATGTATCATGTAACAAAAATAATACTCCAACCGAACTAAAATACCAAACCAAACCATTCAGGTATTTGGTTCGGTAACCAAACCACGACCAGATTAACTCGGATTGATCTTATCCAACAATCAAATCGATCAAATGTTTTTCTGGAAAGGGTTGAATAATACACCCCTATCACCTACAACCTAATATGAAACCTCACTATAGTCTACTACTGCCTGAGTAAAACTTAGGGTTTGAAATTCAAAACCTTGTTTGCAAATCCTATGGACAGCCCCATCAACATCAAAATTTTGTAACTACTCTATGTCTATATACATATCAAACTAAAAAAGGAAGGAGGACAAAATGGGTAAGTAATAAATGAGTAGAATCGAATCTTAGAGGTGAGCAAGAAGTGAAATTACTCTCACTTTCTCTCCTCCATCTTTGTATATCTTTTAACCAATAAAAAACAGAGAAAGAGAAAAAACAGAGAGAAGAGAGAGAGAGAGAGAGAGAGAGAGAGAGAGAGGCCTTGTATGTTCATGTGTTCTGCCATTTCTGATCTTGGGTGATTTAGAATTGAAGATTTGAAAGAATGGGGAAGACAGGAAAGTGGATAAAAGATCTTTTTAAAGGGAAGAAAGAGAAAGAAGATAAAAAGAGAATTGGTTCAATTTCTTCAGAGAATTCAAGTCCAATTCAATCTAATAACACAAAAGAAAAAAAAAGATGGAGTTTCAGAAGATCAACAACAAATTCCAAGGATTTAAATCAAATCGAACCGATTATCAGAACTCGATTAAAAGATATTCAATCCATGATTGAATCTGAAGAAGAACAAATGAAACATGAAATGACCAAGATTGAAAAAGTTGAAGAAGATGAAAGATTCAATTCAGTTGAAGAAATAGCTGCAATCAAAATTCAATCGGTTTTTCGCTCTTATTTGGTATAAATTCATCAACTCTTCTTCGAATTAATCTTATGATTTACTACTTAATTTTGAAATTTACAGGCAAAGAAAGCATTAAGAGCATTAAAAGGAATTGTGAAATTACAAGCACTATTAAGAGGTCACCTTGTGAGAAGACAAGCAACTTCTGCTTTTCATTGTATGCAAGCTTTAGTTAGGGTTCAGGCGAGAACTCGTGCTCAGAGGATTTCGATGGCTCAGGAAAATCATCAGTCCATTCCAATGAGTCAATCGTTTCATCGTAAACCTCCATACCCGGCAAATCTGCAAGACAATCGTGTTAGAAAAACATACTATGTAAGTTTTTGCAGTAGTGTTAGGGAACAAGAAATTTCTGACAGACTCTAGGCAAAAATCTGATGTGACTTCTCATGATTGGAGCTTCTACTGATTCGTATCCACTTTTGCTCAAATCGATGGAAGCTACATCAGATTTCTGTCTAGAGTCTGCTTAGAATTAATTGTTCACTAACATTTTTCTTTGTTTTCTTTTTATACCCATTTTCAATTTATGCTGTTCATTGATATTATACTGAAATTTGAATTCTACAATCTTCAACTCTTTAATGTGAAATTTGATCACTCTGTTTCTAGGATATGGAGGAGAACATTAAGATTGTGGAAATGGATGTTGGAGATTTTAAACGAAGTTCGTCTGACAGATCAATCCGTTCTTCAAAACATAATCGAAATTCAAACCAAGATCATCTTTACCAGATTTCACCTGTTCAATCAGCTTTAACGAACACGACCCGAAGTGGATATCTTGAGGGATATTCGATTAGCTCGGAACAGAATAGTCCTCTATCCTCTGTTTCCAAACCAGAAATTGCTTTCGCCGATTACCCATTTTACCCAAATTACATGGCAAATACTGAATCATCGAAGGCAAAAGTTCGTTCGCAAAGTGCACCAAAACAAAGATCTGATCCATATGAGAAACAACTAAGCAAGCAGAGACTATCAATGGAAGGAAAAAATTTACCTCAACTAGTTAAAATGCAACGGTCGTCTTCACATGTTAGTTCTACTGCTGAGGCATATCATAATAATCCATGGTCGATTAAGCTCGATAAGTCAACATCATCCCTCATCGAAAGTGAGAGCGGATCGACAAGTACAGCTTTCACTAATTCCAACTACTATAGGTCTATGGTTTGATATGAAATGAGATAATTGTAATCAAGAGATGAGTGTAGTTATGCCAATAGAAGAGAATAATAATATGCATAATTTACACATTGTTAAACAAGTTTGTTAAAGCAATATGCATTTTTCGTGTCTGCAGCTCCATGAGAGCAACTGTGTCCTTCATTTTCCATATGACTGCGATTTGCCTGCACTAATGGCAAGAAACAACTAAAACCAGTTCAGTCCGTTGTTCAAGAGATAAATCTTGCCATCCATTTTTATGTCGGAGTTAAGTTTGGATCGGATCCAAGAGTACATAATGTGCGAATAATTAGAAACACTAAAACGATAATTTGGAAGTAGCCCCCTCCCCGCATTTTCTCGCTTTATGCCGCGATAATAAAAAAATCCCCATTTTCTTTTACAAACAAATCTCTTCTGCTTCTCATATCCCAAGTCACCCAATCCTCAAATACCCTATCAAATTCTCACAAAATCCTTTCAACCCCAGTTCTTGATTTAATCCCAAGGATGTTTGGACGAGAAAACAGAATGATCGACCATCAAACTTCTTCTTATTTAGCTTTTTTTTTTTCTGAATTGTTCAGCGTGCCTCAAACCCTTGACCTCTAAGGTGGAAGACTATACCTCTTACCACTCCAACTAAGGGTTGTTAGCTAGCTTCTTCTTCTTGGTCTCCTGAACAAGATAAACTCTTTGAATGAGCTCTGGTACTTGTTCCCCGAGGATATTAATGATTGGTGGATACAAATCGCTGAACAAGTTCAAGGAAAGACGTCATTAGACGTATGGGAACATTACCAGGTTTTGGAATCTGATTTAATGGCGATTGAATCGGGATAAGTTTAGTTGCCCTGTTATGAAGATGATTTATGAACATGAAGATGATGATTAGTTGCCCAGGTTTTGGATATCTTCCTCGAGTGCTCGTTTTCTCACGGTATCTGGTTGAGTTTCATTCAGAGTCTGGGAGTGGTTTCGGTTTCTCCTAACTCCATTCCCGAAGCCATATTAGCTTAGAAAGGGATGAAAGGTAGTAAACACAAAAGGTCAATTTCCTTTCTCATCCCTTTTGCCATCATTTGGGCGGTATGGAAGGCCAGAAACGACATTGTGTTCAAGGATAAAGTCTCTTCTCAAGGAAACATCCTCTACTCGGCGAAATGTCTCATTTACCATTGGAGTAGCAGGTTTTCTTGGGCTAACGGTTTATCTTTTGTTAACATGGTGGAGCCTTGGGATTCTTTCATCTCCCTTTTGTAATTTGTTAGGGTATTTTTCTGTCTCCGTTTGTTGTTTTTTCTCTTTTCTTTTTTGCTTTTGTTTCTTATTGTTGCCTCCCCTTGTTTCCTTCAAGGATGTAACATTTCCCCTCTTTCTATGAATTAAATCGTCTTTTTCAAAAAAAAAGATGGAGAGAGTGAGACAGATAGAGAGAGGGGGAATGAGAGAGAGAAAGCTATAGTTGTCGCCAGCGGTCGTCGACCGATAAACGACCGACGACCTTCTGTCCGCGATGTGAGAAAGGGTATGTTTGATTCAATTTTTTTGTGTTTTCCACCTTGTACCCCAGAGCCATTTCTTATTTCCCTAAACCACCACAAAATACCTAGTTGGAGACTAAAAAAGATTAGGTGCTCATTTTTCACCAAAACTTTATAGGGAGTTTGGACCAAATTTCCCTTTCTATAAGAGTTAGACTCCATTATCTCAATTCTTGCTTCTCTTTCTTCCTTTATGAACTAATCAAGATTGTCTACTTTTAAGAATCGAGTGTTGCAAGGAAGATAGAAGATGGGTCGAGCAATGGCTGAACTTAGCTTGGGTAAGAAGAGTACTTTCGTAATTTGAGTCAGTAAGGGGTATTTTGGTCACAAAAACTTCATCCTAATAGAATAGCTAGTAGCGGAAAATGTTAGGATCGGGTGTAAACTCAATTCCTATTTATTAAAAGGGTGGGTACCCTCAATTACTCATAAGTACGAGGGTCTAAAGTAAACATCTATCTTGGGTTTCCCAAGCTTTATCAAAACCCTAAACGGGTAGTATTATTTTACATAAATATTTCTCTATCTCAAGATTCTCACATTCAAAACCCTAGCTAGCTCCCTTCTTTTTTTTTTTGCTCTTGAGCCTAGCTAGAAGATGGAGATTGTACCTGATGATCCTTCTAAGCTTACTACCATCAACAACAAGAATCATGACACATTGCAGAAGAAGAAGAAGAAGAGAAAGAGGAACACTAGTAGTACTAGTATTAGTAATGGCTGCTGTGGTTTTCTTGACGAAGATGTACTAGTACATGAGATATTAACAAGATTACCAGTAAAGTCACTTATTCGTTTCAAATCCGTCTGTAAACAATGGAGTTCCGTTATTCCACAACGTAACCCTAATCTCTTGATAATAGTTCCATCGCCGGAAAAGCCGTCGTATGGTGAACGGCGTCCAGATTATGTAATATTGACGGGTGAGATCGAACGTTGCAGAGGAAGAACAACAGAAGAAGTGGCATTAGCTTCCATCATTGATAGTACTATAAAGACCACATTATCATTCTATCCAGATATAATAACAAACTGCATTAATGGTTTTGTTTGTTTTATTGACTCAAAGTTCAAACATAATCCATGTTTATATAACATCAATACAGGAGAAGAAACACCATTGTTCGTCTCACCATTATTAAAGCAAGAGAAAAGACGGAGTCGTAAGTTGTACCACTCAGCCTCCCAATTGGGATTAGATCCTGTTACTAATGAAATCAAGTTGGTCTGGGTTTGGAACTGTCGAGATCATTCTCGTAAGTTCATACAATTTTGTGAGGTCTTAACCGTAGTAGGCGGCTGCAGAAACAACGAGAATAATTCATGGAGAACTATCAATCAAGTCGATGTTAATGTAGGAATTGTAGACCCTTGTGTTCATGTTTATGGTACTATATATTGGAGCTCTTTTAACCTACGTCATTTAAATACACGTTGTAGTAACGTATTCATGGTAGCGTTTGATGTTGGGAGCGAGAAGTTCAGGTATATTGGAGTCCCTAAGTTTAAAATTGATAAGTCCAGAAAACCGTCAAGAGACACAAAACTTTCAGACCCGAGTATTGATTTATTGGAAGTAGGCGGACGTGTAGCACTCAAAATTAAAATAAATTGTCATACTATCAAGCTCTGCATATTAGTTGATGATGACAAGAAGGGGATCACAACAATGACTAGTGCCAAAAATTGGTCTCAGGTGACTATCAACTTACCTCTTTATTGGAAAAAACATCCGTATCAACTTCATACGATATTTGATCAAATAGTCTTAAGAACTTATGAATATAAAGATTTATATGGTTTCTATGAAGCAAATGATACAGAGAATAAGCAGAACCTCTTTCTTCACTCTTCCGATTTGAGGAAGAATATATTGACCAAGTTCGACATTGGAGGAATACCCTCCTGGATTCCCCTTTGGCATATTCATCATTATGCTTTCTTTAGGACATTCTTCAAAAGTGTTTAGCATATTCTGGATTTGAGCATATGCTTTTAGGTTATTTAAACTTAATCTCTCGAAATAATGTTTAATTCAACTTACTCCTTTTCTAATTAGTAATTGAATGTATTCCATCTCGTTGTTAAAAATCCAAATATCTTTTGCAATTTTTTCACAAGTTGTTACAAACTTGTTGCGAAACTGATGCAAGCTGTTGAAAAATTATGAAAATACCTAAAGAGATAAAGACAGAAAAAAAAAAATAGGTGATCCTTTTACACCAAAACCTTGTAGAAAATCTTGACCAAATTTCCTTTCTATAGCGGTTAGACTCCCTTTTCTCCAATTTTGCTTTTCTTCCTTCCTTTATGAACTCATCAAGATTGTATACGTTTAAGAATCGAGTGTTGCATTGAAGACGTTTCCAAACATGTGCTTTGTAGCACTCAAAATTGCTGAGAAAGGAAGATAGAAGATGATGTGGGTTGAGCAATGACTGAACTTAGCTTGGGTAAAAAGAGTGTTTCCGCAGTTTGAGTCAGTAAGGAGTATTTTGGTCACACAAATTTCATCCAAATAGAATAGCTAGCAGTGGAAAATGTTATTTAGGGGGTAAACTCCATTACTAATTATTAAAAGGGTGGGTACCCTCAATTACTCACAAGTACAAGGGGTCTAAAGTAAACACAGAGCGACCGTGATACTGACTGTCTAGCCTACCGTCTTGTCCATTTGGAGAAAAGGACAAAGCAGCTGGAGAGAGCAAGGCCAAGGCGGGGAAGTGCTTTTGGCGTTTGGTTTAAGTTGACGAAACCATTGGGGTTGTTTTGGTTTTTTCCCCCGTGGTTCCCTGTTTTAATTTGATTCCAACTGCTTCATGTTTTTATCCCAGCCATTGATAAACTGAACAGCTGAAATTAAGAAATAAAATTTCTTTTTTTTGAATTGTTCAGCGTGCTTCGAACTCTTGACCTCTACGGTGGAAGACTATACCTCTTACCACTCCAACCAAGGTTGTTGGCAATTAAGAAATAAAACATTTGGGTACTCTCTTGAAATCAGATCTGATTCATACATCTCTAATCTCTCAATGATTTTTTCACTGTAACTTCATCTCCTAATCACAAAATAACGTGAGTTTTTGTTCTTTGGTGTCGAGCATAACATTTTCTTGGCATACCACTAAAAATAAAATATATTCGGTAGTAGAGTAATAAATTTGATAGTAGATTGGACAAAAGATTCAGATGAATGAATAGATCATTAACAATTTATGAGATTGTTCTTCTCTAAAAAAAACAAATTGATAACATATACAAATCTATAGTCAGATGATTAAGCTCCAATAAATTAAATAATTGAAGACAAGAAGGTTCATAATCCTAAAAAATTTATGATCAAAAGTGACTGAATGTTCATAATCAAAACAGTGGATACATATACTCTGAACTATTAAACTAATTCATACAATTGAGAATCTTCAAATGTTACAAAGGTTTGTCAACAGTAGAACTATCTTAGATAACCTAATGAAACCAAGTCGTAAAACCCGATATTCAAAACCCTAGGATGGATTTGATGGCGAGTTATAAGATGGGTGTGGTAGACGACCACCCCCGTACACCACAAGTCAGACCACCATCGCTACCGTTCAAACCACCACCACCATATATCGGAAATCAAACTACAACCGTACACCGCGACCACCACCACAACAAACACACAACGACTACCATAACAGCAAGAACCGTGTGACTACTACGACAACGTAAACTAGATCTGTGAAACCCTAGAAATCATTTACAGAAGAGATGTAAACTTTTATTAGAAAGAAAAAAAAGATCCGGCGAAAGGTCTTCCCTTCCCCGGAGAAAAGGAGAAGAGGCCGGTTAGTTTCATTTTATGCCACGTGGGTTAAGGCAGTCATGAAGGGGGTAGGTTGGACGGAATTCTATATATTGAGTTAATTCCTATTTGACCCCCTACTTTGTGACCAACTTCTTTTATGGTCCTCTATTTCCTTTAAATTCAATTATGACCTCTTTTTCTAAGTACCCTTCCTTTAAATATTTTTTCAAAATAAAATTAAAAATAAAACATTAATTCCACCACTTATCTCTCTCCACGTCACCTCTCTCTCTCTTCATCTCACCCCTCTCTCTCTCTCCAACTCACCATTACCTTCTCCGACAAAAGTCGTCGGCCGGAAAGTTTTTAGAGAGAGATGAACTGAGAGAAAAAAAACTTTAAGTTTGAAAGTTGCCGACCGAAAAATTTTCAAGCCGGTGACCTTTGTCGGAGAAGAGATAAGTGACTTGGAGAGAGAGATGACGGATTTTTTTTTGAAGGTCACCGGACGGCGACCTTCATCGGAGAAGAGAGTGGTGAGTCGGAGAGAGTGAGAGAGGTGAGTTGGAGAGAGATAAGTGGTGGAGAGGGAAGTGAGGTGGAATTTATATTTTCTTTTTAATTTTCTTTTGAAAAAAATATTTATAGAAAGGGTAGTTAGGACATTTACATAAAAAAGGGGGTCATATTTGAATTTACAGAAAATAGGGGGCGATGAAGGAAGCTGTTGCAAAGTAGGGGGCCAAATAGGAATTAACTCTTCTATATTTTTCCAATAAAAAGAGAACATCTATTTTTGGGTTCCCAAACTTTATCAAAATTCAAAACCCTAAAAACAACAATGATTTCCTTCTTCCTCATCCTCGAATAAAACCCTAGGATTTCTACCATTATTCTTTATCTCCCTCCTCTTTCTACAAACCCAAACAGGTTCATTCTCTCTCTCCTCCACTGGATTTCTTTTTTCTTTTTGTGCTTTTGCCCTAATCTCTTACTTGAGTGTTAATGTGATGATCTTGATGTCATAATTGTGACCTAGATATTAAGGTCAGACTCCTTGTATTACTCAAGTTGCTAGATGTTTAGTAATTTTGAAGTGATTTGCCTCATTGTAACCTAATCACTTAGGTTTAATTTTGCCCTAGGTTGTTAATTATTCTGATTTGCCCTAATTTGCTTAAGATTTGTTTCAGTTAGTGACTGTTTGGGAAGTGGTTCATAATTTTGGTCAAATTGGTCCTATAAGTGCTGTTAAGTCATATACTCCTATTTTTTGTTGAGTAGGGTATTGATTTGCTTGACCTAACTGCTCCTAGCAAGAAGATGGAGATTGTACCTGATGACACATTGCAGAAGAAGAAGAAGAGAAAGACGACCACTAGTATTAGTAATGGCTGTTGTGTTATTCTTGACGAAGATATGTTAATACAAGAGATATTAACCAGATTACCAATAAAGTCACTTATTCGTTTCAAATCCGTCTGTAAAAAATGGAATTCCGTTATACCGCAACGTAACCATAATCTCTTGATAATAGTTCCATCACAGGATGCGTGGCTGAAACGCGATCGACGGCCAGATTATTTCGTATTGACGGGTAAGATCGAAAGTTGCAGACGAGAAAGAACAGAAGAAGTGGCAGTAGCTTCCATTATTGATAGTACTATAAAGACCACGTTACCATTCAATCCTGATAAAATAACAAACTGCATTGATGGATTGATTTGTTTAATTGACTCAGAGTTCAAACATCATCCCTGTTTATATAACATCAATACAGGAGAAGAAACGACATTGTTCATATCGCCATTATTAAAGCAAGAGATCAAAAGGGGTGTTAGGTTCAAATATGCAGCCTCCCAATTTGGATTAGATCCTGTTACTAATGAATACAAGTTGGTTTGGGCCTGGTGTGGTCGAGATGATTCTGGTGAGTTTAAACAAGTTTGTGAGGTCTTAACCGTAGTAGGCGGAAGCAGAATCAACGAGAATAATGCATGGAGAAATATCAATGGAGTCGATGTTGATGTAGGAATTGCAGATCCTTCTGTTCATGTGAATGGTACTATATATTGGAGCTCTTTTGACCTACACATTTTAAATACATGTATTCATGAGGTACTCATAGTTGCGTTTGATGTTCGGAGTGAGAAGTTCAGGTATATCCAAGTTCCTAAGTTTATAATTGATCAGTCTAGAAAACAGTTAAGAGATGCAAATTGTTCAAACCCGAGTATTGATTTATTGGAAGTAGACGGCCGAGTAGCACTTCAAATTAAAATAAATTGTTATATTATCAAGCTCTGGATATTTGACGATGACAAGAAGGTGATCACAACAATGGCCAGTGACAAAAATTGGTCTGAGGTGACTATCAACTTACCTATTTATTGGAAAAAACAACGGTATCATCTTCATACGATATTTGATCAAATATTCTTAACTTATAAAGATTTATATGGTTTTCATGAACCAAATGATGCGGAGAAGAAACAGAACCTCTCTCTTTATTCTTTCGACCGGAGGGAGAATGCATTGACGAAGTTCGATATTGGAGGAATCCCCTCTTGGATTCCCCTTGGGGATATTCATTCTGCTGCTTTCTTTAGGACATTCTTGAAAAATGTTTAGCTTGTTCTGAATATGAACAATATTGCATATTTGTTAGGTTATTTGAACTTAATCCTTGGAACTAATATTTAATTTAACGTACCCCTTTTTTAATTAGTTGTTAAAATCGGTTAAATTGATATTTCACATGGCCATTAACGCGTGGAGTATGAAAACTCGGACTCACCGAACAAATATGTGGGAAGACTTCGGTTTTATCACTAAAGGATTCTTGTTTCAAGATACGTTCACCATAGCATTCTGATAGAACTTTGAGTTTGCGCTGAAATGAAGGTTCAAATCCATGATATATCTATCATGTATGTACTTACACATTTGTGATTAAGTCTTGTGTTGGATTAATGCAGTTAGTTGAAGGTGTGAAGGTTCTTGATTAAATGCTTACTATCTCCATTAACATCAATTTTTTAATTGATTTATCTCCTTGATTGCTATCAATCTTCCATTACTTCTTGGTAATTGAGATATATAAAATTCTCCACACCCACCTCTTCCCATAATCCCAAGTGATACTAAACCATCATCTTTCTCTAAAAATGGTAGAAACTTAAACAAGAAAAAGAAGAATAATCCTGACCCAATTCCAGTTATTGCACCCACTGTGAACCCAATCATCCAACCTCTGGTGTTCTTCTTGTGTTTTTTCTTCTTATCAATTGAAGGTCGATGAGTTGATCCTGATTAATTTGCGTGTTTTGTGTTTTGTTCTTGATGGTGCTGATGCATTTTCTACGAGTACATAACGCTTGGGTGGGAAATTTTCTTTTTCTTTTATGTTCATCCTGTTGGGTGCTTTTCTTGTTCTTACAAGAAGAATAGCAAGAAGATAATTGCTAAACTTATATTGTTTTTTGCTTTTTGCTTGATATCTTCTCATTACAAAGACATTTATTTATATAGATCATAGATGATAGACATTACTCTTACATTAACTTCTAGACTCTTAGAATTATAAACTCCAAACTCTTGATTTCCTAAACTCTCAATTCTTGATTAACATAATTCTTAACTCTTGATTAAGATAACTCTTATGTAATCAAAAACATACTTAAAACATAGATGATTATTTTCTAGAAAATTACTAGTTACCTTTCAACACATCCATGGCTTATGTTCTCGTATTTGAAGATCTTTCTTACCAAAAAGCCTGAGAACTTGCGGAGGATGATTACTTTTAAAAAAGCTGGAACTTACTAGAAAATACATTGTTAAAAAGATCAAGCTTTTCCAAATTCTTCAAATACTTCAAGAAGTTTAACCCACCAGAAAATTTATTAGAAGTAGCAACTCATTTTCTCTCTCCAAAACTTTCTATCTCTAGCTCGGGAAGGAAGCTTTCTTTCTAAAAAATAAAAATTTCTCTCTCATCATCTCTTTTAGAGAGAGATAGTTAATGTGAAAGAATTAAAAGAAGGGTAACTTTGGAATAAGAAATCAGACTTTAACGACCACGAAGCGATAACGGCAAAAAATGGGTCATCTAAGGTTGTGTTTGATTGCAAGTTGGGGAAAAGAAAAAAAATAGAAAAAAATTCACCCCGAGAAATATTTACTCTGAGAATCATTTTCTCCTTAACTTTTCCTCTTATTTTTCATTGTTTGGTTCGCTAATTGCTTTCATTTTTTCATGAACACTGTTATTATTTGGCTAAGGAAAACCGTGATCTTTCCATTCAGCTGTGTTCCTCTCTGTCCAAGTTTTATTTATTAAAGATGAAGAAGTAAACCTAACCATTCTCAACCTACAGTAAAAGCACGAATGGAAGAAGCAAGAACCCAAGAGATTATCCCTCATCATCAAGTCAAAACCAGTCCTATCCATCTCCACTACCTAGCTATTTTGTTCATACTTTTCAACTCCTCATCTACACAACCCAAAACCCTACCTAATCCCTCTTTCTCATTTTCTTCTCTCTCTAGAACAAAACAAAATTATAAAATTTTAAACATGTTATTTGGTTTGCAGAGGAAATTACAATCTCCCTCCAACATTAGTTGTTGAGAGTACAAGAACCAAAGTTTCATCTAATGTTTAAATTCAAATTTGTGACACTTTCTCTCTCTAGAAATGAAACACACCGTCTCTTCTCAGCTTCATTTGTTACAGTCATGGCAGATCTCTCTCCCTATCACCAGCACCACTAACAACAACAACAACAATTCGTGGATAATCATACCCATCTGCAACAAATTTCCGATCCCAATTTTTCACTTCCTCTTAATCCAAAATTCTTCATCTCTGTCTTACTAAACTGTACCACCATTACCCAAATCAAACAAGTTCATACCCAAGTAAACTTCGGTGGCAAACAAGATTGTATACATAACCTGGTTGTTTTGTGAGAAGAATGAGAGTTTCTACTACCGAGAAAAATTTTCATCACTCAGAGATGGGTAAAGTTTTCCCTCATTTTAAGGGAAAGTGGAGAAATTTTAGTCACGTGATTGAAGATTCCACTTTCCCTCAAATAGCAACCAAACTAATGAAAATTTTAAATTTAGAGAAAATCTTTCTTTTTTTCCCAGGAAAAAGGCCAATCAAACACAACCTTAAGTATTTTTTATAAACTAGGGGGCAACGCGCGAGAAGTTGGTCATAAACCACGGGGTCATTTGGAAAGTAACTCTTATAAATAAGTTGTTATTCATTCTAAGAGGGATGAAGGAAAAAAACAAAGTCATCCAACAAGTCTTCTCTCTCTTTCTCTCATTTTTTATGTTATATTCAAGTTTGAAGAATTGATTGTTTGGGTAATTTGTTATACGCACTGTTTGTTGAATTCGAAGTTGGTTTTCTTTTGCATTATTAGTTTATTAATACAGAGTGTTCTTGATCTTGATCAAAGCGTATAACCTTTGAACCAAGCAGTTGTTGAAGGGCTTCATTGTCTCCTGAATGCATAATTCCTAACATGTTGTGTACTAGTGGTTTCGTACCACAAAGGGGTGAATTACTGTCTAAAAAGAATCGAGTCTCGAGCTTTGAAGTCTAGTGATCAACATTATTTTATTAATTCATTAATTTTCTTAGACCTTCCATTTCAACTTAAACAACATTTTTTCCAACATAGATCTTGGTTTAAATGTTGAGGTCGATTCAAAGGCATAATTTTCATGTTCTTGATCTTAAGAGAGATAAAAACAGACAGATGTGTGTTTAAAAGAAATATTTTGATTTTCCACCCTGTAAAATTTTGTACCACCAAAAACTAATCAAGTTTCTCCAATACATGAAACCTTTTGCTTTTTAAGACCAAATTATAAAGCTTTGGTATTTACAAACCATTTTGGGGACAAAAACAAAAATTCTTTAGGGATCAAATTAAAAATAATAACTCGTTTAAAATCTTTTTCTTCTTTACATCTCCAACCCCCCATTGATACCCTACTACTACAACCACCACTACAAAAACCAACAATCAGTCTTCACAAACACCACTAAAACTTAAAACACAAGTAAAGGGTATAGTCGATGTTCGTGGTGGGAGGAAGATAGAAGATGATGTGGGTCGACTGTCGAGGCCCGAGGGTGGCTGAATTTGGCTCAGGTAAGAAGGGTATTTCCGTAGTTTGAATCAGTGAAGGGTATTTTGGTTACAAAAATCCATCCAAATACAATAGTAGCGGAAAATGTTAGTGGAAGGGGTAAACTCCATTGCTTATTACTGAGAAAATAACAAACTGCATTAATGGTTTGATTTGTCTTATTCACCCAGACTTCAACCATGATCCATGTTTATATAACATAAATACAGGAGTAGAATCACCATTGTTCATATCACCATTATTAATGCAAGCGAAAAGCAGGGGCGGTGGAGTCGACTACTTAGGCTCCCAATTGGGATTAGATCCTGTTACTAATGAACACAAGTTGGTCTGGACCTGGTGTGTTCGAGATCATTCTGGTAAGTTTAAACAAATTTGTGAGGTCTTAACTGTAGTAGGCGCAATCAACGAGAATAATGCATGGAGAAATATCAATCAAGTCGATGTTGATGTAGGAATTGCAGATCCTTCTGTTCATGTCAATGGTACTATATACTGGAGCTCTTTTAACCTAGAACTTTTTTGGAGACGTTTTGAGAAGGTATTCATGGTTGCATTTGATGTTGGGAGTGAGAAGTTAAGGTATATTCGAGTCCCTGAGTTTATACTTGATCAGTCCAGAAAACACATAAGAGTTGCAAATTGTTCAGATCCGAGTATTGATTTATTGAAAGTAGACGGACGTGTAGCTCTTCAAATTAAAATAAATTGTTATACTATCAAGCTCTGGATATTTGATGATGACAAAAAAAGGACTATCACTGATGACAAAAAATGGTCTGAAGTGACTGTTGACTTACCATTTTGTTGGGGGGAAGATCGGATGCTTCGTCTTCATACAATATTTGATCAAATAATTAAGAACTTGGGATGATACAGATTTTTTATATCGTTTTGACGATCATAAAGATATGAAGTATGAGCAAATTGTCTCTCTTTATGCTTTCGACTGGAGGAAGAATATATTGACCAAGTTTTATATTCGAGGAATCCCCCATTTGATTGAGTCCTCCGATATTAATTTAGCTAATGTATTCACAACCTGGTTAAAAAGTGTTTAGCATGTTTTAAATTTGAACAATATTACTTGTTTTAAAGTTATTTGAATTTACTCCATGAAAATAATGCTCTCTACCTTTCGTCTCTACCCCCCTCTCGTTTTTCTTGTTCTACTCTCTTCTTCACCTTCTCTTTTTTTTGAGACGATCCCAATTCTGAAAATTGTATAAATATCAAACTTGTAAATCACAATACCTACAACAATTAATTAAAATTGTTTTAAGGTCGAACAACTTTAAGCTAACATAAAATAAGTATGTAAAATTTCGAGGCAAAGATATATAGATAGAGACAAAAGGTGAAGTTGACGTTCGTGAAGGGGGAAGATAGATAACGATGATGTTGGTCCAGGGGTGGCTGAACTTAGCTTGGGTAAGAAGGGTGTTTCCTTAATTTGAGCTAAGAAGGGGTACTTTGGTTACAAAAATTCCATCCAAACATAATAGCAGCGGATATATCGTTGTGGAAGGGGTAAACTCCATTACTAATTCTTTAAAGGGGGAGTACCCTCAATCACTCATAATCCTAGGGTCTAAAGTATAAAATAGAAACCATCTATTTTAGGTTTCCCAAACCTTATAAAAACCCTTAGGCCATGTTTGGCGCGCGGGAATGGAATGTCATTCCCGGGAATCACATTCCCGTAATGCGATTCCCGGGAATCAGATTATTTTGGTTTAATGTTTGGTTCAACCAGGAATAGGAATTCCATTCCTGATGGATTCCTAACTTGTTGTTTGGTTTGTGTAGGAATAGGAATGTAAATTTTACGAAAGTCCTGTTATATCCTTTTACTCAAACTACATAAATTATAGGTCAACTTTGTTATATATATTTTAAATAGTATTGTCTATTCAAATTTATAGATATGAAATAATAACGCAATAAACTAATTTAAGTTGTATTTAAAGATTTATTTAAAATAAATAAGGTCTCGACTAATTTTTTTAAACGTTATGAAATCGATTTTTAACGAACAAAGAGCAAGAGAGAAGAAAAAAAACTAGAGATATGGAGAGAGAGTTACGTTTGAGCGAGAGAGGGGGTGGGAGAGAGAGAGTGTGTTGGTATGGTGGTAGTTGAAATCCTAGATTTTTAAATTTTTTTAGTAAAAATATTATGAGAATTCTAATATTTTATCAAGGATTATTTTGTCCAAAAATATTAAATGAAATCATTCCCGGGAATGGGAATCACAAACCCACCCCCTCCCTGGGTTTGCTATTACCCCATTTCGGGGGAATCCCATTCCTCCGGGAATAGGATTCCCCCTACAGTCCCGCGAGCCAAACAATAGTCGGGAATGTGATTCCCAGGAATCACATTCCATTCCCACGCGATTCCCGCGTGCCAAACATGGCCTAACCGTGTATGAGATTATATATCTATCTATCTATCTATCTATCTATCTCAGGATTCTCATCAACAAAACCCTAGCTAGCTAGCTAGCTAGCTACCTTCTCCTAACAAGAAGCATGGGGATTGTACCTGGTGAGTCTGTTAATCTTATTACTAACAATACTACTGCTAGTAATGTCTTCTGTATTAATCTTGATGAAAATATAGTGATACATGAGATATTAACCAAGTTACCAGCAAAGTCACTTATTCGTTTCAAATCCGTCTGTAAACAATGGAATTCCGTTATTCCACAACGTAACCCTAATCTCTTGATAATAGTTCCATCACCGGATAAGTGGTGGGGAGTTGATCCAGATTATTACATATTGACAGGTAATCTGATTGAAAGTTTTAGAGGAGAAGGAAGAAGAACAACCATTGATAGTATTATAAAGACAGGATTACCATTCTGTCCTAATCAAATAACAAACTGTATTAATGGTTTTGTTTGTCTTATCGACAATTCGTTGAACCATGATCCCTGTTTATATAACATCAATACAGGAGAAGAATTACGATTGTTCGTATCACCATTATTTAAGCAAGACTTCAAAAGTTTGGATTGCTACAAATACTTAGTCTCCCAATTTGGATATGATCATGTTACTAATGAATACAAGTTGGTCTTGGCCTCGTGGGGTCGAGATGGTTCTGATGAAGTTAAACAAATTTGTGAGATCTTAACCGTAGTAAACGGCTGCGGGACAGTCACCAATAATACGATTAATGCATGGAGAAGGGTCAATCAAGTTGACTTTCATGTCGATGATGTTTTTGTTGTATTCGGTCGTTCTTCTGTTCATGTGAATGGTACTATATATTGGACCTCTCGTAGCTTTAAAAGCAACTTTTTGATATCAGGTTCTGATGAGGTATTATTCATGGTTGCATTTGATGTTGGGAGTGAGAAGTTTAGATATATTTCAATCCCTGAGTTTATACTTGATCGGCCTAGAGAATATAACCTAGATGAAATCCCGGATATTCATTTATTGGAAATAGACGGACGTGTAGCTCTTCAAGTTATAACTAGTTGTTATACTGTCACGCTTTGGATATTTGATGATGACAAGAAAGGGATCACAAAAATGACTAGTGACAAAAATTGGTCTGAGCTAACTATCAACTTACCTTTTTTTTTGGGAGAACATCAGCGTCTTCATCTTTATACTATATTTGATCAAATAGTCATAAAATCTCTTGGATATACAGGTTTTCGTAGTAAACATGGACGTTATTATATGAAAAAAAAAAAGCACAATTTCTCTTTTTATTCTTTCGATCGGAGGAAGAATGTATTGACCAAGGTTAATATTGGAGGAATCCCCTCTTGCATTCCGCCTTGCTATATTTATAGTGCTCCTTTGTTTACAACATTCTTAAAAAGTGTTTAGCGTGTTCTCAATTTGAATAATACTACTTTTTTTTTTGGGTTATTTGAACTTGATCGCTACAAATAACGTTTAATTCAACTTACGCAAACTAGAAATCTAGTCTATAAATTCAGAAGTTATCTCCCAATCTGTTTCTGAAACTGCGAAACCATTACATAATTTCATAAATGATATATTGTCCGACTACCAAAATTATCTTAACAGATATCATTTCGGACTAACATCAAAAGGGTTACACTAAAGAGAGGAAATCAAAATCAGGAATTAAATTTTCTTTGTTGCAGTCATTTGTTGTAATCATTCAGTCGGAAAGAAATCTAGTTTTCTTTGTGTTTGCTTTGATGTTGTTTCTTTAAAGTTCTTAGTCAACCAAATAAAAGTTTCTCTGGGTGAGACCTACCAAATGGTTTCAGTAATACTCTGAGCTCTTCAAATCTCTCATGTTGAAGAAGCTGAGCACAAAACTCAAATACCCCTTCCAAGGCCTCTGCTCTTTGTCGATATTATGAGGTATCAAATTATCTCTGTCTAACATCTAATGCGTCGAAGTCTGTTGGATTCCTAACCAAGCATTCACTTCCATCCTCCCAATCATTCCTGTCAGATTCATCAAAAAAGCTTGCCCTGGCAAAAGTTTTATCATTAAAATGAATTTTACATTTGTCTTTGGTTATTGATCGATCCCCATAATGTGGTGAAGCAGAAGAGCCTTGCACAGATGATAAGGTTCTGCGAATGCTAAAAGGAGGGTCCTCTGACGAAGCCAATGGGAGTTCTGCCGTTCTGTCAATTCCGGGAGCATTTACAGAGACATCTGGTGAATTCATACGGTAGATGAGAGTGTTGGTGGGTCTGCAAGGGGATTCTAGTGCTCCTATTCTTGTTGGAGTTGGCAATGGTAGGGAGGCTTGACGAGATGTCCGAATAGATTTATTTGCTGGAGTGTGCGATGATGCGAGCTATGTTCATGAACATAACCAAATAGTCAGGATTAAAGTCTTCTTGCATAATTGTGTCTTGAAAGAAACATTATAATTTAACATGAACAAAGAAAAAAAATACTTTAGTACTATATATATTAGTACAACTTTTTCTCTTAATCCTTACTCCCCTCTCTCATGCTCTCTACCGTTCCTCTCGAGTCCCCTCTCTCATGCTCTCTACCGTTCCTCTCGAGTCCCCTCTCGTGTTTCTCTTTTTCTCCTCTCTTCACCTTCTCCTTTTATGTGGCGATCACAATTTCTAAAATTGCATAAATATCAAATTTGTAAAACAAAATACCCACAACAATTAATTAAAAACCAAACCATTATGGCGGTATCAACAAAAAGTCGAACAACTTTACACTAACCTAAAATAAGTATGTAAAACTTTCTGAGGCAAAGAAAGATAGAGACAAAAGGTGAAGTCGACGTTCGTGAAGGGCGGAGATAGATGATGATGATGATGATGATGTTGGTCGAGGGGTGGCTGAACTTAGCTTGGGTAAGAAGGGTGTTTCCACAGTTTAAGCTAAGAAGGGGTACTTTGGTCACAAAAAAAATCCATCCAAACATAATAGCAGCGGATATTGCTGTGGGAGGAGTAAACTCCATTACAAAATCTTTAAAGGGGGAGTACCCTCAATTACTCATAATCCCAGGGTCTAAAGTATAAAATAAAAACCACCTAATTTAGGTTTCCCAAACTTCATAAAAAAAACCTAGCTAGTATCCTCTCGTTGCTCAACCTACCTTCTCCTAACAAGAAGATGGTGATTGTAACTGATGATTCTCCTAACAATACTACTAGTATTAGTAATGGTTATTGTATTGTTCTTGATGAAGATATAGTAGTACATGAGATATTAACAAGATTACCAGTAAAGTCACTTGTTCGTTTCAAATCCGTCTGTAAACAATGGAATTCCATTATTCCACAACGTAACCCTAATCTCTTGATGATAGTTCAATTATCCTATGAGGCGCCTTGGGATTATTGCATATTGACAGGTAATCTGATTGAAAGTTGTTCCAGAGGAGAAGGAAGAATAACAACCATTGATAGTACTATAAAGACCACATTATCGTTCCGTCCTGATCAAATAACAAACTGTATTAATGGTTGGATTTGTCTTATCGACGAAAGGTTTAACCATGATCCCTGTTTATATAATGTCAATACAGGGGAAGAATCGCGATTGTTCGTATCACCATTATTTAAGCAAGACTTCGAAAGATGGCGCCATTATGGCTACACCTACTTAGCCTCCCAATTTGGATATGATCATGTTACTAATGAATACAAGTTGGTCTTGGCAACGTGGGGTCGAGATCATTCTCATAAAGTTAAACAAGTTTGTGAGGTCTTAACCGTAGTAAACGGCCGCGGGAGAGTCACCGATAATAAGATTAATGCATGGAGAAGGGTCAATCAAGCCAATAAGATTAATGCATGGAGAAGGGTCAATCAAGCCGACAATCCTGTCGATGATGTTTTTCTTATTCTCGGTCGTTCTTCTGTTCATGTGAATGGTACTATATATTGGACCTCTCTTAGCTTCAGAGGAATTTATTTGACATCAGATACCGATCAGGTATTATTCATGGTTGCATTTGATGTTGGGAGTGAGAAGTTTAGATATATTTCAATCCCTGAGTTTATACTTGCTCGGCCTAGAGAATATAACCTAGATGAAAACCCGGATATTTACTTATTGGAAGTAGATGGACGTGTAGCTCTTCAAACTATAACTGGTTGGTATACTGTCAAGCTCTGGATATTAGATGATAATGACAAGAAGGGGATCACGACAATGACTAGTGATAAAAATTGGTCTGAGCTGACTATCAACTTCCCTTTTCGTTTGAGAGAAGATCTTCATCTTCACACGATATTTGATCAAATAGTAGTCATATATTTAGATCCTGTCTATAGACATAATGATACGAAAAATAAGTGTAGTGTTTCTCTTTATTCTTTCGATCGAAAGAAAAATATATCGACCAAGGTCGATATTGGAGGAATCCCTTCTTGGATTTGGCCTAGCTGTATTTGTTATGCTGCTTCGATTACAACATTCTTGAAAAGTGTTTAGAATGTTAAATTTGCAATATTACATTTTTTAGGTTATTTGAACTTTTTTTTTTTGGTAAGAATTTTAGGTTATTTGAACTTGATCCCTATAAATAATGTTTAATTCAACTTTCCCCTCTTTTAATTAGTAATTGAACTTATCCCTTCCATTGTTAAAACCAGTTAAACTGATGTTTTCGCACACGTGCCCAAAATGACAATTTTGACCTTAACTTACAAAGAAAATTTCCTCCTTAACGAGAGAGAGATCTGATATATTTCGATGAAATCATGACAGCACAGCTCCACCAGATACTCTCCCCTTAGTTGCTAACAATCATCATAATTTCAGAAATGATATATTGTCCTTCGACTACCAAAATTATCGTAACAGATATCATTTCGGACTAACATCAAGAGGGTTACACTAAAGAGAGATCAAAATCAGGAATTAAAATTTTGATGTTGGAGTCATTTGCTGTAGTCATTCAATCGGAAAGACATCTAGTTTTCATCGTGCTTGCTTTGTTGTTGTCTCTTTAAAACTCTTAGTCAACCAAATAGCAGTTTCTCTCGGTGAGACCTTACCAGGACCAAATGGTTTCAGTAATACTCCAAGCTCTTCAAATCTCTCCTGTTGAAGAAGCCGAGCACTAAACTCAAGTACCCCTTCCAAAGCCTCTGCTCTTTGTCGATATGATGAGGTATCGAACTGCCTCTGTCTGAAATCTAATGCATCGAAGTCTGTTGGATTCCTAACCGAGCATTCACTTCCATCCTCCCAATTATTCCTGTCAAATGCATCAGAGAAGCTTGCCCTGCCAAAAGCTTTGTCGTTAAAATGAATTGTACATTTGTCTTTGGTGATTGATCGATCCCCATAATGTGGTGAAGTAGAAGAGCCTTGTGCAGATGACAAGGTTCTGCGAATGCTAAAAGGAGGGTCCTCTGAAGAAGCCAATGGGAATTCTGCCATTCTGTCAATTCTGGGAGCATTTACAGAGACATCTGGTGAATTCATACGGTAGAGGAGAGTGCTGGTGGGTCTGCAAGGGGACGCTAGTGCTCCTGTTCTTGTTGGAGTAGGCAATGGCAGGGAGGCTCGACGAGATGTTCGAACAGATTTATTTGCTGGAGTGTGCAATGATGGGAGCTATATTCATGAACATAACTAAATAGTCAATTCATAATTGTGTCTTGAAAGAGACATTATAATTAAACATGAAGAAGAAATAGTACTTCAGACTATTTATATATTATGACTTTCATATAGGCTTACCGATTCACGGTTTGAACCATAATGAACCTTTTTTGACGGCTCTGTCCGTCTCCTAGGTGTTGCCGCTGTTCCAGAAGCTTTTGCTGGAGTCATTCTTGGTGTCTTAACACTCTTCGCACTTGGTTTATCAGGTCGTATCACTTCATGGCTGCTGTTAACAGATAATCCAGCTAGCCTTTGATTCACATAACCTGAGACCTCCTGTATTCTTCGAGTAGAACACTGAGAATCTTGATCATCTCCATATGTACATGGATTCAAAATCCTGTCATTGCTAAAGGATCGCCTTTTCTCTCTGTCTGTTAACAAAGAACCTTCAGGCTCTTGGGATCTAGATTTTCTCATGCAATTAGGTTCAGTCCAGTTTGTTGGTAAAGTATTGCATCTAGGGTTTTCGTATTTTAGGTGGATCTTAAGAACGTAAGGCTGAAGATGTGGGTGTGCAAGCAGTTCAGCAGCCTGGACAATTGGATGATGCGAATAAAGTGAGAAAAAAAATATAAACATAAAGAAAGAAGATTCTTAGTGCTGGCTGTGAAGAAAATCCGAAACAGTATTATCGCCTCGAGGTAGAATTGGAACTTACACTAGGCCGAAGTTCTGGATTTTTCCGTAACATGCTTTTAATAAGTCCACGGCTAAACATTGGAACAAAAAAAATGATCAGTAACAATATAAAGTACACAAAGTATGATGCTTATAGACTGAAAATGAAAGAAGTGGACTCACAGTGCAGCGGAATAAATGGTTGGAAGAGGTGCCACTATAGACTTGTTTATTTTGTTGATAAGAGCTTGCATGTCCTAATGAGAGAGACGAGAAATTTAATGCAAAACCCCATGGTAGGCCACTCGGAATAAAAGAGTTATAACGGTACATATTCTCTCAGTGATTACTGAATAGCTTTCAAATAATTTGAAGACAAAATCAAGGACTGTCTGGCAATATAACATATAACAAGCATTTGGTGCTTATGCAATGTTCAAACGGCAATAAATATTTATCCAAATGGTACTTAATAGAGAGGCTCTAACACTTACGAAGGCTTTAAAGGCGGCCCTATGAGCAGCCATTTCATATATACAACATCCTGGATAGAAAAGCAGATCAACAAATCAAGGTTTGTGTTTATACTGTTTAGAAGAATTCAAACGGATAAAAGGAAAAAAAAATGATTTGAGTACCTAAGGACCAGATATCTGACTTTGAACCATAAGGAATATCAGCAAGAAGCTCCGGGCACATATGGCTAGGAGTTCCGACAACCTGTGTTGAGCCAACAACCCTAATTAATGATGTTCATCTAAAATCATAATTTAAACAAAAGAGCCATTTTGTCAGCCATGACACTCACAGAAGAAGCAAGATCATCAGAAGTCAGCACTTTGGCCAAACCAAAATCACCTGTAGCAGAGAGACTCAGTTTAGGAAGCTATTTTGAGAAGAATGAGGGATTCTCTTGTCCCAAACATGGCAACCGATTATTCCGTTTACATATACAAATATATAACGTGAAGACAACGAAAGTGTACGAATCACTTGCCTAAACGTATGTCTTGATCTTTCGTCAAGAATATATTCGAGCACTGAGTACAATTTGTAAAACAGTGTCAGTATAGAAGACAACGAAGAATGCCTCACCAAATAAACATCAAGTAGTTGCAGTTTTAAAGATGTTGCGAACCTTGACATCGCGGTGAAGAATGTGCTTTGCGTGCAAGTAATCAAGCGCCATTAAGAGTTGGACAATCCACTTGCAGAGCTTCTACAAATACAATATGTCGAACTATTATTGAGATAGTATTCGCTGAATGTGTTGCCTTCGAAGTGAAAGTAAATAATAAGAGGAAGATTGAATCAGTTTATAGCTGAAAAAGCCAACCTCTTCAGTGAAATAAACACCATTGGCTCTTTTTATAGCTTCAGCCCTGTACGATCAAAGAACGTAGTATGGAATTTAACAGATGTATGTGAAGGTTACTTGCCAAGGTCAATCAATCAAAACATTCATTTCAGCGACGTCAAAGGTAACTTACATATCTCCTCCCTCACAATAGCCAATGATTATACATACATAGCAACCCTGAGAAGAAATACAGCAACATTGTCAAGGAAGGATGCTTCAAGCAACCGAACAGTGTTGGGCCCAAAACATACCATAGTTCTGAAGGAGAAAAACCACATGATTAAACAGGCTATACTTCAAGCCTAGGGTTTATCCCTTTACATCCACTGAGGAGACACCCCTGCCCTCAGTTCTCTAGATTGATTTTAATAAGTTCATGCAGCCATAGGCCTTAAAGACTGGGAAACCCCCGTACCTCCATGATATAAAAATTATAAAATGGAAGATGTAACTGAGAAAGAAAGGATAAACAACTACCAGTACACGACACCAGATAGGACCATAACTTATCATCCATGCATTTTAAAATGGATACAAATTTTGACTGCTACTTAATATCATCAATAAGTTTTAAAAACGTATTTAGAAGATCCAACGACATTCTCAATTAACAAAACCTCTAACCAAATTACACTAATTTCAAGCAAGGCAGTAGTGAAGTCAGAGAAAAGAGTATTCCTTGCGTTATAGAGAAAGAAATATCATTTTCAAGAACAATAACAAATAAAAAGAAAAGGTGCCCTAAGTAGAAAATAAACATAATTGATTTAGTTTACAGCAAAACACTGACCTTTTCTACCCAAGAATCTTTGTACTCCACAATGAACGGGTTTCTTACTTTGGAAATAAGCTCCATCTGTACAATTAGGAGAGAGTTCAGCATAGTGTGGCTTGAACATATGGAATTGAGATTTGAACTACCAATAGCATATTCTTAAATATCTGAAATGTGCTCCTACTCATATATAATGGAACCGAACACCTAAAACCGAGAAGCTTAAACTTTATCACAATCCTCTATAGGAATCGAAGAAATATACGATGATTTAGTCTAGGAAATCCCCAACGTAAAATACACACTAGTCCTTTTAATTGAATCAGTCATAACCAATTGGGGCTTTCAATTGTTAAAAATAAGAAACAGAGAATCTTAGAATTACATGCGACTATCATTCTTTTGAAATATTTTGCTATTTAGTTGCCTAGATGTTTCCTAGGATAACTGCTGATTCATTTTCCTGCAGTTATTGAGTGACCTCCAGCATTTGAAGTTACCAAAATATCAAGACTTCTCTGAGGTGCAGATCTTTTTCAAACTGAAAAGCTTTCACTTGGTCATAGTTACCAAGAATGAAGAGATGCATGTCGGGTATATACTTGATTAAGTAACAATATACATATTGACCAAAATAGTACGGCTGTGAGGCTGCTTTGGTTTAAGAAAATAGTATTAAAAATAAAACTTACCTCTTGGTGGGCAGACCTACGGCACCTGTCAGTCTGGCGGGCAAGTCGTATTTTTTTCAACACATACCTTGAAAAAGAAGGATTTAGAAGAAAATGTAAAAACTCAAAGAGATGGTGTTAAAAATGAATGTTAAACTTCAACTTATGGTTCATCCTCACTTCTTCTTTTCATGCTTATGCTTCACAAGAAGGGCAGATCCAAAAGCCCCTTTTCCTATCTGCTCCAGTACTTCGTATTGCTCCATTCTTGGCTTTGATTATCTCTCCAGCTTCAAGACCGAAAGTACTTCCAATCCTAGCATAAAATCAACATGAAACTTTAGAATTGAAAAATCAAAAGTGCCCAAGGAATACTAGAACTTACAAAGGGTATCACAAATTTACTTCTTAGAAGATGCACTAATTGCATTCATGTTTCCATACAGTAAATTGGTTTAACTAAGAGGAAATAGAAACGTAAATGCTACAACACCTGAGAGGTTTTCTACATATGCATAGTGCGAGACCTACACTATCATCTAACTTCCTCCCGACTATTAGAAATTGAAACACGAGCCCCGCCTCACCATTAAATACTACCTATATCGTGTACCAACACGTGCCATTAAAACTTTTTACTGCCTTAATCCAAAATATTCGAGCTTCCCGCTTTCTAATTAAAAGGGGGAAACATGAAAACTTAAGCCATATACTTTACTTATCCTCTAACTCTCCTCGTGACTATTAGAAATTGAAACACGAGTCCTGCCTCGCCATTAAATACTACCTATATCGTGTACCAACACATGCCATAACCTTTTACTGCCTAAATCCAAAATATTTGAGCTTCCTGCTTTCTAACTAAAAGGGGGAAACATGAAAAATAAAGCCATATAATGTACTTATCAAGACAATAGGTAAGTTGATAATTAATGCTTATAGGAACACATTTCCCTCACAAAGATACTTTCAAATTATACATAGTAATATATCTTGGTAAATTCATCTCCAAACCAAAAACAACAAGAATCAAACTGAAAACTCAAAGAAACCTAATCACAAATTTGGTTGAACTAAAAGTCAATTAACCACTTAAGCAACAAAGAAACCCTAAACAAAGAAACCTAGGAGAATGGAGTTAGCAAAAGAAAGTCTAAAAGAGGAGGATTCATAGCTCAAACAACAGAAAGTCTCGGACTTGTAAATTTCTCTAAAAACCTTAACAACTTTTAAAGTATAAAACTCACAAAAGAATCTCAAATAAACCAAAAGAAGTTCATAATCTTCACAAATTTCAGAAGTTTAGCTCAAAATCTTCACAAATTTCAGCAAGAGTAAGAAATGAAGTAGAATACAACAAATGAAAAAGAGCATAGAAATGTACAAGAAGAAGAAGAAGATATACCTAGAAATCGAAGATGTTAGTATGGATCCAAGCGATCTCTTCAAATTCCAAACAAATAAACTACTCAACTTATCAGCATTTCAATAGAGAGAGAGAGAGAGAGAGATTCAGGTAGAAATCTGCAGCAAACTCTTCTCTTCTTCTCCTAATTTTTGTTCACAGAACAACAACTAGCAAGATAAAGCGGCAAAATGAGTCAAATCAAGTTCGGATTTCAGAAATTCAAACTTCAAAGTATGAAAAGAGAAAGTAGTGAGAGAGAGAGAGTCAAATTGGTTGAGTTCGTTTTCAGTACTTTCACAGGTTTCTCTCTTTCTCTCTCTCTCTCTCTCTAAAAAGTACTAGTAGAACAGAGAAGAAGAGAGAGAAAGTAGTGATGTAGAAAGAGAGAAGAAAATGGTTGGTGTTTTAATGTTAAAGAGACACCTAGTATGGTTAAAAGGACACCTTATATGTAGACACCAAATTTAGATATTACTTCGTACTAACTTTTTATTTGGCTACTGTTTTAGGGAAAGCAAAAATGTTTCCAGACAAAGGTGTCTGGATTTGGATCTTCCAGATCCAGACAAGTTTCTGGCGAAGGGAGATCCCCTTCGCTGGAATTTTCGTGAGAGGGAGAGAGCATAAGAGAGAAGAAAGAAGAAAAAAGAAAGAAGAGAGAACTAGTTAAGGTCGTCGGAATCCGGTGGAGGTCGTCGGCATTAATGGTGGAATTTGGTGGAGGCCGTCGGAATTTTAGTTAAGGTGAGATGAGAAGAAGAAAGAATAAAAAATTGAAAAGGTGGTGTTTAGAAAAAACCAAAAAATTTGTTTCCACCCAAAACTTATTGCCCCGGAAACTTTACTTATTTCCCCGCACTGGCCTTTTATTTTCTAGGATTTGTATTAAGATTTTGCAACAAAGACTTGTATTAAGATGTTTACATGTATAATCATCCATATCTTATAAGCCTAAATCCCTCCCTCCACATTAAGTGTGAACCTCGGAAAAACTCTCATGTAGACCGTCTCTCATCTAAGATAAATAATCTTTTTTCGTTTGAGAGTTGAGACAAGGTTGTGACAACAATGGTGGTGATGATGTAGAAAATGGGATGTCTATGTAGTCAAATTGCGCGTCTAATTATCATTGACCAAGAAAATGAAAGGGGGATGTTTTTTTTTTTTTTTTTGAGGGAGGGGGAATGCTAATTTGATTGAATATTGGGGATAAAGTTTTAAATAATAAAATAAAGTAAAATTGGTGCTTTCATGTTTGATAGAAGACCGACCAGAGGGTCCAGAAGTGGATTGGGAAAAAAAAAATGAGGGTAACTTCTCTAAACAACAGATAAAATGTGAATCTAGATAGAGAGAAAAAGAAAGAAAGTAGTGGTCCCAAACATCACCAAAATATTTTATACTTTCTTCCTCACCAGACGATCCCATTTATCCGCATTTTGTACCACCACACATTGGATGCCACGTATAATGACTAACATAACCTTCAAATATTTAGATTTAGGAGTCAAGTGGTCGGACACATACACTCTCTCTCAATCCTATAACATTGCAGGATGTATATGATTGTTAGAGTCCAACATGTTTTAATTAACAGTTATTATGTTCATCTGAATTCATAATATATTACATATTATAATCACGAAGTACTGCTGTCATTAAAATGTAATGACTCTTTGGATTCCAACTTAAAGGAAAAAGTGGGTTGAATCCTTCTAACAAAATTAGAGTATCTCTTGATAACACCAAATTAGTGTATCTCATCAACAAAAACTAATGCTTTTCAAAAATGAGTTTGAATTGATTTTGCTCGACTTTGACTTGAGTAGTTTGCGATTGATGAACTCACTAATTGTATGGCATTATCAAATCATTTTTATTTGTTATGTTGATATCTTTTGAGATAGCCGTTTGAAATGGACGATGTTGTGAAACATGTGTACACAAAATGAATTTTAAGCAAGTATGAGTAGTTTGACGCGAATAAATAAGATCCAAACTGAAGAAGATTAGATAAAGTCTTGATTGATTCGGTTCCGTCTAAGCTTTAAGTGGTAGTACTGAAGAAGATTAGATAAAGTCTTGATTGATTCGATTGCGTCAGAGCTTAAAGTGGTTTGCTACCAACCAATGCTCACAACTAATTTTACAACAAGAGTAAAGACCTCCACGTACCAAATCAAACTCTGACCGACACCATAGATATTCATGTGTGAGACCTTGAGATACCAAGTCGTAAACTCAATGGATACATCTTAACAATGACAGTAGTGAGACTTGTTAAGTTCATAATACATCTTAATATCAAATAAAAAAATTGTGTATAATTCTCATTTAATTCTTCAATCAGAAACGAAAAAATACACGACAAAAAAGAGACAATGCTTTTGGGAATCACAAAAGGAAGTCTAAATACTCCGATATTTTAATCTACATTTCAGCATGCTTAGCTTTTGCAATGGAGTTGGAGTAGTGTGAAGAGGATGGCCGTAAACGAAGGACTAATCACAGTTAAAGTAATTTAATTATAAATTTCCGAAAAGAACAATATAATAATATCCTTTTGTATTTAATCAAACAATTAAGTGAGACATAGGAAAGTGCTATCCATGATTAGTCAACCTCGGCGTCTTTGTCACGTAGTTATAAGTTCGAGCATTGTATATATAACATGCTTGAATGTAAGAAAATAAGAGTGCCTCTAAATGCGCTCCGCCTTTAGTGTTGCACTCTAAGTGGAGTGCTCGAGCAATGCGAGGCATTCGGCCTGTCTCAATCCATGGAGGCGCGAAAAAGAAAGCAGGTCAAGAGTAATTTTCGCAGACGTCTATAGACGTTTCCACAAAATAATTATTTTAAGATCTTAAATTATAGTGTGTTTGGACTTCAAAGTAAGAATTCTACTAAAAGTAGGAATTGAGATTTCTTTATCTTGAATTTTTAAATTTGAAGGAATCTTGAATTTTAACTTCGTAAGATTTGTTAGGGTTTTGGATTTTTACGCTCCATTATATTATGTTTTTCTCTTTCTCTCTTTAGATTATGTTTCTTTCTAGCCAAGTCTACCATTCAACACCAATGATGGAGACCTCTTCTTGTCCTTCCTCTTCTATTAACCAAGGTATAGTCTATTCGATTTTTCTGATTTTCTCATCCATTATTTCCATTTACCTCTATCCATTAGCAATTTAGATCTCATCTTCATCTAATTTGAACTGTATATTTTGATTTCAAAATATTAATCTAGATTTATGTTATTTATGAATGATGAAGTCTAGTGTAGCAGGTTGAAGTAGCTATCTTTCAACAAAAGAAGGTTGAAGTAGCTATATGTTTTGATTGAAGAGAATTAGAGGAATTTTATCAATATTTTGGTTTGGCACCTTTTGGCCTTTTGAGCGTCCAAATAAAATATCACGAAAATCAAGACTTTGGTCAATTAGATTTGACATTAGAGATCACGTTATTCGAGTCCAGATCTTTTTTGTGTCCTTTTATTTTCGTCTCCTCGTGTCTTTCTCTCTCCTTCCGTCTTCAGCTCTCTCTCTCTCGCTCACTGTCTCTCTCATTGTTCTGGCAGGGTGGTGTTTCCCTTCACCGAAACCCCCTTCATCTGAGTCGAATGGGACCTAGAAGGTTACGTGGTGTGTCGTCCACGAGATATTTTGTGACCGGCCGACCACAGAAATCTAAAACCTGAATGGATCATGACTCATCGTTTTCATGTACTTCTTTCATCATATCATGTCATTAATAAATTCACATTTTATACAACATAAAGGGTTTGTTATCCTTTGAGCTTAGTCGAAAAATTGTTCTTCCTAGGGAAAATTCGTGTGTTTTAAATTTTGATGGAATTTTTTTCGATTCTGGAATCACACGAAATTCGGACCGTTCATACAAAATATCTTACCTATCAAGATCCATAGCTTCACTATGAAGTTTATAACCTTTAAGGCCTAATTGAATGTCTAATTGCATTGATTTTTCTCGTGTTTAAGTGAGGTCGTTTTAAATACGTGGGCGCTTTTGAATTTTGAAAGAAATTTCACCGATCTCTAAATTGCACGAAGTTGAGACAATTCATGTAAAATGACTTTCGGATGAAGATCCATAGCTTCCCATGAGAAAGTTTAACTTCTAAAGTTGTATTCCATTGTTTAGACAAAAAAAATTGTGTGTAAGTTGAAGTTATTTACTCATATAAAGCATAAATTGATTACAATTCTTTGAGCTTAGTCGAAAAATTCTTAGGTTTGAAGAAAATCGTGTGGTTTCCTTCGAATTTAGAAGAATCTCTTCGACCTCGGAATAGCACAAAAATCGAACTGTTCATGTAAAATGACTTTTCGATCAAGATCCATACCTTCGCCACAAAGAATTTGAACTTGTAAGGCCGAACCCCATTGTTTAGACATTCATAATTGCATCAACTTTTTTCGTGTTTAAGTTGAGGCTATTTACTCGTATAAAACATAAAGTGTTTGCTATCATTTGAGATCAGTCGAAAAATTAATCGTTTTAAATAAAATTCATGTCCACACCTTTGAATTTTGAAGGAAAATTAGTCATTAATTTTGTGTTTTTGATTCATTATGTTTATAATTAGATGACCAAAACCGCGAAACTTTTCTTCTTGAAGTAGTTAATTTGATTGTTAATTGCTTCTGTATCTAGTTAAGTAGGTTTATGTTTATGGGGTGCTAGTGACTCTCACTAGGGTTCATTTTTCTTCATGAAGTTCTTCATGTTACATAGACATTGATGTTCTGTTTTTCTTGTTATGTAAATCCTCTATTCCTTTGACAGATTGCCTCAGAGGTACTCAAGCACCGAGTTTTCGAGGTTTCTAAGCTTATCTGCAAGCTGATGAGGATCAGTCATACAATAAGTTTCGATCGAGAGTTGAAGACGTCCAAGGTAAAAAAAAGTTTCGATATATTTACATCGCTTGTGTTCTAGTCTTATCTTTGTGTTCTGTTTTTGGTAGATTACAAGTATATAAGATAAGTCATATTCTAGAGGCCGAACCGATAAATAGAAAGAATAAAAACCAGAACATGAATATATTGATATTATAATTCTCTACTACTAACACACTGATAAGAGAAGCTGTCTAGAAATTAGAATTACATGTTCTATCATGTAATGAAGAAACCCTAGAAACAAATCATATCCTAAACATAAAGGCATCATTAGGAACAAAAGCGCGTAGAAATCAAAACATAAAAATCTTTCTAGTTTGACCTCATTCTTCGTTCGTTTCGGGTTTTCTCACACAAGCACAACAAGGAGTTTTCTTTCGCCCTTGGTTACTTCCTCTCACACCACGCTTTATATAGTCGCGTAATAGTATTGCTTTATTTTTCTTAGCTACACTGATTCCTTTCGCCGCATTGTCATCTTCGAGTTTCAGCAAAACAAACTGGACTTTTTGTACTTCTAATTGCAATTTTCCGATCCTTTCGGACCCTTCTCGGGCTTGTTCTAAGACTCTTCGTCTTTGAACTTTTTTACTCTCTTCGAAATCTTTAAGAACCCTTCTGCTAGATGACAGAGGACTACCTTCAAAACTTCTCGTCAATTTTCCGTTAATGTCAACTAACTGAAGAAGAGTTTCCTCGACTAGTTGAAGCTGCTCCATAACATTATTGTATTCGATAAACATTGACTTCTTGTTCTTCTTAGATTTCTCCACTTTTTTTCGCAAATCTTCGATGGTTAGTTGAAGATTTGTCAACTTTTGAGCGTCGGAAGCAAGTTGTACCGAAAGTTTTCTTTTGTTTGCTTCTTGGTTTTGCTCTGTTATCCGCTTCGATATTCCTAGCTTGTCCACACCAAGCTCCTTTTCTGTTTGTAACTCTGATTCGGGATTTTTACTCTGTCGATAATGTGAATGTTCTCGGGTTGCTGGTTGTTTCATCTTCTCTCGCTTATTTATCTTTGATTCAGTACTAAAATCATTATCAGTTGTTTCCCAGAACCCAAGCTCATCATTTTCTCTCTTGCTTATTCCTTGTGAACCAAACCTGTGATCGAAAGACGACGAACATTCAGAAATTTGATCGAGTAGAATATCTTTCATTGAAATCCCGTCTCCCATTTCAGAGATTTCAGGATCATGTCCAAGTTCATACATCTGAAGTTTAGCCGAAACGTCGAATTCTTCTTCTTGAACAATGCTGTTTTTAGATTTCAACTCTTCAATCTCTTCTAATGCAACCTCCACTCTGGTTCTGACATCTAACATTTCGAGCTTCGTAAGTTTCTCCATTTTCATCAATGCCTTCTCAACTGATTTAACTCTAACCTGCAATTCCTGCAACCCTGATACTCCATGATTTCGCTCTTCATTTGTTTCTTGATAGCTCTTTGTTATCTTCGACAGTAATTTAGAATTCGGTGCTTCATTTTCACATTCAAAACCATTAAGTATTTCTTTCAGCTGCTCAATCTCTGCTTGTTTTGAAGTGTTTTCATCTTCTAAACTCTCGCATTTTCGAACAATCTCATGAACCTTCTGTTCAAATAGAACTGAGGAGATAATGGCCATCTGAAGATCAGAATATAGTGTCGATGCTTCGGCCTCGTGGATTTCGACTTCATTTTGCAGCTCCGAACTCAACTTCTCTTCTCTGAATTTACAATCTTTGATTTCTTCATGTAATTTCGCAATTTCTGATTCAGATTTTTCACGCAGTCCTCCAAGGAACCTAATCTCCTTGTTCTGATTAGAATTGACTTCAAGATGCTTGAGATTCTGCTTCTCTAATTCCTCTCTTCTCATTCTAGACTCGTCGTTTTCCCGCTTCAGGCTCTTAATATCTCTCACTAACTCTTCGGTCTCAGCTCGTGTCTCTTTGAGTTTCTGCTCTGCTTGTGAAAGCTCGATCTCCATCTGCCTTGTTGTATCTTTTTCTTTTTCGAGTAGATATTTTAACTGATCGTTCACGTTCTTGACTTCATTTAATTCATGCTCTAACTTCACAACTAATCCCTTGAGTTCAAAATTTTCCGCTTCAACATTTTCAAACTTCTCCCCCATTCGAACGGCCTCCTTCTCGAGTTCCTTTTTCGCGTCATGAAGACGATCGAGATCTTTACTTAATCCTTCTATTTCAGCACCTCTCTGAGCACAATAAGTCTTCGAAACCAACGAAAGATTACCTAAAGCAATAACTTCCTCGAGTATAACACCGTTTTCCTCTTCTAGTATGTGTTTTTCGTTCTTCAATCTTAAGCATTCCTTCATCAACGATCCAATCTCGTCCTTCATCGAAGATTGAATATGTCTTGCTTCAGTTCTCAGCCTTTCTAGCAGAGTACTAAGTACTGAATTCTCAAACACAAGTTTTTGGTTCTCATCTTGGGATGTTATTAGGGAGCTATCCTTTTTTTCGATTTTATCTAAAATATACTGCAGAACCATTTTACCGTCTTTAGTCTCATAATCTAGCTCAATTTCGAGTGACTTTAGAATTCGATCGAGTCCCATACCCAGATATTCGAGCTCGTTGAGCAAGTAATTTGATTCAACATGTTGTTCAAAACATTCTTGTTCTAGTTCAGAAATCAATCTCTCTGTCACTTTCGATGTCTCGAAATAAGTTTGACACTCAATCATCAGAGAGAAATTCTTTTCTTCCATATCTTGAATTGATTTTTCGAGGATGAAAATCTCGATTGCTTTCTCTAAATCCTCTTCGAAATCTTTCTTCCTCGAATGACCTTGTTCTTGAACATGAACTATTTGATCTTCCAAACGAGCTAATCTCGTCTCACTAGACTGAACGAAGTCTGCATGTTCTTGTTTCTCTATATCAAAGAAAGCCCATAGTTCTTGTACTTGTTGAGTTGTGAATGTCTTCTCCACCGATACCAGATGCGAGTATTTTTCTTCTAATTCTTCATATTTCATCTCCAACATTTCCAACCTTTCTTGAATACCCTTTAAACTTGACAAAAGATCGTTTCTTTCGGCGATAAGTCCAGACTTCTCATTATCGAGAACCCGATATGATTCTTCTAAACTGTTTGAATTCTTCCTTAACCCTTCAAGTTCAACATTTGAATCAGAGATTGAATTTTCAAGCAAGAGATTCTTCTCTAAGAGCTTCTCCATTTTTTCGGTGACAATCTCTAATTGAGAAACCAGAGTCGATTTCTCGTCGAGAAGAGAAAGTTTTTCTTCTTGGAGAGATAAACATGAACTTTCTAATGCTTTTACCTTCATTCTTAACTCTTCTAACTCTAAATTCAAATCCGAAAGCGAATTTTCAAGAAGCGTGTTTTTCTCTGAAAGTTTCTCCATATTTTCCAACTTCTCCATTAGAGCTACTTTTATACCCTTCTCCATTTCAATGTTCTGTTTAAGGTTTGAGTTCTCAACCTGCAAATCTTTCACAGACGATCCGAGGAAGTCTGGGTTCAAACCAACTGAATCTACTTGATCGATTAGACCTTGATAACGCCTACCCAAGTCATCTATTTCCTCTTTGAGATGGTAAATCTCTTGTTGAAGAACATTTCTTTGGTCGAACCGAAGTTTAGATTCCTCTTCGAGTTTCTCTGTCATCTTCTTCAATCGAAAAATCTCTTCTTGCATATTCTTCATTGATATTGTAGATGATGAGTTCTGCTCATTCAGTTTTATGTTTTCTTCTTTTACATGATGAAGTTCATTCTCTAAATTCTGATTCCAAAGTTCGACGTCTCTCAACATGACAAGCCCATTTTCGAGTTTTTGTCTTTGGATTTCTGTCTTCTCTGCCACTCTTTGAAGTTCTGATTGCAGACATTGATTTGCCCTTTCTAACAGAAGGTTTTGCTCTTCTGAACTGTTCAACTTAGCCACTCTCTGCTCTATCTCACTGTTAAGATTTCGAACTTCATCTCGGGCACGAAAGAGCTCGGTTTCGAGATTAGCTATCTTATTTAAACAAATCTGGTATCGAAGAGCTGCATTTTCCTTCTCGTCGTGCAATTTGTAGATACTCTTCTGTAGAGATTGGATACTGGTTTCTGCTTTTACAGCTCTTTCATTAGATCTTCTAGCTTCCTCCTCGGCTCGAGAAATTTCAGATTCAAGGTTAGATATCATCTCCAAACACTGGTTATATCGAACAATACATGCTTCTTTTTCAGATTCCGATATGGTGAGGGCTTCCTTCAAGGTTTGGGCTTCCGTTTCAGCTTTATTCGCTCGGGCATTAAGCCCATCGTTATCTTCCTCGGCTCGAGAAATTTTCATCTCTAGACCAGATATCCTCTCCAGGCATTGCTTGTATTGAACAAGACCGGCTTCTTTTTCAGATTCTAATTTAGCAAGAGACTGCTTTAAGGTTTGAATTTCGATATCAGCTTTACTTGCTCGCTCGTCTAGTCCTCTAGAAGTCTCTTGAGCATGAAAAACTTCAGCTTCCATATTAGACAGCTTCTCCAAACACTGCCTATATTGAAGAAGGTTCGCTTCGGTTTCAGCTTCAAGTTTTGCAAGAGCTTCTGTTAATGACTGAATTCTTGTCTCAGCTTGATCTCCATAAATGAGGTTCCCATCCGAGCTTTTCCGATCTTCATCATGAAAGTTCAGGCTTTTCCTTACCTTCCCTTCTTTAGAAAAAGCCCGAATTTTAGAGGACGAAAGACCCATTTCATCCTTGTTCATATGATCGGGTTCAAACATGGCCCGTATTGGGTGTGAAATATCAGGAGTCCGCGGGCCTACTTCACTAGCAGAAGAACCCGAGGGCGAATCAT
This sequence comes from Eschscholzia californica subsp. californica, assembly GCA_002897215.1. Classification (NCBI taxonomy): domain Eukaryota; kingdom Viridiplantae; phylum Streptophyta; class Magnoliopsida; order Ranunculales; family Papaveraceae; genus Eschscholzia; species Eschscholzia californica. The sequence goes on from BEHA01015948.1 coordinate 764,645, forward strand.
CAGGTAGTGCAAAAGGAACTTGGTTAGGAAACACTTCTGCCATTGTCCGTTGGGCTTGACGGAGAGCTCCTGTCGCGTGATCATACCTCTCTGCTAAAGCCCGATACGCTCTGTAAAACTCCTCGACAAGTTTCATAAGCTCCGGTCGTTTCTTATAGTACATTTCAGCTCTCCTAGCAAACGAATCCGCATCTTCTTCGATGAGCTTGATCATTGCTTTCACCTTAGCATCCATATCTATAAACACAATGAATTATATCAAAACACATGACGAAAATTCGAAAGATTATATGAAGAAGAAAGTTAAATGAAGATTGAGATCAAAACCTGTAAGATTTTCTTGAAGCCATTTCGAGTTCTTTGGGCTTATATGACTATCCCACCACCACGAATATAATCGTCTCGTCTCTATCTCTTCCATGGTCTCCATGACAACAACTAAAAATACCAAACGTTTCTAACCCGATTTGTCTTTCGCTTCACTAAACCTCAAGCCCGATTCTTGTATCGAAAATAAAACTCCAAGTACTAACCCTACCCATACGAAAATTGCGTAGATCTTCGATACCCAAATTGGTATTTTAGTCGCTTTGAATCATTGTTCTAACTGCATAGAAAAATAATCACATTTGACAAGAGTTATGAGTAAATTCTAAAAGTAAGACTAAACCCAAAGAGGGCTACTATTTGATAGATAGCAAAAGAATTCAGATCTAAGTAGGGGTTTGATTATCACATCTATCTTATAAGTTCCATGATCATAATCCAAAAACCAACAAAAGTAATTCAGAGAAATAAACCCAAAATCCAAAACCCAAACTTGGAAAAACAGAGACAAATTAATCAATGTAATATTAAAGGAATAACCACCATAAAAAAGATCAAGAAACAAAACTTTCTAGATCATGGAAGATGAGAATTTACCAGAAGAATGAAAACTGGTGATGGGTCTTCATCAGCAGCTGTGACTGAAATATCTCAGCTGCCCCTGTTCTTGATCATCCCATTAAGCTAGACCTCCCTAAAACTCTCTCTCTCTTTCTCTACTCTTCCTCTAGTCTCTCTCTCTCTCTCTCTCTCTCTCTCTCTAACTATCTCTGTCAACTTTCTTCTTTTCTGTGTTGTGTCTGTAGTTGTTTTTTCTACTATACATAATTTAGACTGACAGTAAAGCAACAGAGAGAAGGAAATGTGAAGAAGAAAAGAGAATCAAAAGGGCAAAATGGGAAAGAAACATTGAAATTCTTGAATATTATTGTAGAAGTTAGAAAAATCCTTGCATTTTATGTAACCAAATAAGCCAATACCCACAAAATTATATTATTGGATTAATATAAGAGAAGTGATGTAGTACCAAAATACCAACACAAAATCATCTAATGACAACAAGGTCCTTAAAAGTGGAGTAATTATAGGGTTAATTCCGTTTTGGCCCCCGATTTGTGACCAACTGGCCGTTTTGGCCCCCAATTGTGTCCGGCAGTTCGTTTTGGCCCCAATTTCCTGTTTGGCCCCAACATATTTTTGTAAGCTTCTCCATTCTACCCTTATGGCAATTTCGTAAATTAAATGTATTTTCTTTCTCTTTGTCCACCTCACCAAGCAATTTCCACGTCGCACTCGTCCACATAAGATCGCCGGAAAATGTCACCTGCGACATCATTTCCAGCGACCACCATTTTTTTTTTTAACTTCTTCTTCTCCAACCATCTCCTTCCTTCTTCTTCTCTATCTCCTTCCTCTTCTCTCTCTCTCTCCTTCTTCTTTTCTCTCTCTCTCTCTCTCTCTCTCCTTCTTCTTCTTCTCTCTCTCTCTCCCCCTCTTCTCTCTCTCTAAACTGGTCTGGAAATTTCCAAACGAAGAGGTGTCTGGATCTGGGGTTTTCCCCAGATCCAGACGGTTTCCGGCAAAGGGTTTCCCTTCGCCGGAAACCTAACCAGTTTAGAGAGAGAAGAGGGGGAGAGAGAGAGAGAATAAGAAGGAGAGAGAGAGACGAAGAAGAAGGAGAGAGAGAGAGAGAAGAAGAAGGAGAGAGAGAGAGAAGAAGAAGGAGAGAGAGAGAAAGAAGAGGAAGGAGAGAGAGAAGAAGAAGGAAGGAGATGGTTGGAGAAGAAGAAGTTAAAAAAAAAAATGGTGGTCGCCGGTGACATTTTCCGGCGATCTTATGTGGACGAGTGTGACGTGGAAATTGCTTGGTGAGGTGGACAAAGAGAAAGAAAATACATTTAATTTACGAAATTGCCATAAGGGTAGAATGGAGAAGCTTACAAAAATATGTTGGGGCCAAACAGGAAATTGGGGCCAAAACGAACTGCCGGACACAATTAGGAGCCAAAACGGTCAGTTGGTCACAAATCGGGAGCCAAAACGGAATTAACCCATAATTATAAAAACTGAAAAGGGGAAAGCAACATGTTCTTTGAATCCTTGGTTCTCATGCCTTAAGTAAAGTTGAAATATTAACCTAAGAAAACCATACTTATTTTAAGTAAAAAGAATTACACTCATTGATTTCTGAGACACATTGATACCCCGTAACATATACAACAGGACTACCTCTGCTCTCACTCAGGTACAAAGTATTTTTCTTCGCAGAAGTATAGTTTTAAAATATGATTTAATATTTTATTACTCTAGTACAAACTCTTCGATAGTTTATTTTATATCTGAATAGTTTAAAATGTTATTACCGCAGTACAAACTCGTTTCCAAAGTTCGCAGATTAAGTACGAAAAAATAAATGCCATACCAACTATTGGTTGGATTCATTTCACAGGTCAATGTTGAGTTAAATGTGCTACCTACTTGATATAATTGATAAGTATACATAATATGTGATATTTCCTACCCTTTCTAATGAAGACTGTACCTAATGTCATTTGGGTCTTCTAGCTTTGTCTCTAATGGTTTAATGTCAACTCACTATAGTGTTTCAATTATTGGGGTTTCCTTTCCTAATCTCTACTTGTATTATTCATCCAGTATTATAATTTCTTTCTTTTAATTCTGACTTTGGAATTTGTTTCTTTTAATTTGGATTTTGGAATTTGTGTTCTTTTAAGGAGTGTGTTATTTTAGTTCTCATTTGGAATGTCAATTTCAAATAAGTTAGTAGTACTTTGAATTAAGTACATATTGATAACACGAAAAGTTGTATACTCAACATTGGCAATTGATATTTCGGTCTTTCTAGAAATTATTGCACAAGTTTGTGTTTTAGTAGCTGGAAATTTTAATCTCCATGCACAAAAATAAACTACTAATTCTTGGTTTAACTGATACAACACTGTTAGAATTCATGATCTCTTTTTCTGACTTGTATATTGACAATCGCTCTTGTTAACTTGTTTATTTACTTAAAAGAAATGCAAAATATAAATGTGAATCAAACCCTTTATTTATCAAGTTTAATTTTTTGAATAGAAAAATAGAAGTGCTTGTTTCCATATCAAGACCTCATGTGAAGAAGTGTGGTCATAATAATTGAACTTTACGAGTATACTATACCTTTATATGATTTAGTATTTGTTTTCTTTAAAAAAAAATACCAATGGTTACTGGTACTTGGCTCATCAAAAATAAAAAAATGGTTAATGGTACTTGGAAGATTGAGATCTTTCTTTTCTTTGTAGCTCATTGAGTTGTACCAACCCTAGTTGGCACACTTAATTTTATTTTAAAAAATTAGGTCAAATTGAATTTCTTAGAGAAACAAACAAACAAACAAAATTTTAAATTGCATGAATTCATATATTGTGTGGATGTGAAGAGTCTTGGGCCAATTAATCATAGGGCATAAAATGTTGAATAAAGGGAAACTATGAAATTATATGGTTGAATCCTTCTCTTCCGTAATCTTATTCTTGTGATTATTCTTTTTCTTACATTTAAAAATATATTTATGAGAATTCTCACCTAATATTTATGATTATTTTTCGTGATAAATTTGAAACAATCCGATAGAACTAACGCAAAGAACATTTGTCTTTCAACAAAAAAAAAAAGCAAAGAACATTTGTTGGTGAAGTAATAGTAGCCATTAATTCAACAACAAAAAAAAAGTAATAGTAGCCATTAAAAAATTTGAACTTTATATACTTTAATAAATGAGTTAAATAGTTCCTTAATTTCTAGTTGTATAATGATAATTAATTTTGCAATTTAAACTTAAAACAGTCTCCAATAAAAAAAATGTATCGATTGAGTTTTTAGTTCTAGTACACGTTTTAAAGGATTCGAAAAGTCTTCAAATGAAAAACTGTCGGTCACTTCTAGAAAAATTCATCAATTCTTTTAATTATGATGTTTCCCTAAAACGAAAAAACTACAATGAATAGAAAAGAGAGAACAAAATATTCACCCCACCACCCACCCACTAGTATAGTCTTCTCTTTATTTTATTTTTTGTACCTACTAGTAAAGCTTTTTAGAATCATTTGTCTCCAAGCGTGACAAAGTAATGGCAATAGGACTCAATGACCCCTCTTCATCAAATGTCACATCTAATCCAAAATTTGTTTCAAGTGAACAAGCCAAGGAATTGGTCATGACCCACATTCGCTATTTAGTCCCACACTCTCACATCCGTGTCCTAATGGTTTTGTGTTTTTGGGTTTCTTCATGGACAAGCAGTAATAAAGTGAAGAGACCATTTCATCAAAAAAAAAAATGAAGAGACCTACACCTCCACAATGAGAAACCTAAAATTCAATGTCCTTTGACCATAGAAACCAATAAGGATTTCATACTACTACTTTCTCCAAGTGATAGTTTGCCGGAGTCTCTCACTCACAAAAGGGAAGTGACATTCTTAACGCGGCGTCTCAACTCTCAAGCCTTTGCAGTTAATTATATTATTTTCATTTTTCCCCCTTCACACCCATACCGAGTTTTGTTCTTGGCGAAAGTTCTACGAATCTCTCGAAAAGGGCCTTGCTGTGGTGAAGACACACGATTTGCTCTACCATTAAAGTATGTAGCGACAACGTGGACTCCCACAACAATATTGTCCCCACTTAGCCACCCCATACTGATAGTTCTACATCACTCCTCTGGAACTTGCACCATAGGTGTATGCTCAAACTTAGTAAGTGGCGAGACCTTTTACTTGTGAATGATATAAAAATAATTAAATTTTTTTTTTGAGAAGTCGAGTACGATCTACGTTAGTCGTTAGAAGGCATTGATACATCATTCAGATGTAATAAGCACGAAAATTGTATAAGTTAACCAATAACTAAAGAGGCCTAAAGCCCGACAAGAAAGAGCCTAAAGTCTGACAACATTTACTGTATTTAGTGTCTTATTACATGGGATAAATCTTGATTTGTTTACGCTTAGTTAACAAGTATTACATATAGACGATGAATAAAAGTAATATTCGTCTCGAATAAGCCAGTGCCCACATTAATAACTTGCGACTCTTTTGAATGGTGGTTGACCAACGCCTCTTGCCGAAATAGAGAAGAAATCTCTGCACTAGCAAAGAGAGTTGCAGATCTTCAACCTGGGCTTGTGGTAAGGGACCAGCAAGCCAATTTACCCAAGCACATCGCACACCAAAATTTAAGGCCAAGTCACATGCAAGATCAAGCCCAAGCCCATCCGAACTTATGTCTAAGCCAAGGCCAAGCACACACCCAAATCCAAGCCCAAGACACAAGCAAGACCAAGTCCATCTTGAGCCCAAAATCATGTGCAATCTTGAGCCCAAAAGCAATGCCAAGATGAAGCCATGTTGATCAAATTTGGTTACTGACAGTTTTATAGGCACACCACCTTGGATATACGCATCCAAAAGTTGTAGGTCATTGTAACCTATAGATATTTGACCTAGGGAAATTTTAAATGCACTCACCATTTCTGTTATATACACTCACATCTAAGGTAATTTTTGTTGAAGACAAAAGAGATGCGAGTGTGGCAGGTAAAAATGGTGAGTGTATATAATATTTCTCTTTGACCTCACCTAACTGGACAACATGGTTTGGCGATCTCAATTTGGAGTGCCTATAGCGGTTAGCCCCATATAGAATGTCCTTAGAGGTTCGTACAAAGAGGGATGTGTTTGGAAGTAGGAATAGAAGAAAAAGTTAACGTTATTGAAAAGGAAGTCATGAAAACATCTTTTTTTTGCTAAGTGGTACTCTCTCTTCTTTTCGAAAACAAGACAAAAGTGGTTGAGGTTCTCTAGTTCTCTCTTCTCCGTCTAAATCATACCAACTTGTTTTCTTGGTGTTCGGATCGATCAACTTTTGATTGCATTATATATTTTTGTCTAATGCGTGATGTATAGTTCGTCTGAGTGACGAATTTAATCAACCTCATATCAAGTCTATTTGAATTAAACTATCGAGGTAATTAGTAAATAAATTAAGAAAAAAAATAGAACACCTTTCACTCTTTTTCTTTTTGTTTAAAAACACCTTTCACCCTGTGCTTGTAGACACATTCTACCCTTACACAAAGGCACGAAAACTTTTATGCTTATCTTAACTATATAATATGGGTTTCTTGATATTCATCTGACCATTTAATACTACATACATATTCTTGATATGGGTCTCATAGCTGGATATCTCATCCTCTCGGGAATAATTACAACTTGGGTGCCAAGTAAATGTACCTTTTAGTTCAACAAAAAAAAAGTAAATGTACCTTTCATTTTCAATTATATAATGTCTAAGATCTATATATCTTTGTGTTTTATTGTTAATTTGAATAAGATGCCTCTACAGAATTAACACGACGTTACTAAAATTAATAAGATAGACCCATTGATCACATATTATTTCTTAGAACAATAGTCCATATTATGTTCATGTACACGTGAGAGGTATGTTTGTGAATAATCTGACAATCATAAAACAAAAGAAGAAAAGAAGACTTATGAACAATGCTTCTATAATTTCTTTAATCATTGTCAGTTGGTTTTTAGTTACATATCAATAAACCTTTTTTTTTTGTTGAAACACATATATGTAAACTTGAAAGTAAAAAAAAAAAAGTCGTCAAAGACGTTAGACAAAAAGTTTTCCATATTATAAGTGTTCTCGGCATCTTAATTTTTAGTTAAATCTATTGACGTGATGCTTATATCGTATCGTTAAAATGATCGCTTTAATTTTGTCTACATAGACCTAGACAATGTATACGTGATATGCAAACCCACTAACCATATATGGGTGAAATGATGGGTTTAGAGAGTTAACCTGGACGCTTTGAAGAAGCCTAATTACTCCTAGAGATTGTATCTTTGCCAATTTCCCATCCGGATTCACTTGTCATAATAATCTAGACAATGAATGAATGTATCACAAAACTTCACCTCTTCTTTATCCAATAGAAATTTATTTAATTTATAAATAAAAAAACGTAAATTCAGTAAAGTATATAGGTTATTTTAGTAATTTCATTAACCATAACTTTCTCTTTCTCATAAAAAGTAGTAGTAGTATAAAATGGATATATAGCAGCGTGGCAAATTCTCATACTTCTTTTCATACCAACTCGACGCGCGCCCTCCTCTATTCTCTTTGATACAGTATATATATATATATATATTTAAGAACGTCACGACTCGCCCTCCCTACTATAATAAAATCCCAACAAATCGGTTTCTCAAATCGTCCAATTTTACTACAGTTCTATATTATGGGATTCGAAAGTGCAGTAAAACCATCGTCGGCAATGGCTGATTTTCTCCGGGAATCAAATGGTTACGCCGTCATTGACGGCGGTTTTGCGACGGAATTAGAGAGATATGGCGCTAATCTGAATGATCCTCTGTGGAGTGCTAAATGTCTCATTGAGTCACCTCACCTAGTTACAAGGGTATTTAAACTTTTTTATTCATCATTTTATTTATGCATTTTAATTGTTGTTAAATCCTCAGTTTTATCGTTATACTATCGTTTTTTTTGTTTCTCTAGTTACTTTAGTGATAATCGGACTACATTATAACAGTAAATTTTGTGTTATATTAGCTGATTAAAATCAATCTTGGTGAAAGTGAAATTATATATCTTGCTAAATTCCATTTTCAACTAATCCAAGTTTGATTCATAATACTACTTAGTTAGTACTATGGTCATTCATGATCTCCTGCATGTTTTGCCAGGCCTTGCCATGGGCTATCCTCAAATGGACCTGGGCTGGCCTTTATGTACAAATGGGCTAGACCGGTTCTTGAGTTGTTGTCAGACACACCAGGCTGACCTGACCGGCAAGTATTGACGGCTTGGCTCGGCCGTGGTCTGTATTCAGATGGGCCTGTCCTGATCATGGGTCGGCTCTAAAAGCTGGCCTGTAGATTACCCTCGGACGGGCGGGCCGGCTTGTAGATTGCCCTCGGAAGGGCGGGGCCGGCTTGTGGATTGCACTAAGACGGCCGAATTGTGGATTACCCTCAAACAAGCCTGGCCAGGCAGGCTCGTGGGCCATCCTCAGACGGGTCGGGCTGCCCTGTATAGACGACTGGGTCGACCCGTTGGCTGCCCTCCAAAGGACCGGTATCGGTGGTCTTCAGATAGGCTAGTTTGGCTCAGCCGGTGGGCTGTCTTAAGACGGACTAGGCCAGCCCGACCTGTTTGACACCACTAATAAATACACGAGAAGCATTCCATAAGAAATATCCTGGTTTATACAGGTTTAAAGCCCTTCGGGCCTCCGTCTCTTTGCCTGCAAGCAATGGATTGTCCGACAATATCTACTTTGCAAACTCTAGTACCCTTTGGGCCTCCGGTCGCTTCCTCCCTTCAACTCTAGTGAAGATTAAATAGGCACTCCTCCGTGAGGGGTTAAGGTTAGGAAGTGCCAGACCATCCTTGAAACGCCATCCCACTGTTCTTAGGTCCCTTCAAAACTGGTTGCCAGAAAGGGGTTGCATGTATAGGGTTGTCTGAGACATATTCCTTTACAAATTCTAATGTTAGAAGATATGGAAAATGCTAGTAAGTGTAAATTTGACAACTATTTAGATCTATTTTGGCAGAAAAAATTTGTAGTCTAACCTGACATACAACTCAATTGCAAATTTCGAATTACAAGTTAAGAGTAGAGCCAACAACCCTTGGTTGGAGTGTTAAAGAGGTTAAGTCTTCCACCTTAGAAGCAGTGGCGGACCCAGAAAATTTACTTTGTGGGGTGCACAATTACATTAAACACCCAAAAGAAAAATACCGTCATCAATGACGAATCACAGAGCTTCTACCAAAGTTAGCTATAAATGTGAATTGCTAAAAAGATATCATGTGTCATTCAAACCGATGACCTTTATATGTTAAGCAACACTTTCAATTAATAAGTACAAATTATATGTTAAACAAAATAAGATGATTTTTATATTGCAAAAAAAACCTCATAATCCAAATTTTGTAAAGAAGTTAAGAGGCTGAAAAGAGATATAGTGGCTTTAAAAGAATACTGTTAGAAAATATACATAAAAATAAGACTTAATACCCAGCGTCCAGCGAAGACCAAAGCCTGGACCGTTGAGCCAAATATTGATTTATGATAAGTTCAGCAATTACTTATATTTTAGAGAAAAAAGTCCTAGAACATTTCAGACCAAAGTCGATGATTACCGTGGGGGAACGTTCGTTCCCCCCACGAGCCTCAACATGGGTCTGGCCCTGCTTAGAGGTCATGGTTTCGAGGCACGCTAATAATTTGAAAAAAAAAATATATATGTACAAGTTAACCGTAACAATTCTCTTTCTAAATTCTCTTTTTTCCAGAAGGGTCCTTTTATCATGTTGCCTTAGGGCACATAAGTCGTACTTTTTTTTTGTTGACAACATAAGGCACACTTTTTTTTGATGAAAGAACATAAGTCGTACTTATTTCACTGAAATAATTTATCCTTTGGCATCTGCCCATAGTAGAAAAACATTTGTTTTATGTGTTATTGTTATATATTAATCCGTGGTATCTTAATGGAGCAGGTGCACCTAGATTACCTAGAAGCTGGTGCAGATATTATTATTACTGCATCTTATCAGGTACTTGGAGATCATAATCTATTTTTGTAATTTTATCGAGTTCGTAGTATCCAATTGGCGATAAGAGTGTCTTGAAGTTATGTACTTGATAAATTTTTTAAAATGTGGGACTACTCTCACATATGAATAAAGTTTCTCAAGAATTTGATTTACATTTTGTTGTTTTCCGGGATAGGCGACAATTCAAGGTTTTGAGGCAAAAGGCTTAACTAGAGCTGAAGGCGAAGCGTTGTTAAAAAAGAGTGTTGAAATTGCACGTAAAGCGCGTGATATTTATAATGAGAAATTTGGGAGTAGAAGAAATTCGAGAAAATGTCCAATCTTAGTAGCGGCCTCTGTAGGAAGCTACGGGGCTTATTTAGCTGACGGTTCTGAGTACACGTAAGTATGGTCCGTGACTATTTTACACACAAACCATACTCTTTACCACTAAGCTAAATTTTTAAAAAGTATTTATTAACTCAAAATAGTACTTATGACCCAAAATATGGACCCCTAATAACGTTCGAGCCTAAAACCGTCGTTATGGGCCTGAGCGTAAATTTAATACTTAATTGGAACGTAAGCGGGAGTTGGTTTTTTTGTTCTGTTTATGTTGTTTTACAGAGGGAAATATGGCGAAAAGGTAACAATAGCAACTCTGAAAGAATTCCACAGGAAAAGGGTCAAGATTCTAGCAGAAGCAGGTGCTGATTTGATTGCCTTTGAAACAATTCCGAATAAGTTAGAAGCTCAGGTACCTTCTCCACTACAACTATAACCATCTACTATTTTTATATCGTTATCGTGTAGTTTTACTTCGGTTATCGGCAAATGTAAATGGACTTGAGACACGGGCTTTTTGTTTATCGACTTTAGGCTTATTCAGAGCTTCTTGAGGAAGAAGATATAAAGATTCCGGCATGGTTTTCTTTTACATCTAAAGATGGTGTTAATGTGGTAAGCGGAGACCCTATAACCGAGTGTGCATTTGTTGCTGATTCATGTGAGAAAGTTCTCGCTGTTGGAATCAATTGTACTGCTCCTAGACATATTCATGGACTCATTCAACTGATTCAGAAGGTATTGATTGCTCTTTGAGATACTTCATTTTATCTCTCCAAACAAGTTATGTATTTACGATTGACGATCCATGTTGCAGGCAACTAAGAAACCCATACTTATATACCCGAACAGCGGAGAGACGTATGATGCTAAGAATAAGGAATGGATTGTGAGTTCGCTCGACCTCTACGTTCACATTTCTATTCAATAACAGATAAAATATTTATGACTTAAATCTTACTCGAGGTCTGCAAACCCGACTCCACAACATTGGAAAACTTGCAACTGTTTGTTTTCATTTCCTATAATCTCTATAATCTAGCCATTCGGAGTTGAATAGTTTTCTTTAGTAGTGTTTTTTTCCGGTTGAATGTGACTATTTTGAATTCTGGGCGGCCCAAATATTTAGGAGGCCCCAAGTGGAGTTGAATAGTGTTCATTGATAGTGTGTCTTTTTCCGTTGTATGGATTGAACTCATCTAACACCAATTGACCTAAATCAGCCATTGAGATGAGCCAGACATTTCAGAGAAACAAATATTGTAGAATCTTATTCAGAGTCAACGCAGACCTAAGATCTACTATAAGAAAAAAAAAAAACTTCTTTTCTTCTTATAGAACGAAATACGACACGGGGTTTGACTCAACCTTGGTTTTTAACTTTTTTCTCTTTCCAATGGCCCATGTCGGTCTGGAGAAGACCTGAGACAGGCCTAGAATGTCCCATATATTAATGGACTGTGCCACTGCCAGGCTGCCAGCCACCACAGCCAAATGGACAAACGCTAACGCTACCAAAGTTTGTTATCGAAGTTATGCGATTACATCAATCGAACTGCATTTTTATGGTTTGCAGAAATCAAGTGGGGTTTCAGACGTAGATTTCATATCGTATGTGAACAAATGGCATGAATCGGGAGCTGCGATTGTAGGAGGTTGTTGCAGAACAACTCCTAATACAATAAAAGCGATTTCGGATACCCTCTCCAGAGGATCATCATCTGCTATTGCTCACCAATCTGAACCTCTTCTTCCTGCTCGATCCACTATCAAACTTGTCAAATGAACTACTAATGGAAAAACGGTAACATGGATCGGTGAAGTCGGAAAGAAAAATGTGTTGTTCCTTGTAATATGCAGGTCTTTGTGTAACTTATTTCATAGTATTTAGAGTGTTGTTGGAAAAGTAACTATGGTCTTCAGATTTCTACCAGAAATTTGAACCTTTACTAGGAAATGTGTTATGTGCTTAAATAAAACAAGTAGGCTCTTGGCTTGTGCTGTGTGAGAGATGCAAATGTTTCAAGTTGGCTTCTACTAGGAAGGAAAAAAAATGAGGCATAGCTGCTCTTGTTTTTCTTTTTCCGATTTATGTCATGGACACCTGTGTGAGTTAGAGCCCATGGACATGTACGTATGTCAGTCAGAGCCCAATGGACATATACGTATGTTAGTTAGAGCCCATGGACATGTACGTATGTCAGTCAGAGCCCAATGGACATATACGTATGTCAGTCAGAGCCCGTGGACACCACAATGAGTGACTGGCCCAAAATCCGAAAGTTTGTCCAACTTGACCGGTCCGACCGTCTCGATTTTTGAAAGTTAGTCCAACTTCACGGGTCGCACCCTCTGAAGTTTTGAAATGCTACAAGAAGCTTATTGATGGTGGTCCGTTGGAGAAGGAATAAAAGTGGTTTATCCCTCTTAGGGGTGGGAATCGGCCGGGTCGGGCCGGTCGGGTTCATGTCATTCATCGGGTCGGGCCGGTCGGTCTTTTAAACTCTCTGTCCATTTGGATTTCCGGGTTTAATCGGACGGGTTATTTTAAAAATCCTAGTGTCCAAAATCCGTCCAAATCCGTCAAACTTTTCCGGTTTCTTGGGTATCGGGAAGTCGAGTATCGGGTTTTCACCAAAGTTTCAAAATATCTCGATCGAAATGACCAAAATATTTCTATTTCGGTATGGTACCGAAACTTTTTTCGAAATTAAATTTTAATTAAGTTTCTCTTAACAATGTTGTGTAAAGGCACTCCACACTTGGACAACAATTATGTATATATGTATATATATATATATATATATATATATATATATATATATCTCTACATACCCTTCAAATACTTTAAAAATATATCTATATATATGTTATTTATGCATACATAAACACGCAAACATACATATAATGTGCATAGATATTATCGTATAAATTGATGACATTATTAAGCAGGTTATGTCGAGTAAATATTATCAAGCGGGCTCGGGCAGGGTGTCGGGTAGCACTTCAAAACCCGTACTCGACCCTTGATTTCATCGAGTCGGTCGGGCTTAACCCGCCTTAGGGTTTCGGATACCCCCGGGCTCTAACGGATTCGGGTACCCGTGACGAGTTTCGGGTTTGCGGATTTTTTTCCCAATTCTAATCCCTCTCTCTCTCTCGTCAAGATTGATGATTTTCACTTATTATGAAAGAGTGTCTCAAAATTTCATTAAAGTCCAAGCACGTTGACAGTATTCTGCAGAACAATTCCAAGCATTGCAATGTGACAAACCCTTGTCCTTCGGGAGAGCATCCAAAACTTAAACTATAGATGTGTTCTTAAACCAGAGCCTTCGTAAGTGAAACTAACGAGCCTTCGGAAGTAAACTAATAGTGCGTACTTAAGCTTAGAGAATGTTGAGATTCTTTTGAGAGTTTTTTTAGTGGATTTGTGTTGCTTTACGCCGAGAATAATTTTGTACATGTCTACTTAATTGTTTGAAATAGAAAAAATATCTATAACGGCTAAAATGTGTTACACGTGAATTAGGCCAAGGGTGCGTTGGATTCTTGTGCTGTGGTAGTACTTGCGCTATTCCTTAGTTGATAATATTTTTTTGGTTCTTAAAATCCACAGAAAAAATTGTAAATTGTGAACTAACTGAAAATTACAATTAAAAAAGATGTATGATCTATTTAAATTAAGTAATAGGAAGACAAAGCACACAGAAGTCTCCAAATACAAAATGATTTTGTAGCAATGCGCCACGACATAGAGACACAACTTATACGAAAATGAATCATTTATTGGTGGGGTAGAATGACTATAAATGAATAAAATTTCAATCTTCACGTAAATAAGAGAGAAGAAACATTGGAAATACGCTGAAAGGTATACCTAACTCCAGGTGGGCGCAAAGATTTTGGGACACTAGTACATTTTTCGATCATCAGAAACTAGTTAACTGCAGGAAGGGTAAGTTTAGGTCCAATGAATTGTTTAGTTACGTCTCCAATATCCCAATTTTTAACTGAAGATTTTAGCGCGTAAATCCAATAAACACATAATTTCTATAACAAATTTCCCTGTTACGAATACAAATCAACGAGAACAATACCCATGAAGGATATCAAAGTAAGAAAGAGAATTAGTCCGGAAGTACTCTGTCATATCGTTAGAGTTAATCCGGTAAGTATTATGTCATACTAAAATAAGAGGGGCATTACATTATAAGAAGACAAAAATTTGAACACTTGGAGTGAAGGGTTCAACAATGGAAGACAAATACTCGAGACAACAGAAAAAAGAAAAATGAACAATGCATGCATAGTATCATGAAAAATGAACACAATTAGTTATGAAATACTAACGGCATGAATTTTCTTTGGGGTATTTAGCGATACCCTCTCATCCCTAATGTCTAATTAGGGATACCTTTTTTAATTGGATATTAGGGATATCTCTTTTTTGGACTTAAAAGTACACAACTACCCTTATTCTAATATTCTTATTGTTTCTTTTTTTTTCTTTGATCTCTTATACGTCTTCGATGTTATGCTTATCAACTTATTTTCGTTTCTCATAGTTTTTTTTCTCTTAACCATTTGCTTTAATTTACCGACAACATTTATCGAAAATTTAAAATTGATAACTTTTTATTTGTTTTTTATTTTACGTTAAAATTGATGTATGTGACCGATTTGAAGAAAACCTCTTCATATCTATTGTTCTTTTTATTAATTATAACTCGTATACGTTAAAAAATACAAATGGAAATTGAGATTATGAATCGAACAAAAAATAGAAAGTCCAAATGAAATTACTCAATGAACTTGCAAATGAGATTGCAAAATTCTTAGAACGAGCGAAATTAGAGTGTTATATTAGTCGTGAATTTACGGTCTTATCTCCCAAGAAAATGGATTTTAGTCCTTTTGCACTTCTGACACAATTACCCTCGTATGTATGATCATTGTTCCGACCCAATCTCCCTCACAATCCCTGCCCATTTTATATTGACCTCAATTTGTACGACACAAGGAAACGCGTTGTGTATCTTCCAAACTCATTAATTCTAACAACACAACAGAAAGTTCCTATATCACTTTCTCTCTCTAAAACCCTAAAAACCGTCGACTTCATCTCTAAATGTGTTTTGTTATACACAAAATGCATTTTGTTATATACAGAATTCGTTTTTTATATACAAAATGCGTTGTTTGTCAAGCAAAGCCCTTCGCATCGCGATGCCTATTGTATCGGCTTGACCTCTCATAAGCGGAGACAAAATAAAACGGCCATAATAAAGGTTATGTTAAAATTCGCAATCTGTTCGTAACTCTGACATAAAAAAAAATGTATCTTAACAGAGTAGGAGAGAAGGGAATACGATGATGGAGAACACAATGAGTTTTGTTATATACAAAATGAATTTTCTTATATATGAAATGAGTTATGTTATAACTTATACAAAATGCGTTTTGTATCATACATATATTAAGATTCGTAATCTATTAGTAACTCTGACATAAAAAAACACTATTGTTTCAGAGAGAGAAAATAATAGAGTATTTCGCTCAGAAGAGAAGATTGGAGAGAGAAAATCAGAAAAAGAAAACGAAAGGGAATCTTTGAGATTGGTTTTCAAAATCAAGAGTTTATCTATACGAAGATTATAAAGGGTATTAAGATAAAATACAAATCATAGAGATTTGTGTTTTGAATGGAAATGGAAACATTTAGACTAGATTTCTGTTATAATTTTTATTTTGGCTTAAAAAACTATATTGATATTATGGTGGACTAAATGTGGGATTAGGTGTTATAAAATGAACTCCTGCCATTATATTTTTTAACAAAAATATATAGTCATCAGTCTAGAAAAGAACCAGAACAGGCCTAGACCATCCTATATAAAAATGAACTGGGCCAACTTTACAAGCAAATGGATGACTGTTACAAGATTTTGTCATAGAAGTATGTGATTACAACGATCTAACTGCAGTTTTGTGGTTTGCAGAAATCAAGTGGGGATTTAGATGTAGATTTCATATCGCATGTGAATAAATGGCATGAGTTGGGAGCTGCACTGCTGCAATGATAGGAGGTTGTCATAGAACAACTCCAAATTCAACCGAAGCAATTTGGAAGACCCTCTCCTAGGGATCATCCTGTTGTTCATCAATGTGAACCTCCTTTTACTGCTCGATCGACCATCGAATTTGTCAAATGCACGACTAATATAAAAGTGGCAACATCAATTGGTAAAAGTGGAAG
Source organism: Eschscholzia californica subsp. californica (assembly GCA_002897215.1). Taxonomy (NCBI): domain Eukaryota; kingdom Viridiplantae; phylum Streptophyta; class Magnoliopsida; order Ranunculales; family Papaveraceae; genus Eschscholzia; species Eschscholzia californica. Next base: position 781,229 of record BEHA01015948.1, read on the forward strand.
GAAAATGTGTAATTATTTCACAGTATTCACGAATTACGATGTTGTTGGAAAATGTAACACTTGTCTTCACTCTTCAGATTTCTTTGAGAAATTTGAGCCTCTATTTTGAGATGTATTATGTGCTTAAATAAGGCCGCAACTTTGGGGAATAAAAAAAATTCTCCGAGGAATAAAAATTTAGTAAATAAATATTGAATCATGGACATATTTTTTTTTTAGTCTAAAAATTAGGTTGATCGAACATTACCCATTAATCTTCATCTTTCCTCTATCTCTCTCTCTCTCTCACCATCTCTCTCTTATTGTCTTATTCTTTCCCTCTTATTCTCTTAGTCTCTCTCCCTCGACTCCTCATTGTTTATCTCTCTATTGTTCTCATTATCTATGTCTCTCGATCTCTCACTATTTTTCTCTTAATCTCTCACTGTTTCCCAATCAATCTCTCATGTTTCTCTCTCTCTCGCACAGACACTGTTCCAACAAAGAGAAATGTATACACCAAGATAAATAACGGGAGTGATCTACAACTAAAGAGAGTGAGAGATCTAGAGTGTGAACGACATAGAGATAGTCATTGAGAGAGAGAGCGAGAGAGAGAGAGAGAGAGTAACAGTGAGTTAAAGAGGTGAAGAGAGGAAAGACAATGGTGGTGGTGTAAACTTGTGGTGGTGAAGGGGATAAAGAAGATGAAGATTAGGGGGCAATGTTAGATCAAATGAATTTTTGGACTAAAATAAAATATTTCCCCGAGAATGTACAATAAAACATGGATTCCCTAGAGAATTCATTCCGCGGAGATTATTTTTTATTCTCCAAAACCGCGGCCTTAAATAAAGCAAGTAGGCTTTTGGCTTCTGCTGTGTGAGAGGTGCAACTTGTTTGTGGTTGGCTTCTACCCAGAAAGGAATAAAATAACGAGGTATAGAAGCCTTTGGTTTTTTCCGAAATGCGTCATGGTCACGTATGACAGTTAATGCCCATGGACACCCAAAATCGGAAACTTTATCCAACTTGACCAGGCCAAAATCCAAAAATTTGTCCAATTTGACCGGCCGATGAAATAAATGGGTCAGGATTTTAAATGCTCCTTAGGGCAACTCCAATGTGGGGCTCGAGCTCCCAATTTTGGGAGCCCCTGAATTTTGGGAGCCCCGGGGCTTAGAGCCACTCCAACGTTGGGCTCCCAAATCTTAATTTCGTACATGTGTGGTGTACGTGTGTGAGGTTTGTGTTTTAATTTTCACCCATTAAATTTTGGCTCTAATATTTGAAAACTTTCTTCGACCCTTTTTTCGATCCCATTGGCGTTTCATTACAATCAAAACTTTCTTCGACCCTTTCTTCGATCCCATCATTCGATAAATTAACTTCATCGGCAAAATTGAAATCGGAGTTCAACATTTCCATATAGCCTAAATTATGCAAATTAGCATTTGGATCCATTAAAAAAAATTGATATAGAGAAAGAGAAATAAAACAGATTTGAAATGGTAATAGAGTATTGGGCGTTGGGAGCTCCCAACGGTAATAATATTGGGGCTGGGAGCCCCCAGCCCGGGCTCCCATTTGGGAGCCAGAGAGCATCGGCAAAATTTTGAATTTGGGAGCCCCAACCCCCCACATTGGAGTTGCTCTAACATCCTGCCTCAACTCAAATGGAGGCCTATTTATTACTGGTAATTATTAGTGTTTTGTCCAAGGAACAAAAGTGGTGCAATCTTCTAAAGGGAAAGAGAAATGATAGAGAACAAAAAATCCAGACATATTCTAGACATACATCTTATGTGACTTTTCGTGATTAGTAGATTTTATCAAATTTTCATTGATTCCAAGCGACCTATTGAGCCTCGGCAATCATGCTTTCATGTTAAGTTTAACATATCTGTTAGCCTTTGCCGCTTTGGCAATAATACTTCCTTGTTTATAACCGTACAATTTGTCCCCTCTTTGAGTAGTGTGTAAAGATCTTCTTTATGGATAGTATAAATCTCAATATGGGTGCAACTACAAGTTCAGGTATTGCACGTCCAGCTATTTCACCCGCATTTGGTTTTACAAATTTGCAGTTAGATATGCATAAACCGACATAACTTGCACGTTCCGATATTTATTGGTGTTTTTTCTTATTCATCCGGAAATGGATTTGAGCAATTTTTTTACTCTAAACTTAATAGCTCGACGAAACCAACGCAATGACATGATTCATTTTCGAGTTTGATTATTTGGACAGAGTCAAAATTGGCTTGATTTAACGAGGAATGTGCGTGAATTAAGAGAAATTTTAAGTAGGGGTATCCGTTGGTTCGATATTCGACATTTTGGTGTAATTCGTTATGAAACCACTCGTAGTTTGGTTAGTGATTTCTCAAACTGTTACCAAATCGCTAATTGTTTGGTTCGTTTACGAACTAAACCGTCAATGAGCGGTTTGGATACTCCTGGATACCAAACAATCTATAGAAATAGTCTATTCATAATGAAAATCAACTAATCGAGTTACTTTCTTTATACATTGACGTATAAAATCAAGACGACACTCCTTGAAACCCTGAAGAAACAATCAATCTAACGTAATACGTCGAAAAACGTTTTAAACATTTAAGACATGTGCAAGCCACCGACCAAAACATTATATCGTAGCTGGTAACATTAATGATAGATGATCGTTTTAATCTAATACTAGCTAGAAACATTATGTTGTAGTAATGTTGTTGGTTTGTATGGGTAGTATTTATTCTTGTTTCTCGCAAAAACTTGATGAAAGGTATGTATTTTTAAGAAATTATAGAGATATGATGGATATATTTCAGAAAAAATTATGTATTTACATAATTATATATATTAACTGAATTTGGCTGGTTCAATTTGGTTTTAAGAGCTCCTAAAAGTTACATCCAAACCAACTGGTTGTAGAAATCTACGACCGTATCAAACCACTCGTTATTTGGTTTGGTTTGAACCCCACTTAATTTGATTGGTTTAGTCTATTTGTCGCCATTATTCTTGAACAACGAAAGTACCAAACCCACAACAAACCAAGATAACATGAAGATCAAAATAAAACACGTTTATAATTGATCAACCACATTTTTTCATTTTCAGTTAGAACTATATATCAGAGTTGCCTTAGATTTGAAACAATGAGCACTTGGTGGATGTGAAAAGTTCAAGACACATGTACTTCAAGAGATGATGTGTATCTTAAAACTTGAGGGCAACTTAAGTCAAATAATTTTGTTTAGTTATATCTCCAATATCCCAGCTTTTAACTAAAATACTGGAGCACATAAATTCCTACAATAAGGCCTCGTTTGGTTCCGCTTAAAAAAAGCTAAAAGCCAGCTTTTAGCATATTTTAAGCGCTTATTGAAAACTTTACGCGTTTGGTTCAAAAAAGCTGTAGCTTATTTTAAGTTAGAAAAGCCCATTTTCTCTAAAAAGCAGAAGCCACAATTTTGTGGCTTTTTTATAGCTGCTTATTAAAAGCTACCTATAAAAATAAAATAAATTTTTTTTTTTTGTCACCATCAATAAGCATCCACCGCCATCACAACCACCCCACCACCTCTACCACCACAATCGCTCCACCACCTCTGACCATCACCCCACCACCTATGCCACCATTCCACCACTTCCGGCGCAACTCTATCACCACCACTCCACCACTTTCGCCGCAACTTCACCACCATCACAACTATTCTACAACCATCAATTTTTTTTTACAACCACTCCACCACCTTCGTCACCACTCTACCACCATCACCTAACGCTTCACCATCTCCCCCGCAACTCCACAACCTCCGACGTAGCTTCACCTTCAGTGCAACTCCACCACTACCACACCCACTTCACCACCATCGCCACGAATCGACCACTCCACCACCACACTATACCACCTTCACCAACCCCATTTCACTAAGGTCGTTGCAACTTTACCCCCTAACCACCAACACCCCCTCCATTCTACAACCACCATCACTACCATAACTCCGCGACCATTGAGCACCACCATAACACGTCCACCACCATTGAGCACTATTACTACTGCATTAGGTTCAAATTTTGATCTTTATGTGTTTATGAAAATTAAAAAAATTCTATTATTTTATTTTAGTATTTAATGTTTATAAATTTTTTATTAATATAATGATATAAGCATATTGTTTGATAACTACAATACGAAGATACATTTTTTTACCAAATGTCATACCTAGCTTTTCAAGATATAATAACACTTTTTATGTAGCGTACCAAACGACTCAGACAGATTTTTAAAAAGCGCCTTTATTTATGGGCTTATAGAAAAGCTCATAATATAAGCTATGTGTGTACCCAAATGAGGCCTAAATGTCATATTAATCGCCATCAAGGAAAATTAAAATAAGGATCAGATTAATCTCACAAGTATATAGTCATACCAAAATAAAGAGGGTAGCCACATTAGAAGAGAAGAATTTAAACACTTCAATTGAAAGGTTAGACGGCCTTAGGCAAATACTCGTGATACATGACAAAAAAAATGAACGGTTTCTTACGAAATCCTAATGGCATGATTCATTCAAAGTTTCAAAAGAAAAATACTAATGGCATGAGTTAATGTAGCTTCAAGATGTTTGCCAATCATCCTCGTTCATAACGTGGCATTCTAGAGTGTCAACTATAACAAAATCCAAGCCAGGAAAGGATAGGGAAATTGGTGTCAGACTTACGAAATATCTTTAATCGGTGAGTTTTTGAAGGGTCGCGACTTTGGGGAATAAAAAAAATTCTCCGGGAAATAAAGACTTTTCTTAAAATTAGTCAAATAAGAGTGACTTTTTTGTTCATTTTTTATTGCTAAGGGACTTTTAATTTTAAAAGATGCTATAACTCATCACCTCTCTACCACCTCATCTCCTCGCCACCTCATCATCTTCTCCGTCGAAGGTCGCCGGCCGACCAGTTTTCCGGCCGGCGACCTCCAAACATAAAAAAAAAAAAAAAAAAAAAAAAAAAAAAATTTTCTCTCTTCCTCTCTCTCTCTCTAACACTCCGGCGCGCCGGAGGTCCGGTATGTCCATGAACAGACCAGATCTGTCCACGAACAGATCTTCAAGGTCTGTCCACGAACAGATCTTCAAGGTCTGTCCACGAACAGATCTTCAAGGTCTGTCCACGAACAGACCTTGAAGGTCTGTTCATGGACAGACCAGATCTCCGGCGAAGGTCTCCCTTCGCCGGAGTATTAGAGAGAGAGAGGAAGAGAGAAAAAAAAAAAAAAAATTTTAAAGGTCGCCGGCCGGATTTTCCGGCCGGAAACTTTCGCCGGAGAAGACGGAGGTGGCGAGAAGATGAAGTGGCAGAGAGAAGAGATGAGATGGAGGAGAACTTTCAAAAAAATTTAATTTGCATTCCCCATAAAAATTTATCCCCGGAGAATTTTAAAAAAAATCTGAATTCCCTAGAGAATTTATTCCCCGGAGAATTTTCTTTATTCCCCAAAGCCGCGGCCTTTTGAAGCCAATTAAGAACTTTAGAAAGAATAAATAAATTAGTTACAGTGATAAACGAAGGTCAATGTATATCTTTCATATATCGTTAGAAGAATTGTAAATAAGAGAGAAGAAAAACTAAAAAAACTCTCAGAGATATGGCCTAACTTCTGGTGAGAGCAAAGATCTTCGAACACTGGACCGACTAGTTAACCTTCTTTTATTAGGTCTCTCCCATCCAAGTCTCTCCAAGAACTCCTCAATCAACCTGTACCCATTTCAAATAAATATAAGCTCAGATCTTAAACAACACATAAAAGAAAAAAAAAACTCAACCTTTTTCTGCAACTTTACAGGGTGGAAATTTGTAACTCAATACTTACAGGTTGCAGATTGATTTTTGCGATGCTGCCAATTCCCGATCAGGGAATGAATCTTCTAGTCGGAAACTCAACCACACGTAAAGATCCAACACCTGTTTATTTTAAGACCAAGAAACAACAACAATGTGATATTTCGCGTTCAAAGTTCTAAAATTTTGTTTTAAAGAATATTTGGCTGACTCGAAATGGACACAAGTGTGGGAATAACTAAAAAAATGTCGATACGATGGGACTGTGGGGCAAATGATATTTCATTCACAAAAGATTTCGTTATTTTGATAGACCGGAAATGGAAACAATCATTTCGGAATATTTCGAAATTCAATAATACCATGAATCCATGATCACAATCTAATATATACAATGAGCGTTAAGGTTTTGTTCGAGCTCCTACGACATGTCTTTGATTCTTAAGATCTCATGAAGTAAACCCGGCAAATACGTAGTGTGTTTTGGGAGTTCCCAAAATATATACAGTAACAGATCAAGAATTAGAACGGATAATATTACCTTGTGAATAGATTCAAGCTCCTTGAGTGCAGTTTGTGTTTTTGGCACTTCAAGTGTCCCAGGTGTAAATATTTCTTTTAGACGAACTATGCCCTTTTTTGCATAATTTTCTGCGAACTGGCAGGGGAGGCCCACAACAAAGATCTATCAAGTTACTTCTGAAATTGATAATAAGTATACTATGTATTATTCAATAACCTTGAAAAGTAGTTATTACCTGTGTAAGCCCCTGAGATGAAATGTCGTCATTCATGTCAACTGGACTGCAAATTGTACAATTGAAGGGTTAGGATCCAACTATTTGAGGAAACTAGATCAGTTTGCTAAATCTTCGTTAATTTTTTTACTAAATCAGTCAATTTCGTTGAAAAAGAACTGATAAAACTTGAAAAGTAACAACACAGAAAGAGTATCTAAACTGTAATAGTTAGTTTAAGTTACTTATTTAATTACATAAACGCAAGTTGTCATTACGACTTTGGGTTAATAAAAAAAGTACTGAAACAACTAATAAATACTGATACCAGACTACTTCAAAAGTGGTACATTCTCGACACAGGAAGGGCAGAGTGACTGAAGTCTCTTGGATGATCGTGAATAGATGCATCCTTTGCAAGTTTGGGTTGGAGTCAGTTAACCGCATTTTCTGTCAAATGTTCGCTGATTTTTTTTTTTTGAAACTTTGGATTCATATTTAAAAGAAAAAAAGACAGTACAAACATAGGGTTGGTGGATAGGTTACATGTTACGATATCCAAGCCTCCCCATTTTGAACGAAATCATTGTAAGAGATCGTTCTGACATTACTTTGTTTCTGGACATTACTTATGTTCAGCCTTTTAGCTTCGGGGTTTCTTTCTTAGATCTGTCAAAACTATGGTTCTTGCCTGGATCTCCAGAGGAGTTGCTCATCCATTGGTGGAGAGTCAACATGCCAAACCAGGGAAGGAGTGTTAGAGCATAGTCGTACATGCTACCGTGTGGTGCACTTGAAAAATGAGGAACCAAGCGACATTCCAGAACAAGCATTCACGCAGATTGGAGGATTCGAAAAAAAAAAATATAATTGGAGAAGGGAAGGCTCATGCAGAAACTTTAACTTATAAAACTTCACTTATAATTGGGAGGCTCTCGTAGTAACATTCTAATCGTGGTATACCTGTGCTTTTTGATGTTTTTGTTCGTTCCTTAGGGTTTTCAGAGTCTACTCCTGAGTATCCTAGGATTCTTAAATCCCTATCTCGATCATTTCTGTCTATCTCCATATTCTATTAATATATCCAATCCTCTTTCTAGGAAAAGTTTAGGCAAAGCTAGTTCAATTATTCAAAAAAAAAACTTGTTCAACCATATATTTCTATGCTTATCTACAGAACAAGCAAACTCAGGAGTATAACTGAAGGTTTTACGCAGAAAGGAGAAATCTTGCCTGATACAGAAAAGGTACTTATGATGCATGCCAAGTGGCAACTCGTCGATAACAGCTGCTACTTTCTGTTGTAAGGATATGTAAAATTGCTCGTAAGAAACAAACTCCTGACATTTTCATTACTCCACAAAAGGACAAGATATCAATTATGTAGATATAGAGATTAAATGAACACACCAGAATTTCTTCACAGTTTGAGATGAAATAGTCTGGTGATAACTTTGCCTTCTCCAAAAAACGTTCCTGCTCGAGGAAAAGCACAGAGTAACAATTTCAATCCGAAGGAGAACATTCGAATTATAAGAAAAAAAATGTTCTTTTGTTGGTCTTAAGAACCCCTGAAAGGGCACTCGTACTAAGGAGGAACTGTAAGGATGAGGTAAGTTTCCGAGACCCATCTGTTTATATATTAGACATAGACCGATGGGCCAAGATCCAATATTCAGCGTGATCCCATAACGAAAAAAATCAAAAGATTCCACCAATTTGATCTCTAAACTGTTATCAAAACCACAAATTTCTTTCATTTAGACGATGAGTTTAGAGAGGACGGAGAGAGCGAGAGGTATTGTACCAATATTGGATGGAGACCTGCAGTTGGATATAAACGTGAATACAAGTACAAGAGATCAAAGGTTGGAAATAATCCAGCCCGCTGCATAAATCAAATACGTGGAGCTTTAGGCAAAGAGTGTAGATAGCATATCAGCTTGAATGATTTAATTCAAAATTAAACGTACAAAAATCCAAATCATAATTTGACTTGTAACCGTCCTATGCTGCATATAAATATCACCTCTAGAACAGGAGATGGGGACTCCAATGATGAATGAAGTAAAGGTAGATCTTCTGCATCTATACATGTTACTTCACCAAGTGGAAATTTAGACCCGTACCTGCCAGCCCTCCCTACAAACGGAAGATAAGATATCTGATGCAACACTAAGATAATTTTATATATTCTTTTTTTTTTTTAACAAAGACAAGAGTTTTTTATTGGTAAAGAAAATGGATAATTACAAAATGAGGCCACAATGCTAAATACGTATAGTCTTTATAGTGTTTCAAAAGTGTGTCCCAATTTAAAGTAAAATCTCTAACTCAAAGAGCTAATTGCCAATTTTTTCTCTTGACCCAAAAGAACAAAATAGATTATAATAGAAAGCTTAATGTTGTCAAAGTTGACTCTTTCTCATCTGAAAGCTTAATGTTGTACTTTAAATATTTTCTTCTTATATTTTAATTTACTACCAGATTATCAAAGCTTACGACTCGAAACTTCAAGCCAAATCCAACCTTCAAACATTCTGTATTATTAGGCATTGTAACTTTATCGGGCCAAGGGACCACGAGGAACTTGCCAAGTATCTGCACCACGCGTTAAGTTGTTGCAACAGACTCGACCAAATAAAATATCAAAGTCAAGCCTGAGTCCTTTTTATAGACATCCTAGATTCACCACCCACCGTTTAACGGTTTAAGTGCAAGAAAACAACTCGAGTATACAGGAATAGATATCCTAACACTCAGATATTGTGCCTGAATAGGTTACCCGCAATTTGTTTTATCTCTGATACTGTAAGGTCTCGCATTTCAGCACCATCAAACTTTTGCAATGTTGAGAAAATGATTCTAGAAATGTTCAGATTGAGACCCATGCCAATTGCATCACTGGCCACAAGAACATCAAACTCGCTGCTCTCGTCGTTGAACCTAGTTGCCTGCAATCCTAAAAAGCAACTTACTCAGACAATTTACTTTAGGGAAATTAGTGACCATAACAATATATATATAATAAAAGGAAAAAGATGTCGACTAAAGCGGCGGAAACCAAAATGTTGCTAAGAAAGCTGAAACAGAAGAACAATATAATCTATCAACAAAACAGACTGAACATATAGGACATACGAAAAAACAAAAGTTGATCCACCTGAAAATAATAAAATGAAATCTATCGAAAACTACCAAGAAAAATAGAAGGCATTGGAGATAGTAATATCAGTCATCTTAGCACTAAGAGAATCTTAATGTCAATATACTCAAAGCTGAGTCTAAAACGCAAGAAAGACTAGTAGGTACCTGTCTCGTTCGAGTCTCAGGTGGTAGTGAACCATAGACCACAGAACAAAGATGCTTTCCCCCAGTTTCAATTTCTTTCTAGTCATTTAACAGCAGATGGAAACAAATATTAGACAATGCTCGGTAACTCAGATCACAAAATAAAAGTGAGGTAGTGTCAGCTGAACAACATAATGTCGGAAAGATAAAGAATAGATTCACTAAATAAGATTATCACTATTCAAAACATTAACAGTTTGTGTGGGGTTGAGACACTTAGTATGCGAGCATAACATTGCATCTATCAGAGCAAAACTCTTTACTTGTCTTGTGATATGCTTTGCTTATTTAATAGGGAATTCTAAGTAATTGGTCTAAGGACTCAGTATCAGCTCAACTGGGGGAGTCTGATCCCAGTAGGGTCATTCGGGGAGGGACTCGGGGAACGTGTACAAACTTTGGTATTTTAGAAAAACACAAGCTTCTTATTCCTATTCTTCCTCTCACTTTTTTCTCTCTCTATAAACCTCAACTGAGGGGGCAAAAATAATAAACAGACGAACTTAAGCCAAGTTCCGAAGCTCAACTCAGGCTTGGCCTGCTAACCGAGTTTGAGTTACTTGGGAGCCCAACTACTTAGATGAGGTTAACCTACATTAATATGGTAATAAAAAGCCTTGTAGTACCACTCCCTCCCTGTTGTGACCCAAAATTCAACTGATAATGACAACGATCTAGTAAGTTCGCGTCCACGAGCTCCTAAGCCTGGTTTCGTTAAGTTCACCATTACCCATATATTTCACGGACCAAAAGTAAAACAAGAAGTCTACTAAACGGAAAGAATAGGAAAGCAAAATAACAGAAGTTACTGCAAACCTTTAATCTGTATATTTGGCGGCGAGAAAAAGTTACAATACAATCGCCTGTTTTTATGTTAGAGTAGGACCCAAGAGGAACTTTTGATGGAACAAGAGGTGAGAGCCTATCATAATAGTGGATCTAAACAACAAGAGTAAACAAGATAGAGTTATATCAGTTATCTCAAAATGTAGCAAATTCAAGGGTCGGATTCATGAGCATAATTATTACTGAACATGTACGCATGCACCAAAAAGGAACTAAGAGAGGAAGAGGTAAAAGCTCTTTACACCCAGTAACATTAGTCCCCATGAACATCTTAACAGGTTAATATCTATGCTGAAAAATCAGAATCAGGGACTAGTTGGCCAACTAGGGACAGTGACCAGTCGGATTTCATTGAATTATATGCAACTTAATGTATATAAACTTTCATATGTATAAAAATATAATTGATGTGTTTAAACTTTAAAATAATAAATTAGAGGGAGATTTGTTGTTTGGACCCCCTTTCGTATAATTGACTTGCTGTTTCGACTCCCTTTTTTCAGAGTTGCACTTTGGACTCCCTTTTTGAAAAATAATGTTAGATATAACAGTTTTATAAAACATAAAAGGAGAAAATACTATTTTACCTTTACTTGACCTAACTCAACCTAAGCCTATTAACCTAACTTTTTTTTTTTGTTGAAAGACATATTAACCTAACTTAATTAACTTCCTCCTTCTACAACTATTTTCAATTTCTTATTTGTTGTCAATCAGTTTTTCTCATCTACAATTATAAGAACACCTATTTTTAATGTTTCAATGAAGAGCTTAGGGTCCTTAAAATTGGTAAATGGACTAGATGCCCCTATCAAACATGTTTCAGCAGTTAGTACCTCAATTGAATCATCAGTCACTTCAAGCATTCGCTTGATCAGAGGTACAGCAGCAGGGTCTCCACAAAGGTGAAGTTCATCTGCAGGAATTCCCAATAATGCGCGTGTGAATGAGTAACCTCTTGTTCTACATCCTATCATCTGAAAATATCAAATAATAGATGCTGATAAGAAGCGAGGATTACAAAAGAGGATGAAAGTACATTACCAATATATTTGCTTCAGTGTCTTCAAATAGAGAAAGATTAAGAAGTGAAATGATTGTTCAAATGCAAAACTATCAACCTCAAAGAAGACTTGATTAAAAAACGATTAACTGGGTACAAGAACTCCGCCACACGTGAAAGATTTTTGCCAATCTCATGCATAAACAATCAACATATTAGGAAACAAGACAAGTGTCCCAATCAACCCTACAGCATGATATTTCAAGAGTTAATTAAAGCTTTGAATTATTCAATGTTTACTATGTTTCAAAAAAAACTCGTCATAACCTCTCACAGTCAGAACTCAGAAATAAATGATTAATTTACATTATTTGTTAATTTGATGGTAAAAACCTCCTCCTAAGCTCTCTTTTGGCACTAGATAGTTGTCCATTATTCCTAATGTGAAAAAAATGATGAGACGTACTACACTTTATGACTGCGTAAAAACTCTCAAGCTGCATAGGACAAACGAGATATGCTCCACTATCGGTTTGAATCAATTATATACTGAATAGAGTGTTCTAATCTACTTGTATCAAATACTTAGCGGAGAGATAAGTTTAGGCTTGAAGTATAAGAAACATATTATGATATTTATTGCACATTAAGTTTGCACGCCCCTAATCCTTGCTTTCAACCTCAGTTTCAGTTATCATGCAAACAAGAACTTAAGACCGTCAAACGACTACAAAGTTGTACCGGAGCTAAACTTTACAAGCATTAAGTAACCTTGGGTACTTAAGATGTAAATCCAGATCATAGTTATAAGTTATAACGTGCAGCCGGTTCCAAAATAACCTCTACAAAATATTATTGGAAAAAATGTATGTATGTATGTATGTATGTATGTGTAGCCAAATTAGCTTATGAAATTAATAAATTAAATAGAGGTGACATGCCTGAATTTCATCAATAACAGCGCATTGGTAATCAGAGGTCACATCAGCCATTTCAACAGTTACAGACTTGTGTTTTGCACCTTCAATTTCCTCCTTTTCTTGTCCTGTAATCAAGTCACAAGGAACATTTGCCTTGTTTAACTTCTTCGCAACTTCCCAAGCAAGCAGTCTTAAAGGCCCACAATATATGCCTGCAGAGGAGAAAAGAAGTTGACAGACAATCCCATCTACATAAACTCCGAATTTCCACTAAACAAGAGCTAAGAGGCGGGTAAAACCTGAAGAGCTACACTCCAATTGTTTTAGAGCACGATATGTTTTTCCACTATTTGTAGGACCAACATGCAGCACAACATTGCGCTTCTTCTTTCGAGCAGTTGGGTACCACGAATGAGGGCAGCTGTAAGGAAATATGCAATTATAGATTGAGTTAGATGCAAAATCTGATCTTCTATAAATTGATCTGTTAGAAAAAGATTATCGATTTGATATTTTAGAAAATATCAACTGAATGACCACGATATTCACATATACAAAGTCGTTCCGAATGTTCTGATTTTCTTACGTCAAGTCAGTGAAGTCAAAGTTTGGCATATTCCGTGAGCTACTGAAATGTCTTAAGCTACGACATACGTTGGTTATGGACCGAAGGTCCACTTGTACCCGCATACGCTTCATTTTTGCTGCAAAACAAGAGAATGGAGTTCTATCACTACAAATTATCAAGTAAAATGAAACAAAATAAAAATTTACAAATATCAAACATCATTTACTTTATTTAGTCAAGATGAAAGCATTTTTGTCCACTGCACAATGCATACTTTAATTTGTTATATTATGTAGTGTTAAGTGTGTGGTCATCCAACTCAAACAATTTGTTTTTGAGTGTAGAAGACCTAGATAGTATATTCTTAGTTACTCAGTATGTTTTTCTCATGGGGGACTATTCTTACACGCCCCCACCTGTAGGGTAGTTTGAGCCAACACATGTCTTTCTGTTCAGTGGCGTGAAACACGTGTTTCGGTCTGGCATATAACATGTGGGGCCAAAGAACACGGAACAGCAGCTAAGCTCGAAAAATCGGAAATCGGGACTAGTCGGCAGACCCTGGCCTAGCGACTAGTCGGGACTACAACGGGACCAGTCGCCCGCCCGCCAAGTCTACTGTTCTTTGACATTAGCTACTCGGAATGCTCGAACCCGGACCAGAGGTACCCATAGGCGCCCGAGCCCGGCCCAATTCCCACCCCTAATGTGGGCCTAGGTCTGATACCACATTAAGTTTTCTTATAAGAATTCCACCTAGCATTCTAAACACATATAGATAGCTAGGAATACGATTACAAGAATAAAAGTAAAATTGTCTCAGCAAAAGAATTTCAAGTTCAAATTTTTATGATAGACTTGGTACATTGCCATGATTGGTTCATGCTGACAATTGGGAGAAGGATTAAAGGTTGTGAATTTTAACCTAATTTTATCTGTGTCAAGAGCTTATTGAACTAAAATCCATTTCAAACCTTCAACTAATGAAAATCTATTTGAACTAAAGTCAAACAGAAAAGTTGCTTAGGCTAAAATAATTCCTAGTACATAACCTAATCAATAAACGTAGAGTGCATATATTAGAAAAAAGAAAACAACCCTAGATAGATAGAACAGCAGCAACAAAGATTAAGAAATCATTCATGAATAGATTAAGAAAGTTAGGGTTTGAAGATGAACCAGAGAGAGAGAGAGCAAGATTACCTTTAAAGAAGGAGAATTTGTGGAGAAGAAATAGGTTTGAAAATCATTTGACGCATCTGGACGCCATGAAATGAGCAAGTTTTTTTTAGAGAGAGAGAGAGAAAAGGGAGCGAAAGTCGGTTCCCGCTGTTCGTTCGGGAAATCATCAGTTCCCAATTAAACGCGTACGGTCCGGGAAGGTTTTAAAGGCGCTCTTTATAGGCGCCTCTTTCACTCACAAACTAGGGGTGAGCAAAAATGGTGGTGGTGATAATGACGGCGGTTGTGGTTGAAGGAGATGTCCTTCGATCAAAGATGCAATGCGAGCACTTTTTCGGATCGGACAAATAATGAAGAAGATCATCAAGTTCGGATGATTTAGGGATCGTGGTGTTTAGCTAGAAACCAACTACGATTGTCGAATCACGAAGCGATTCGCGGCTAACTTCGTCTGGATCCTACATCGGGTTACACCGAAGAGTGTTGACTTGATCGGAAGATATGACTAGATGAGACATATGAGCATGTGTTGGACCCATAAATATGTTCAAAAGGCATAAAGAAAGTCAAGGCAAAGATAGTACAAAAGCTCGAACAAAGGGGTATTTGGGTCGGGCACATAAAAGGGATTAGGCCCATTTGTGGGGTCGGTCATGCTTGGCCGACCACACTAATAGGGCCGGCCAGATCTGCCCTATTAGGACTTAGTCTGACCGACCACATAGTTGTGAAAGGAAAATATAAACTAGGGTTGGACTCTAACTTTAGGGATTCTATATAAGGCCCTCATTAGAAGAGATTTAGGTGTGGAAAATCCTCAAAAGCTTTCTGACTCTTCTACAACGTCAAGTAGAGAAAGAAAGAGAGCAAAGTTCTCAACTATCTATCTAGACTAAAGAAGAAGGTGTTATTCGTCTAACCACCATGAAAGTTCTAGATAAACTTGAGGAGGGAAATCAATTTGATTACTCGGTGTCTCGAGTAGAGGAGCTACAATTGGAGCTCTTGGTCTTCTTATTCAACCGGAAAGGTTCGAGGAAAAAATAACGATTAAGGTAACAATCTCTATTTACTTAGTCCATATTTAGCTTATGCATGAGATCCTGGGAATACTAGTGTTAGACATAAGATGTCTGAGATTCCGCGTAGAATACTAGGAGACACCATAATCCAACAGTAATAGCTATAGTGATTGAAGTGGTAGCGGTGTTGGACCTTTGGAGAAATGGTGGAGTAGGTTGGGATACGTTTGTGGTGGTGATGGGAATACAATGGTGGTGGTTGAGGTGGAGATATGGTGGCGGTGGTGTTGATATGGTGGTAGTGGTGACGAAGATATGGTGATGGAAATACGACGATGGTAGTGGTAATGGAGGTATGATGGTGGCAATGGAGGTATGATATTGGAGGTTGGAGTGCGGCGGCAGAAATGAAAGTATGATATTGGTGGTGGTCGAAGTACATAAGTGGTGTTTAAGGCGTTGGGGTGGTCATGGTGGGTGGTGGTGGTGGTGGTGGTGGTGGTGGTGGTGGT
>BEHA01015948.1:797253-870739 GCA_002897215.1 Eschscholzia californica subsp. californica
GCGGTGTGGTGGTGGTGGTGGTGGTAGTGGTCGTGGAGGCTTGGTGATGGTGGTGGAGGTGGAGATGCAAGTGGCCTTGGTGGATGCGTGGGGTGGTGGTGGTGGTGAAAGTTGTATTGTAATGGAGCGAATGTAGAAAAAGAAATAATCAAGTAACATTACGTGTATGTGTCGTACTTAAGTAACTTAATTTTGAAGTCCAAAAAAGAAAACTTGAACTTCAAAAAAAAGTCAAATTTTAACTTCAGTAAAGTCAGACGCGTTGTCAAAGGACACCTACATAGTAACATAGATACATCTTGTGAGGCTTTCAAACTATGAGAAAACTGGCAACAATTTTCACCAAAAATGAACACGGAGGTTCAAATATCATCTTGTGATATTCATTATTCAATCATAAACTATGATTTATAAGTTCAAGATCTATCTTCTTAAAGATTCAGAAACACCATGACATCAACATTCTATTAGTTCTTCAAACATATAACCCATTAATTGAATCGAACAATATAATATAATATATACAAATCAAGGAAGAACCAAACATATTTAATCACCAGTTTTGTTTTTAATTGTTCCTTGTAGTTCCTATTTTGATCTTAAAAGATCGACAAGCAAAAATTCACAATACTCATTAGTTTTTCGTTAGTATAAACTAAAGAGAATATAGTATTTCACGTGTGAAAATTGTTCATCCATTGAAGAAATGTAATTTGTGGTTGATGATGTCTGTAATAAATATAAAAGTATTTTTAATCGATTGAAATGAATATAGACAAGGAATTAGACTTTACTATCACATTGATGACACCAAATGCAACACAATGATTTCTTTATCATAATTGATCGTTATATAATACAACTTTTCAATTGCGATCAAATGCGATCAAAACGGAACTGGAAATACTTATTACTCCTCATTGATTACATTAATATAAGATACATAATATTTCATTTGAATTGGGAGGAGAGATTTAGTTAAAAACCCAGTCTAGCTTCACTGCACGCATAAACAAATAAAACATCGAGTCAGATCCGTGAATATATCAAACAGAGTATAAAGGTAAAAAAAACATCTGAAAACTAAGTTAATGTTTCGAAATCTTTAATATTTCGAATCGGTTCACTGACCAACTGAACCCAGCCAAACCAAATTTAATCAGCCAAAGCCTTAATTGGTTCGCCTTCGGCTTTGGCCAACCCAAAAATGATCAGCAAACGTCACACTTAACTAAAACATCTAAAAATAAATCCAACGACTCAGACCATCGGGTCAACAACTCATTATTTAGGTGCCCAAAATTGTGGTCCTTGACGACATATTTCGACCTACTGACAATGTATCACTTTTGTTAACTATCATAACAAAAGTTGGGTAAAGTATGTAGAGCTACCGAAATCCCAGACAAATTTGGAAGAGAATTTCAAATCAATGGCCAAGATCTTCTTGCTAACTGAGACACAAATAAAGAGATAGATAGACGAACCGATTCCAATTGTTGATTCGGAATTCTCTCTCAAATTTGCTTAAGAGAAAATCGAGGGCTTAATCATTTTCCAAAGTATTAATGTGAAAATATAAACTTACCAGATCTCTCAGCAGTTGAACAACTTTCATCACATTCTTTTTCACAAAAGCTGTTGCCATGTTTGAGGGCAAGTAGGCATGTCTGGTGGCAAGTTTCAAAGCATTTCTTGTAATCAAATTTGTGAGGAACAGTTGCTGTGCTTGGCTGGACCACCACAGCAAGTACCACAAGGCACATAACAAACATTGCTACCATCTTTCTTCCATTTGATGCCATCTCTTTATTATTCTTCAAGTTTGATATGTTTTCTTGGGTTTGGAATTAGAGAGAGAGAAAAAGTGAAGGCTACTAAAGGGGGGTTTTATTTGTATTTCTCTCTCTAATTCTTTTTCTTGCTGTGGTGGTGAGGAATGAAGATGATAGGGTCTTGTTTTTATAGCCTCAAAAGCATAGGCTGGTACCTATAATAACGGGTCCAATGCAATTTTAATACCAATCATAAGGTAACAACCATTTTCCATTGTGAGAAACTAACAATTTAACTTTTCAATGGAAAGAAAAACTAACAAATTAAGGTAACTCATAATTGTTTTCTTAGTGGTGTGGATCGGGTCTGCCCGTTACGACCTGGCCAGACTATTGAGACTAAGGGCGACCCATGGGCTACCGAACATTTTGGGTCAAACTCCCTTATGACGGGTTACAATGAGGTAGGGTAAAGAGGGGTGAACAAAAAATCTATAAGGTCAAAAAGACGTTTGTAAAAGATAAAATATGCAGTGCCCCATGCCTTGGTAGTTATTTGCAGCATCCTACCTTTTAACACCTTAGCCCGACAAATACGAAATTTTGTTCTTGTTAAAGGTTTCAATGAGTCCACCAAGGTCTCGACAATTATTAAGTTTGAGTATATACGCACAGCTTAAGCTTTAGACATTTTCTCTTAAGTGATGTGGTACTTATAACATTGGTCCACACTACCATCAAGGTCGGTCCTACTACCTACGAATTATAAAGCCATTTTTAATTTTAGAGTCCTTAACATATATTCCTTCAACGGCTTTATAAAAATTTATAAAGAAAAATAAGCTTGTGGGGACTGCAAGAAACTGTACGGACCAATCTACTAACCCATCTTTGGTGCTAACTATGGCAAAGAACTAAAAAAAAAATACACCTAAAAACTCAATCAAGGGGCCTTTCAAATTGGAGGCCCAAAGCCACCTCTTTGGTGGCTATGGGCCAGGGTTGGCCCTGTCTACCATTTGCAACGGGCCATGCTTTGCCAGTTTTCAACATTTTCCTAACTTTTGTCACCCAGACCCAAGCCCAACAGGTGCGAGGTTTTATTTGTACGGAAAGTTTCTCAAGCCAACCTAAAAGGCATCCAAACTTACTAAACTTGAACGTACACCTATTGTTGATTTAAAATTTATCAATCTTATATCAGTCAGAAAAATGGATTTGCAACGTTGGATTTACTCGTGATTGATCAATCTGCTCCTTTGATTCTTGCTCTAGGTCTTGAAAATCTGTGAGAAAAATCTGTAAGGAGTTCGAAAACATCTCCGACACTTAAAACAGTCAGATTTCCCTTACAGTTTAAGAATTGAGTATTGATTAAACCTTAGAGTTCTTACCTTGTTTGATGTGATTTGATGCCCTTTTGTATGTTGTTTGGCATAATAGACAGCGAGGATGAGGCGGTTGAGATCCAACTTGTTGGATTGAAACTACTATTTCGTAGTTAGAGATTTAGGGTTTCTCTTTAAGTTTATCTCATATCGTTGATATTTAGGAGGTCCTCTATTTAAAGATCCTTATTAGATATCTTTCCAAGTCTAAGAGATGTTTCCTCTTTTTAAGACTCTTTAAGCGCAAGTCAGATAAATACTTAAGATCTTCACAGACTGAAATCTTTGATAAGAATCAAGATTAAGTCTGTAAGCGTGAGGTACACTTCAACCTTCCCATGTTTTAGGCTTAAGGTATGGGCCTTCGTCACGCGGACCCTTATGTACCTCACAAATCACAGGACAAACCTAATTGTATTTCAGGCAGGGCAGGGTTTAGGCTCCTAAGACGATCTTGCCGACCTCCGCATTTTTGGCTTAAGTGGAAGACTTGATCTTCGGGCTCAGCGATCCTATTGCCTTGATATGAGTTGCCCCGTTAGGTTTTTGGTCTTTTCTTTACTTATTGATGTCAATCAACTGATAACCATTTTTTGGATCATCACTTATAGCAAGTTTTAGGTGTTCTATATGGGATATAGAACTGTTACATCCCCCCAACCTTAAGCAAAACCTTATACCCTTGAACAAAACCGGATATCCATTGACCTCAAAATATCCATGAACAAATGAAAATCTCCCTGTTAGGTAAATAATATCGTGTATATTTTCGCTCGTCTTGAGTTAAGTCAACAAATGTTTTTTCCATTAATCTATTGTCATTTGATGGTAAAGTTACCTGCCTTTTAACTTATTACTCCCTATTTAACTAAACTCAACTTGTTTGATAAAATTCGTTAATTAAAAAAAACATTTTGAACAGGAAATAGAAAGAGATCAAAGTGTTCGATGAAATTCTTCAATAAAAGATAGTACCTAACTCAAATGCCCAAACGGAAAGAAGTATAAACTGTTTGACGAATCCACCTCGGGTAGGTGCAAAGGCGCCTCATCAGTACGAAACTATTGTTGTTACTGATAGCTTTGTGTCACTGCATCAGTAGCTCCCTGTCGTTTTTCATGTATAACCAACGGGAAAATATTATAGATGGGTTTTTCAAAACACATGCACAAAGCTAGCGACATATACTGACAGAAACCGGTTAGATGCTACTATTGAATGTTTACACCAACCAGGCTAGTAAGTCTGGTAGGTGTAAACTTATATCTCTCTCCCGGATGGATAAAATGAGAGTTTTCAGAGAAAGAGGGATTTAGGGAGAGGGTTTCAGAGAAAGAGATATAAAATATAGAAAGAAAGAGCGACACATAGAAAGTTTTGAAAGAATGAGAGAGTTTTGAGTGAAAGATAGGGCAGAGTTGAGAGAAACAAAGTTTTGCAACAGAAGTAAAACAGATGGTGGCGGTGGTGGTGGTGGTGGTGATGGTCATCTCTAATAGAGAATGAGAGATGGTTAAGGAGATTTTGAGGGCGAAGAAGGCGGTGGTGATGATGGTCGGCCTACGTGAGGGTTTCGGTGAAATTTGGTCGATGTAGGTAATATTTGAACAGAATATGCTATAACTACTTAAAATTTTACTTAATCTTTGACATGCTGACTCACTTTCACTAAAAGACAAAAAAAAATTAAAATTTGACTACGATGTGGACCGTTTTTACTAGGATGAGTCAGAATGTCAAAGATCAAGTTAAAAATTCTTCGTAAATATAACATTTCCCTGTTTAAACACAGATATTACATAGACTCCACACTCCAAAATTTACAAACTCGATCATACCATAGATAAAGACATAACATATCCCAAATGGTACTGGGTGTGGTCGAAGAGGAGAGCTCAATAAAGAGTATATATCTTGATAGTGTGTGATGGTCACGTCACGTTTGACCTGCCTGAAAGGACTTCAAATATTTTATTGGTTTAATCAAATATGGTTATTTGGTTCTTTAGACGTATGAAGTTCCCCATGTCATGTTTATTTCGGTTAACGTATTTATTTAATTCATATGGTGTCTTAATACTTCATGAATATATTATCTTAGAGTTCTTGGAAAGAAAAAAAAAAAGATGGAAACCATTTCCTTGCTTACATCATTTAACCTAATCCACTAATGTTCGCGTTTGATAGCCCTCGATTTGGGTGGCGGATCATTGGACTTGGTTTCGAACTTAAGAACGCCAGAGTTTTTTTAATCAAATTGTGAGCCTGATATCTTATAAAACCTAAATTAGTTATCATCAAAAGAATATAGATTAATTTTCCATTGATGGCACCAACCATAATACCATGATTCATTCATATGAATTGATTGTTACAAGACACAACCTTGCAAATATGATTTCTTACATTAAGTCAAAATACATAATATTTCATCTTAATTTCATAGAAGAGATTTAGTATGATCTTAACTGAAGGCCATGTCTAGCTTCACTGCACACAAATAAACAAATAAACAAAGAATTAGATTCAATAGTTTTTTCTTTCGAAAGACGCCATCCTGAACGAAAATCGTAAAAAGATGAGTACTTGAAATGCTCTAGGGCAATACATTCCTACATCGTGTTGTATGAGGACCATCTAAAGACTAAAAATAGACTCTGGGTTGTCACTAATTTTCACCTAAGCCGAAAATTGGGTCGACTCAAAAGTTGACAGAGTCGGCCCAAACAGGCAAAGAATCTTGGAGAGAGAAAATATTTGGAACATGTGAGCCGACCACATTTTTTGGGACAAGTACTAATACGCTGTCATTATGTATAACGGAAGGTTGGTAAAAGTTTAAATGTAAGAACACTTACATCCTTTCTCAAGAGATGAACAACTACCATCACATTCTTTTTCACAGAGGCTGTTGCCATGCTTGAGGGTAAGTAGGCATGTCTGGTAGCAAGTTTCAAAGCATTTCTTGTAATCAAATTTGTGAGGAACAGTTGCTGTGCTTGGCTGGACCACCACAGCAAGTACCACAAGGCACATAACAATCATTGCTACCATCTTTCTTCCATTTGATGCCATCTCTTTATTTTTTTTTATGTGTTTCTTGGGTATGGAATTAGAGAGAGAAAGTGAAGGCTAATTAATGTATTAGTTGGGGGTTTTATTTGTATTTCTCTCTCTAACTCTTTTTCTTGCTGTGGTGGTGAGGAATGAAGATAATAGGGTCTTGTTTTTATATGCGTAAAGTTTTCTAATTTTAGGAGAGGTTGGGTACCTATAATAATGGGTCTATTGTTACCAACAACAAGCAATTGCAAATGCCATTTTTAGCAAACACTCTCATTTTGAAAAGGTCAACTACATCAATTAAAGTCTGAAGTCTGGAAAAAGTGTCCACATCTTAGATGTTCAACATCTATATAATAAAACAGAAGGGAAAACGATGACGAGACTAACATCCTGTTTTAATAAGAGATATTGTCTAGAAGCCCGTCTCAAAATTTAAAATATAGTCCTTCGTAGAAATAAAGTTACCTATTTGAAAAAACAATAATCGTTTCGTTCTTAGAAATAAAATAACTAATTTAAGTAAAAAAGAAATAAAATAAATTTCAAGGGTTAAAAAAAGAAATTAAAATATCTCTCTCTCAATAAAATAATAACTAATTTAAGAGAAAAGAAACAAAAAATAATAACTAATAAAAATCTCTCTCTCTCAATAAAATATAACAATAAATTCCGTAACATTTGATTGATACAATGTTCGTGCTCTAGGGCACGGGATATACCCTAGGGCACGGGATACAATAAATTCCGTTACATGTTTATGCTTATGTGGAATTCTACACGAACTATCATTTCATTTTGGAACAACCAAGTAAATTTTAACTTTTCAACAAAAAAAAAAATTAAATTTTAACTGTCCTTCAACAAAAAAAAAAAAATTAACTAGCAATGGTTCTTGTAAGTCTGCTGCTATGACAATAGGCGCTTTCCTATGATAATCTCTTTATATGGACAAAAATAAGTTTATAATAGAGTAGCTTTATGTAGTAATGTTTATTTTATTTTTTTAAGTCAAAATTTAGATTGTTTAGCTTTGTCTAATTTGTGATGACTGACTCCTTTGAATGAATAATTCCGGACGATTTTGGATCTACTTGATTCAAAAGATTCTAATCCAAACAAGTCAAATTCAAATAGTGAAACAAAACAAATACTACCTAACAATATGAACATGGGCAACCTAGGTCCAAAGCGATCGATTTGGGCTCCAACGCAACGAATGAGATAATCTCTTTAGAATTTGTACGTTAATTTTGAAATAATTTGTTTTTTCTAAACAGAATTATAACATGATTATATTTTTCTTTTTTGACTATAGACTCTCAAGAGTCATTACGTTGTTACATGGCATGAGTATATCATGAACATATTACATCATGAATTGCGTGAGTTCAATAACTACCATCTCAAAGACATGTTGGGCCCTAAAGGACATTAAAAACCCTTAAGCTCATCGTATAAGGCACGGGAGTTCATTAATTTTTGGATTTATCTTATTTATGCTCAAGTTCAATAAATCACATATTTTTACTCTGATGGGCTATTTGGCAGACGAACATGATTTTAATTGTATCTTAATGCCCAAGAATTTAGATGATGTAAAGAAATCAATGGTTCTCCTACACGGTTTGAGTTGGACATTCACGAATAACTTTCCAATTTCATATAAACTAATGGGATATTTAGCATTTGGGTCAAGAAAAAGTACCGAAATTAGCGTTTCGGTCAAGAATTTGTCCGCTATAGGGTCTGGTCACGGACTAACCCTTGGCCTAGATGACTATTGACGGTCGTTAATAACCGTTAGTCTGCGACCCAAATGCTAATGTCGGTACTTTACATTGACCGTAAAACTAAATATCCCAGAAAAAATTATAATGTCAAAATAAAAGCATATTGATCAATCTAACAAAACTTCAATGTAATTCAAAAACATAAATGTTCATCGAATTCAATATGTCGATCATAAAGGGAACATGTTTTATTCTGCACTTAATGCGCGTCCTCAAATCATTGCGTCTTTTCGATCCAAAAGTTGTTGAACCCGTGCCCTAAAAAATGGTATTATTTTCCCATAAATTCTTTTTATCCAAAAAAGTTGTGGCGACATATCGTTGGAGTATATTTTCTCACAATTCTCTATCCAATTGCTCCACACTCAAGTGATATGTTTCCACATTGGCGGAGGGTTGGGGGAGGGACCAAAATGGGCGGATGAATAAAATTTCTCTTTCTTTCCCTACAAATTCTCTAGATCACTCTCTTTTTGTTCTCGTAACACTTGTCTTTCTTATCGTGGAACTCTTTATACTTTCCAAAATGATTTTCACAAATATCACATGGACTTAATTTTCTTTCCGAGCGTTTGATACAATTGTCCTCTGGGAATCTCATTGGATGAGTTCTTACGACTATTTTCTTAATACAATGAAGGGGCCTATGCTAAGTAGTAGATCCATTAAATTGACCTATGCTAACACAACTCGTCTTCCACCAATTGTAGGGCGTCGGTGTCCATGACTCTATACTGGCAGGTTCTTCCGTGAGGGTTTGTGTCTTTCACAATACTAACGATGGTGGAAGAGCTAGCTTAGGACTAGGCTCCGCTCAACGTCTAACAAGTTCTCCATCGAAATGTGTACATCCCCGAAACCCACACACCTTTCACCAATTTCTCTTAAGACGCCCGTGTTCCAATAATTAAAAGGTAAAGTTAGTGTTAGTGTCAATGAAAATGTACCGACACTAACATTTGGGTCACAAACTAACGGTTGTTAACGACCGTCTCTAGTCAACTGAGTCAGCAGTTAGTCTATGACCCAGACCCTATAACGGACAAATTCTTGATCTGAATGCTAATGTCGGTATTTTTCTTTGACCCTAACGCTAAATATTCCTAACTTAAACATTAAACAAGTAAATTAGACATAGTTTCAACAAAAAAAAAAAAGTAAATTGTAACACAAAATTGAAAATTCATCTCCATAAACACAAACAAAGCCTTAAGTTACAAACAAACAACCTCCAGAAATATGAAAACAAACACGTCCTTAACTCACAAACAAGACAAACACTGAAGCACTAATCCAAACATGGAATTATTCAAAAAAGAGCCATAATGATTCCATACTACACATACCACAACAATTACTCTCATACTCTCATCACATCCGTTCGATCAACTCTTCATTAGATTCATCTTTCCCACAGTAATTCCTAATTGCTGTAAGTTCATAAGGAGACGTATCAAGAGCAAGCCATTGCTCAACAGTAAAAAGTTTTTGTGAACAAGACTTATGGGCACCCGTTGTTGTTACTTCAACATAATTAACATACCACCCATGACCCGGACCCGAACCATCAGAAGTTAGGTTCATTGCGCACACCGGCGCACCTAAGCATTTACCTCTCCCACTAAATATATCTAAATTACCTCTTTCATAATAATCATAATTGGGTCCCATTAATCCACCCCATGCCTCGAGATTTGGAATATCAAAATAACGACCGTTGATATCGTAGAGTTTTAGACTTATGATTGAATCGGTTCCACCTTTGATGATTGATCCGGTTCTAACATAGACTGTGTACACACAATCATCCTGCACAAAAAAAAAACACAAGAAATTGAGTCAGATTTACATAATTTAGATCGAATTAAGGAAATGGGTAGGATTGAAAAGAGAAGTAGAGAGGGAAAGAAGAAAAGGGTAGGTGAGGGAAGTTTGATTGAGGGCTTACATAGGATTGAGAGAGAATGGAGAAGGAAAGAAGAAGAGAGAGAAAGAGGAGAGAGAAGCTATTGACTTGAATTGCCATTGTTGGTGGGTGGTGGAGTTAGATCAAGATGAGACTTGGTATTATAGAGATGAAGAGAGAGAAAGTAATAGAATATAAACACGTGTTAACTTTGATGATATGAGATATCAAGCGTGAGAACCGTGTGAGACGTTAGATTAATTAGAGCCCATTTGACATTTTTGGTTTCACATGTGATGGTTTATGTGTATCTCTAGGATTTGTCATTTATGCATTGAAATTCAATAATGGAGCTTTCTTTAGGGTCTGCAGGAAATGATCAATCTTATGCTATCGCTATGAAGTAATAATAGTGGGACCGCTTGTGGGTAACTTCATTGATTTTTTTTGTTTTTTTTTTGGATGATGAAAGGTAACTCTATTGATTTGAAACTAAAAAGAGTAACCAAGGGTCAAAGACATATATGAAGAAGAATAGGAGTGCAATTTATAATAAGAGACCAACCCTAGGTTAGGATGTGGATCTTTTTCTCATTAGATGTCTCCTACAGCAAAATCGTAATGGGTTGATAGCCAGACATAGACAATTCTTACAATTTTAAAGCTTGGAAATAGGTTTGGAAGATCTAATTTTAACCCAAGAGTGGGATATATTCTAAAACAAGACATATTATAAATGTCTGACTATTATATAGTTATATACTTGTCTATGTAAAGTATGTCCATAAGTTCATGAGTAAGTTAGCAACTAGATATTTGTGTTTTGGGGTTTTTTTTGGAAATGTGTTTTGGGGTTGAAACTTATGATCTCTTTTCTTTTTACTATTTTTACATGACAATTTATCTTAAGTTTGCTCATAGCCTCCAAATATGACTAATTCATTACTTTGGTTCCTCATCGTCCAATATGTCATTTTGATCCTTTGGTTAACCGTTTTATTAGTAATAAAGTTAACTCTATTTTTGTTTCCTTCAATTTTATATGTAATTTCTCTCTCCGCTTCTCTTTTTCTATTCCCNNNCCCCCCCCCCCCCCCCCCCCCTCATTTCTTCATATAAACGCCTCCAACGAAACTTTAGACGGTCTAATGAGGGAAACACTAAGTCGGATCAACTGATTTCTAGATTTCGAAGAGGTTCATCCTCTTTAGATATTTGGATGACAACTTCTGCCTCCACGAAAAAGGGAAGGATGCATGGAGATTGTAATAGATGGAAAAGATGGTGCTCAAACTTTTGCTTGGTCCACCAATTAAGGTTCTCCCATTGTCTCCCTTAACAATTTTATCCTAAATGTGTTTTTATCAAGAATTAAGTGTTTCCAATCAATAAGTCAATATGTCCGAGTGGTTAAGGAGACAGACTTGAAATCTGTTGGGCTTCGCCCGCGCAGGTTCGAACCCTGCTGTTGACGTTCCTTCTTTTTTTTTTTTTTTACTTATTTTGCAGATTTTAAGAATAAATTAAGGGTGTTAATTAAGTCTCTATCTCTCACTAATCACAATAGAGAAAATTATAATTTGGCTTAACACAAGTTAAAAGCATCTTTATTGATTTCTTGACAATGGAGAACAGTTGACATTCTAATTTTGTTGTTCTTCTTTTATGTAGTAATAATACACATTAAAGATCTCTTCATTGGTTTTTTAGTGTACCATCACTAAGCATGTTTTAATTATATATCTTTCCATAGACCATAATTATTTTAATCTACTACCTAACAATCTAAAAAAATAAAACAACATGTGATATTGAACCATGATGAATTACTTAGTGTACGATTGCCTTAGTAAACAAACCTATGCTCTTAAGTCTAATGAACATCTTTTTAGTCTTTAATTGACATTTCATTTTATCAGAATGTGTGCATCTTATTGGCACCCCGGTCGATTAGGTTCAACTTAGATTTTTTCATCATATGACTAATGCACATTCATAAGTTCATCTACAACTCTTACTATTAGCCAGTTGTTTTAGTGTTTGAATGTACAAAATATACGAGCTTAGCTTTGTTTCTTGTTTTACTTGAGCTATGACTTATCTTGCCAGTAACAAAGAGAGTAGTAATCGCTTTCAACAAAAAAAGAGCGAGTAGTAATTGATATATATTGTTTTGATAAAGTGAAAAAAGGGTAAAAAGTAAAAGTTGCTTTCAATGAGAGTTGAACTCATGACCTCCCGCTTACTAAACGGGTGCTCTAACCAACTGAGCTATGAAAGCTTTGTTGTTCCATTGTTAACCTTATAGGTATTTACATTGAATCTTTACAAAAGGAAGGAAAAAAGAAGATTAAAACGTCGCCTGAGAGATTCGAACTCTCGCGGGGAAACCCCATGTACTTAGCAGGCACACGCCTTAACCACTCGGCCAAAGCGACTCTTTTTGTTCTTGTGTTCTTCTTTCTCCAATAGTATTTGTTTACTTTAGTTAAGTAAAGAAACAAATAAGTTTCTCCTAGTTACTTTGCGATTTTGCATAATTTATACACATAGTGATGGAGGAAACTAAGATTCGACATAGTAACTTTTAGTCTACATGTTTGGTTCTCAACAAAAAAAAAAAAAACTACATGTTCGGGGATTCCGAATTAAACTTTGTTACTTTAATGATTAATATATCTCAAGGGTTAAGGTTTTGATCAAGTCTTAATTACCAAACATGTATTGACTAACATACAAGATTGGATCTATGGGTTCCGTGGACATGGCGTGTTAGACCATGTGTTTTTATTATGTCATGTCAAACTGACTCATTTAACCAGACACAAAAACAAAATACACATGCCGAAGCATGTCGTTACTACAGGACCAATCATCAGAGCTAAAACCACAACATTTGAATGGTAAAAGAGCAGCTCAGTCTAGTTTGCAAAGCCCCGATCATGAAACTCCTTAATGTCAAAGCACCATGTTTGGTAGCTATAAGCATGAGTTGTACGCGTCCTTCGTGTAGTAGTTTGTGATATATACGACGATTTCTTTCTATCTCGAGTGTCACCTGCCTAGTTTACATGGGTTGGCAATTTGGCATAAACCTCTATATACATGCCAACTTCTAAGGGTCTATTAGGTTTGTTTATCGATTCGGATCAGCCAAGAGCCGACTCGGATCCAGTCCGTTTATGGTAGTCTAGTCTGGCCCGACACAACAAAGCTCGGGTCGACTAGGCCGGCCCAGACCATTCTTTTTCAGACGGGGCCGGCCCGATAAGCAGCACTAACCTCTATATAGAATAGGGTGCTTCTAAAGGCACCTGGCCAAAAGGCTGTTAGCATCCGGAAATTTTATTGACTCGGGTCAATGGTCATTGACTCAAGTTTTCTATAAGCACCGACTTTTAACGTGGGTTGCGTTCACCCTCGTCATTTTTCTCTCTCTAAAACCAGATTCCGGGTCGGTAATTTCATTGAGTTCCGGGTCAGTATTCATTCTTCTTCAACTTCAGCTAAAACTACAACTCTCTCTCTCTCTTTCTACTCTTCCTCCTCTCTCTCTCTGATTCGCTTTAGGTTCAGGTAAGTTCTAATTTCTCTCATCTTTTTCAGTTAACTTTTTTGATTACTTTTTCAATTTTGAATTTAAATTTGTGAGGACAAGCGCTTAATCTTCTTAATTTTTTGATAAGTTTGTTTGAAGTATGGAAGAAAACCTTTTCATTTATTAGCAGATTTTTTATCAGCAGTTTTAGATCTTCTATAATCACGAGTTCATTTAGTTAAACTAGTTTATCTTATTCTTCCCATCATTTTTTGATCATTTTGTTATATTAAATTCTTCATGATTCTGTTACTAGATGATATTTTTGTTATTTCATCAAAATTTTACTGTTTTGTGGTTGGAATTGATTAGTGCATTACTTATTCTTCCAACATCACCATTTCTAAAACCCTTTAAAATTAGGGCTTTTTAATCATCTATACTAGTCTACTGCTACTCCATGGTGAATACTTCTTTTCATCTCTTGCCATTACTGAAATCTCATTAGGTTAGATTTCTCACTAGGAACTGTTATTTGCATTTCTGATTTCTCTAAACCATCATAGTTAGTTTGCTTGTTCATATCATATTAGTATATTTGATTCTTGGTTTGATCTCTGGATTCTGGCATGATAATTGATCAAATGAATTTTCTTGTTCATGAACGGGAGAAAAAAAAGGTTAAATAGTATTGATGACCCATACCCATATCGCCGATAGAGAGAGATAGAAAAAGTAGAGAGAGAAAGAGAAGGAAGCTCTGTTAAGAATCAGAGTATTCATGCCAGCAAATAAACATAGTAACACAGCTGATCTCTTTGGTCCCGGATCAGCTGATCCGTTTGGTCCTATTTGGTCCCGGATCAGCTGATCCGTTTGGTACTCTTAGGGTCGGGATTGATCTAGTCTGTTCGATACATTTATGTAGTTTTGTGATAAATGGATGGATGCGTTGAGGTTAACTCCACTTTGACCGGTGCCTACATAGTTGGGCGGTGCTAACAGAGAAAGGAGCAGTTAGGTCTGGTGCTAATAGAGATGGATGCTAACAGCCTTTTGGCCTGGTGCCTTTAGAAGCACCCTATAGAATATGGGTCTAGTAAGAAAGAAAAGGTTGATAAGTATTTTCCCAGCCATGACCCTTACAACCAACAATGTCCTTTCTCACACCAAACGCACTCGGCTCTTTAATCGAATCGGCTGTGTTAACTCAGTCATCTCGAATCGGCCGAGCCACTCATGCTCAGATACTCAAAACCCTCTCTTCTCCACTACCATCTTTCCTGTCCAATCACCTTGTTAACTTCTACTCAAAACTCGACCTTCTTAACTCAGCTCAACTCGTTCTCTCACTCACTCATGACCGATCTGTTGTCACTTGGACTGCTCTCATCTCTGGTTCTGTTCAAAATGGACATTTTTCATCTGCTCTTATTCATTTTTCTTCTATGAGACGTGAGTCAATTCAACCCAATGATTTTACTTACCCATGTACTTTTAAAGCTTCTTCTTTACTTAGATCGTCTTTAATGGGGAAACAACTTCATGGGTTGTCTACAAAAGATGGTTTAATCTCTGATGTCTTTGTGGGTTGTAGTGCTTTTGATATGTACTGTAAAACTGGTCTTAGAGAAGATGCTCATAAGATGTTTGATGAAATGCCTGAAAGAAATTTAGCTACTTGGAATGCTTATATTTCTAATTCAGTGTTTGATGGAAAAACCCATGATGCAATTCGTGCTTATATTGAGTTTCGTCGTGTGGGTAGGGACCCGAATTCGATTACGTTTTGTGCTTTTCTTAATGCTTGTTCTGATACTCATGATCTGTTACTTGGGAACCAATTACATGGGTTTTTAATTAGAAATGGGTATAATGCTGATGTTTCTGTTGCTAATGGACTTGTTGATTTTTATGGTAAGTGTCATCAAATTGAGTTATCTGAGATGATTTTTAATGGGATTCGACAACGTAATGATGTTTCGTGGAGTTCTATGGTTGCTGCATTTGTGCAAAATGATGAGGAGGAAAAGGCTTGTTACACATTTTTGAATGCTAGAAAGGAAGGTTTTGAGCCGTCCGATTTTATGGTTTCAAGTGTTTTAAGTGCTTGTGCTGGTCTTGCTGGACTTGAACTTGGAAGATCTGTTCATGGTCTTGCTGTGAAAGCCTGCGTTGATGGGAATTTGTATGTAGGAAGTGCTTTAGTTGATATGTATGGAAAATGTGGGAGTATAGAGGACTCCGAGCATGCTTTTTATGAACTACCCACTAGGAATTTGATAACTTGGAACGCGATGATCGGTGGGTGTTCTCACCAAGGTTTGGCCGAAATGGCTCTCGAGTTATTTGAAGAGATGACGCAAGAAGTTCGGCCTAATTATGTGACATTTGTTTGTGTATTATCGGCTTGTAGTCGAGCAGGGTTGGTTCAGAAAGGAATAGAGATCTTTGAGTTGATGAGAGGGCGGTACGGCATTGAGCCAGGTGCTGAACATTATGGTTGTGTGGTTGATTTACTAGGGAAAGCTGGAATGGTAGAAGATGCATATGAATTCATAAAGGCAATGCCAATTCGTCCGACTGTCTCAGTTTGGGGGGCTCTGTTGGGAGCTTGTAGAGTTTATGGCAAACCAGAATTGGGAAAGATTGCGGCTGATAACTTGTTTGAACTCGACCCACAGGATTCGGGCAACCATGTCCTGCTCTCAAATATGTTTGCAGCTGCTGGCCGGTAAGTTATTAAAGTTGAAAATATGAAAAGTTCTTACTTCCTTGATAGGTACATGTATAGGAACTTGTGTTTCTGAGATGGATTAGGGTTTTCGTAACCTTTCAGAAGTAGATAAATCTTGGGCGACCCTTTCCTTGAGAAGGCGGTTTCAAAGAGTTGGGCCCAATAGTCTCCCACAGAAGCTCAACATATAAACATGACCATTTGGCTTTTCTCTTTTATAGTTCCTGCAGTTAACTTGTTTTCGTTTTAAACATTGACATAGGTGGGAAGAAGCTACAAATGTGAGGAAGGAAATGAAGGATGAAGGAATCAAGAAAGGTCCCGGTTGTAGTTGGATTGCCGTGAAGAAAGTCGTCCATGTTTTTCAAGCAAAAGACACCACCCATGAGAGAAACTCCGAAATCCGGACGATGTTAGCAAAACTAAGAAGAGACATGAAGGCAGCTGGCTATATCGCCGACACAAATTTCGCTCTTTATGATGTGGAAGAGGAAGAAAAAGAAACAGAGGTATGGTACCACAGTGAGAAGCTTGCGTTAGCATTTGGGCTCATTTCTATACCTCCTGGTTTACCTATAAGAATCACTAAGAACCTTAGAGTATGTGGAGATTGTCATAGTGCTATTAAGTTTATTTCAGGTATAGTTGGTAGAGAAATTATCGTTCGTGATAATAATCGGTTTCATCGGTTCAAGGATTATAAATGTTCTTGTAACGATTATTGGTGATTATTCATTCATTTATCAAGTTTTGATTCTTTGCGGGATTCATTGACAATTTTTCTCGAGGAATAAATGATAACAGGTGTTGTTTCTATAGGGTATGAGTTCAATTCTTTTGCTCAAACTAAGTCCACTTCAGTCCGGATCTACATGGAGACCAACTCAGATAGAAGTTTTTCTTTGATACAAAAAGCTCCAAACCTAGGCTCAAGAGCTAAAATCTTCGCTGTCCCAACAAAAAGCTCCAAGCCTAGGCTCTATAGATCTTCACCGCATGTGATTGTCAGAATTATCGGGTACAAGATATCTGGGTGACTGGGTCGATTCAGAAGGCGAGAGAAAACCCCGAGTTATTCCTGTTGGCACATAATACTTCAAAGATTCACCTCAAGAGCTAAAATCATAGCCCCCTGGTCGATTCACAAGGCGAGAGAACCCCAAGTTTTTTTTATGTTGGCTTATCATAGATCGAAGATTCACCTCAAGAGCTAAAATCATAGCCGAGCTAGTAAACAATCTCACAACTACCCATCCCTTATATGGGACTAAGTAACGCCACCGTTACCACTGACGCACTTTCCAATTGCGAGACCCAGAAGTGCTAAAACAAACAGTATTACCGCAATACCGCATTGGAGTTTAATACCGCGTTGGATTAAACTCCGCTTTCCATGAAGTAACTAGTATTAGAAATACCTAAAATGTAAACAGCTAAAAGAACAAGACGTTTGAAGTCCATGAGCAGTAAGATTTCAAGGAAGAAGTTCAGATACACATCAAACTAAAACCAGTTCTAGATTTAGACCTAAAAACACAGTTAAGCTACATTGATAGTTGATTCATTTTCACAAGACCTATTAGCCATAAGTTCAGCTATAACTTAAACAATAACATCACACCCACAGTTCTAGAATAAGTGGTTAGATTTAAAGAGATTACAAACAAACCGTTTTCAGATCAAATGAGATTTTTTCGGGTCATCATCAGTGTTACGTCATGCTGAAGCTATATCAGTTCTAGTCAAGAAAGTCTGATGTCATGAAACGGTTGGATCCCCTTCTCCTTATCGGTAGTATGCCTGCTGATACATTGGTATCCCGTTCCCATATCCTCCATAAGCCGGATAGTTCATGGGGGGTCCTGGATATGGAGGACTCAACATGACCGGGGAAGATTCTTTTGGAGAGTAGACGTATGGTGGGCTTCTGCTACCGTACATGGAAGGAGCTGAGGCTCGATCATACGGGTAAGGTGCTGGCCCGGTAGGATATGAACCATGTGACGGTGAATGGATGAATGTGGGAGCTGCGACTGGGAAAGAAGATACGTATGCAGCATTTGTAAGTCTACCAGCTTTGGCAGGAGGCATTGGGCCTCCAACGTTGGCCCGTGTTCTCTTATTGGCAGGGACAACAACAGGCCTTTTCTTCTCGACCTTTGTCTTCTCGAGTTGTTCGAGGCGTTTCTTAAGGTCTTCAGGAGGGAATTCAGCCTCAAGTTTGTAATCCTCAATGCACTTGATCACAGCTCGAAGTGCCGATTGCTCTTTACGTCCAGCTAGGGTCTGTGACAAATATATAGAGATTCTTTACTAGTACCTTCCAGAGAAAAATAAATAAATAATAAATCTCTAATACGAGTGAACCGAAACACTCGGAGATGGGATTGATGTCTACAATGTAATAACATTCTAGTGATATACTAAACCTAACTCATATAGTATTAAAGCTACTAATTGCATATTCAAGTGCATTCTTGTGGAAAGATCACATTTGGCATTCCTATACAACCCCCTGTAATATCAAATTCTATCGTACTCTTCTAAGAAGAATATAATTATAGAAACCAATCAGATTTAAGAGCTACAGTTCCGAAAGTTTTCCCTTGGAAGAGACCAGAGTGCGAAAATTATCACGAAATGGAAAAGAAAAACATACCGAAGCCTTGCCAGCATTGTTTGGGTCCTCCATTATAGAAGCAGCTGCTTTCTTCGACTCCTCCAGATAAGCTTTTAGCAGGGAGACAGGAGGGAACTTTTCAACAAGACCCACTTCGTACGTGAAATGCACAGCATCAACCTGTTGTCCCTTGCTAATCAATTCTTCAATCATGTCTACAGAAACAGAAACACATCAAGCCACTAACAATTCAACCTCACTGCCGTACAAACCGATCAAAGGAAACCAACATTATCTACTTAGCTTCAAGTTATAATTGGCCCATTAGTTCAATATGTCATGACTAGTAAGAAGTAAACAAGAGCCGCTAAAAAGTTTCATGACTCTACGATCTTTTTCTTTTCAAATGTTCTATAGGATGTGCATCCTGTCCAAACGATGCGAGATACTAGAGAGTAATATTTGGAGTCATAAACCAGCTACCCAAAAATGGGTGGGAGTACCAAACCAACAACCAATCGAAGTAAAATGGGCGGGAGTACCAAACCAACAACCAATTCCTAAAGAACATGACCTAGTACAACTAACATCTGAGTAATGGTCATGGCTACTAAACTAAACCGTAAACTCTTGTCGGAGTTCAGCCACGAGACAAAAAACCCCTTACAATTTAACACTTCATATTGATTCTTAGAAAATGAAGCTTATAATACTTAAGAGTTGAGACAATATACGGGTCTGTCTTGAATCTAAATAAATAATAACAGAGTAGAAAAAGATAGCCGGGTAGAATTGTTCGGATAATCCTCGCCTCTTGAGCTAGCTTTTGGGGCCAAAAAGGACCAAAACCACCCAACTCGACAAGAGTTCCTCGAGAACTCGATCCAAGTAGAAACATATACACTAGGAAAATCTAATCTATCTGAACCTACCCTTGTTTCTCTAGTTCTCCAAATTTTGTTTGTCTATTTTGCGAGTTCAACGTTCTAAGAGTACAATCCATGACATACGAATTTAAACAAAATAATAGCAATTACGAGCGAATATCGACTATAAAAAATTGCAAAAAGTAGAAGCATTTATACCAGCCATTTTATCACCCAAACCAAGAGAAACAGCAAGCTTTGGCATCTGTTTTCTCCAAGCAGAACCCAAAACAAGTTTCCTGTACAAATTCATATCCTCTTTCGAAACGATCCCGAAAGTCACCAAATGTTGAAGAAAAGTATGAACATCTGGTGTTTTCACATTTTCAATTCCCCCACGTTGATCCAAACTTTCTTTCCAAACATTAGCAATCTCTTTTGCTCTTTCTTTCATAGTTGGAGTAACCAAAGACCTCAAATTTCCAAATACTGGATCAGCCATAACTGGTATAAGTGATTCAAGAACTAAAACACAAGCCCAACCTAAATCATTCAATTTCTCACTCTTCAAATCTCTCTTATCAACTGGAAAAACTTCCGAAATTGCTTCCAAAACAAACCTAGCTGGATCAATACAATCTGATAAAGCTAATGGGATCTGAACCCTAAGCAAATCCAATTGTTTCTTCTTGGTAACCAAGAAGTTCCAGAACAACCCAGACTCCATTTTCACACAAAAAGCTCTCAACTTCACCAGCAAATCAGTTTCATTATCTTCAATTTCATCTTCTGCTTCTTCTTTCTTGTTAAAAGCGATTAAAGCTGCTTCTTTTCGTTCTTCAACTTTACTAATTTCGATCTCAACATTATCAATGATGGTGATCTCTCTTTGGGTAAGTACATCTAGGGTTTCTTTAGTTTTGTGATCTAAAGATTGAACTTTAAGTTTCAAAGCTTCAGATTTCTTCTTTAGATCTTGTTCTAATGAAGAGAAATGATCAGATAGTTCTTTCCAGAGTAAAGTACAATTGTTCATTAGATCAGTTTGTTTTTGAAAATCAGAGAAATCCATCTGAAACAAATCTGGTTCAGCTAGAGAACCCATTGTTTTGATTTTGTTGTTTCTCTCTCTAGAATTAGAATTCTGTAGAGAGAGAGAGAGAGTGAGAGGAAACCCTAGAAATGGGATGGGAATTAGGGGAAGGGGAGTGAGACGGTCTGGTAAAAGGGTTTGGTGAGAGTGTGGAAACCGATAAAGTGAACAACAAGAGATGGAGGGAAAAAAGTACTCTTATTGTGATTACGTGGACTAATTAGTGACTTTCTTGTCAAGATAACATGTTATCTCTTACACTCAAGTTATATTACTACAGGGATTACGATGACGACACGTGTATCAATCACAACAGGTCCTACAAAAAGAGAAAAGGATTGTGTTTAGGGGTGGAAACCGGTCCGTACCGGCGATACCGGGCTCTAACTTCTCCGATTGGTCGACTCAGACAAAAAATTTTGGTGATCATCCATTTATTCGGGCGGTGTGAGACAGTCTCTGATTGTCACTTACAAGGATTTAAAGTAGTCTTTTAGGGTGAAGTCTTTCCCAGCCCGCAGACACGACCCTAAAGTGACGAAGCAAGTAGTATTGGTTGTAACTCAGAAGACTTCTCTACACAAGCTTTTACATGTAGGACTTCTCTTCTATCAACTCCGTCTTGGTAGTTTTGATTTTCTTAAAGAACAATTTTTTTTTAAAAGATCGACACTATTTTTCATTATTTTCTTACCAGTTCGTTAGCATTTTAAATTTGCATTATCTTACATTTGACCTTCATTTTTTTTCTAAAAGAACAGCAATTCTTTGAAGGACCAAAAGTTCTAACTAGAAGTTGAATTGTGTTTTGTGTTAAATCCAATTGGATGTTAGGGTTTCTTTTAAGCATTTGTTCTTTTTACAAGGGTTAGAATAAGATCCTTATGGTTCTCAAAGTGGAAGAGCAAGTTTAGCATTGCAACTTTCTATAGCCAATAGAACAAATGAGCTGTAAGGCCTAAGGGGCTAAATTGACACACTTAATAGTAGTGAGACTGCACAAAGAAAAACTTATAATCTAGATGAGCAATTTGAAGGTTGTCTTATCTCGTTCGACATTCAAAAAAAATCTCAATTATGTGACATGACAATGAGATTAATTTCTTCAAAAAAGAATTAATAGACAGTTTTAACGAAAAGAGAATCGCAGACTCGTCTACCCTTGAGTTTAATTTCCCTCTTGACAGGAAATAGCATTCAGTCTTTAATCCTTTTTAATTTTTATATATAATAGTTCAACTTGTCTGAGCGACAATACCAAATTTAATACTTCGCTATTATAAAAATTTAATTTTTTTAACGACTTAGGCACGTGTGAGGAGAATGGATCATTCTAAAAGCAATTGCTTTTCAGAAGTTGACAACCCAACCGACACTATAAAGTATACCTACATAAATACTATTGTTATCTGTCTTTTTCCCTGTCTTCATCTAAATCCAAGCAGTGAAGAACAACCATTTTTCCCTGTCTTCATCTAAAAATAACAACTTACTCCAAACCAATGTTCATTTAAAGAGAGAGTTTAAAGTTGGGTTCTCTCCCTTAGATTATGAAGTTCTCAAAGTGATAAGTTCAACTCAAATTTGAAAGGGTTTATTAATCTACTTGGGCAATAATCATATCAAGAATGCAAGTTTTCTGGAACAAAATTAGGGTTGTGGGGGGTAATTTGAAGTTTCAGATCTGTTTGAAGTTTGTTTTAGTTGATTTGTTTTCTACGGCAAGATCAGGTGGTGCTTCGTGAAGGTGGTGTGGTGGTAATGTGATTTCTATGGTGGTATCATGACGATTGTCCGGTGACGGAGGCGGTTTTCTGGCGGCAGCGGCGGTTTTCCGGTGTCGGCGGCGGTTTTCCGGTGACGGCGACGGTTTTCCGCCAACAAAGCGGCGGTTCTTTTATAAGTTTTACTGTAATATTTTGTCGACCTTTAGGGTCTTTTCATTCACGATCTTTAGGATCTTTTGTCGGCCTTTAGGGTCTTTTGTTTGAGTCAGTGTCTAGTCCCATTTCTTTCTCTTCATGAGGCACTTTGCATTTAAAGGTATGTAACTCTCATGAAGTTTTCAGAGGAGAGAAATAAGAATGATGTATCATCCATGTAAACAATGTGATTTTATCACTTATTAATGGATATGGTTCCCTTGGCTTCAAAAAAAAAAATAAATTCATCTATTTTGGACTATAACTAGTGATGGTTTTGTAAACAGTGTTTATTTAGTGTTGAGACAAAGGAAGGTGACAAATGAAGTAGGGGCCTATTACCATTTTGTTGTTATTGTTTACACAAAGATTCCACCGTACCTGTCTATTGCCCTCCAATCAAGTGGATAAAATGGTACACCAACAACTAACATTATCTTCTCTAAAAGGGAGCGGCTAAAATCGCGCGAAAGAATTGTTGTTAGCATTCGGGGGAGGAGACTGATCTTAGTCAGTTTTTATCGACCCAAAACATCTGTTGGCACGCGGATATAAAGGTCTCAAATCGACTGACCCGAAACCCAAAGTAAACCTTCAGACTCGGACCAGTCTGAAAGCATAGGCCAGTTAGACTGACCAGTCCGAGACCAAACCTAGAGGTTTTTTAACGGTGGTTTTGATAATTTTAGGTCAAGGGTTTAGAACTAAGGTTCTCTTTCTCTCTAACTCCTCATCATATATCAAGGTTCTTTCTATGGTGGTTTCACTCTCTTTCTTTCTCTAACTCCTCGTTGTAGATTGATGACGATGGGTTGGAAAACAAGGTTACTTCATGGTACCGTGAAGATGGTGATGCGAAGGAAAAGAAGAAACGACGATGAAGATGGAGAAGAAAAAATGGGTCAGGGGCGGACTGGGTGCTTACAGGAACCTGTCGCGAATAGCAATTTCTTCTGGTGTCTTTTGTCGCTCCCTCTCGGGGGACGTTATACGGTCTGAAAAAATTGATTGACCACAAGAAGAAAAATAGAGCACAAGCCACAACATTATTTTTCGAAAAATGCTAAACAATCTGAAAAGATAAGTTGACCACAGACTGAAAGTCGACCTGATCCGCTCCCATTAGACAGGTTGCGTCGAGCGAGAAACAACCAGTCTAATGGGAGCCGACCACATCGACTTTCAATCATTGGTCGGCCTATTTTGCTGACCGCTTAGCATCTTTGTATCCTTTTCATCTCTGTCGTTATAGAAGACATGGTACGACTCATATGATTTCATATCGTCGGAGTTAAATAAACTCAAAATAAGAAATAAGATTCAAATAAACTCAAAGTCATACATATCACCACCGACTATAAGACTCAAAATGAATCTTCTAAGATTATTAGGTTGGGGTGGAAATAGTATGACAGAAATATCCATTATCCTAAGTCCACCCGAAATCCTTCAAATTTCTAAACCACACAAAAATTCAAGTTCTTCAGGAGCTGCTGAGGCAATCTAATAGAAAGGAAATTTCCAAGTAAGTTATCGATTCACCCACTTCCTTGATTAAGTTTGAGTTTTGATTAGGTTTTCAAACTCATAATTTGAAGATTTTTGTGTTCAATTATTACTGATTTTATGATCACAATTGTTTCATAATTCATGAACACATTCATTATAGTATATGAACATGCTTACTGTGGACTCAGTTTTTGAGCTTCTATAGATTTTGATTCTTATGTTATAACTCAGGTAGTTGGGTGCAAATTTAGGTATAACTCACAACCAACTGCAAAAATAAAACCCTAACTTGGAATTGAGAATGGGTAATGGACTAACCCTCATATTGAAAAAAACTAGATTGTTGTGGTAATTTAATTGGACTAGAATTGCCTTTTTTTCGAAACGTCAAGATTCGAACCTGGTCAGGGTTCTCCAGTTGATAGACATAGATGTTTATGTGATGTTATGAGAACATGGCATTTTGGTTTCGCACTTTCGCGACAAACGGAATGATATCTTTAGCATATAGTTTAGAATGGCCATTAAGGCTCATAGAGAAACGAAAGAAGAAAGAGAATGATATCGTTAGAAATGTAGTTGTATTTTTGTCTAAATTCATCAAAATTATTTTCATGTTGATTATTTCATCGATGCTTTTTTTCTTCAGTAATCGGGCAGCTAAACCGTCGCGGGAGGATGAATTCTTGTTGCTTAACAATGAAAATTAGATTTCGTTCCGTTTCTAACTCTCATGAGAAAATAGCCGAACCCTTATCCAAGTGTAAGTAGCCATTAATTTTGAAGTAATCACAATCGACATCTCCCATAGATGTATATTTGCGCTTTATCTCCTTGTACATGTAACATGGAGACACTTATCATGGGCGTGGCATTCTTGTAAAACTAGTTCTACGTGAAACTTGAAAGTCGAGGCTCGACAGAGAAAAAAAGACAATATGGACCTCTTAGACCTATTATTTAATTGAATCTTCTCATTTTTCTTTCACATCTATATAATCTCGTCTCTTCATCGTGGTGTGTGGTGGCAGTGGGTAGTGGGTGGTGGTGGTGACGGTGGTAGAGTCATGGAGAGTTGTGATTGTACCCCTCCACATTTCTCTACATGTATTTTTTTTTGATTTTCTTCTAATAATCTCTCTTTGTTGCAACAGAGCAGATAGACAACAACCAAAGCATGCTTTAACATTGTCTAGAGAAGAAGCTTTGTTAAGTAAGAGGCGTGTTATGTTATGTGGTGGAGTATCATTACTTCTTGTTTCGTCCACTGATTCCATCTTAGCACCGTTACCGGTTAGAGCAGAAGAGACCACAAAAGATTTAGATGACAAGGGGGATACTACGATTATCGACTCTGTGAAATCTTTGTTTGATCCTAATGAGGAAACAAAGTCCGGAAAAGTATTGCCAAAGGCCTATTTGAAATCTGCAAGAGAGGTCGTGAAGACTTTGCGAGAATCATTAAACGAAGATGTGAAAAATAATGCTAAATTTAGAAGAACTGCTGATGCAGCAAAGGAATCAATTCGCGAGTACTTGAACAGTTGGAGAGGCCAAAAATTGGTAGTCGCGGAGGTAAGGCCGACCGAACCCACCATTTCTTGTTGATATTCTTAAGTTTTTAGTTTCCGATATGGTTAG
Organism: Eschscholzia californica subsp. californica; assembly: GCA_002897215.1. Classification (NCBI taxonomy): domain Eukaryota; kingdom Viridiplantae; phylum Streptophyta; class Magnoliopsida; order Ranunculales; family Papaveraceae; genus Eschscholzia; species Eschscholzia californica. The sequence goes on from BEHA01015948.1 coordinate 823,106, forward strand.
AACACTCAACAATGTGAATGTATATAGGTTTGACTGATTCGAGTTCAGTCTCATCTGTGACTCTTCTAAGATATCAGCCTGGGCACGGTGCACTACAAGTAGTTGTTTATTCCGTGGTTCAACAATATTGTTTTAAACCGGTGGTTGGCTATTTGCAGGAATCGTATATTGCATTGGAAAAAGCGATTAGATCGCTGGCAGGCTTCTACTCAAAGGCCGGGCCTTCGGCAATGCTCTCCGAGGAGGTGAAAACCAATATTTTGGATGATTTAAACACTGCAGATGCAGCGTTGTAGTAGAATTTCGTCTTCGAAGATACACTCAGACTATGTTATCTTCATTCTTCATAAAGAAAATGAACCTTTACCTTATTTGATTTCCTTCTACCTGTTAGATAACTTTCCTGGTTTCCTCGATGATAAGCCGATATATCCCGGATAAACTGGTTATAGAGTCTCATCCTACCATTTAGGAACTTTAGACGACGAATAAAGACATCCCATAACAGAATCCTAGTAATTTGGATAAGCAAAATAAGGAGCCCGGAGTTGGAGTTGGAGTCGGATTAAGACAATGAGAGAGACAAGCAAATTAAGGCACCGAAAACCTAGACTACGAATTCTTGGTACAAATTGTTCATATCCGACTATAAATTGTTAGGTAAAAACAAATGTGCAGGTTTCCTTTACCAAGCAAGATATGCAGTACTCTTATTGTATAATTAAAGGGTAAATCAGATAGCACTACTTTGAATTCTCCCTGAGGACGAGGACTTCCTGGTTCGAAACACTCTTTTTGCAGACCAAAAATATCACTGCTGAATAATTTTTTTCGCTTCGGGTGGCTGTTGAAATCTTCAGAGGTCAGATTCCAGCTCCTGCACGAGAGACAGAGGAGAGTTAAAATTAGTTGATCCCGCTCGCTTGAACACACTGAAGAGAAGAATAGCATGTTACCGAAAAAAATGTCCCATCATGCAACGGTTTCACGATTTTAGGAGCGAGAGAGAACCCCTTTAGAGCTGCGAACACCAAATAACAAGTGATTCTCAGAAGCATATTATCCTAATATGTCACTCTTAAAGTAAACATGAAAATTTGATTCTCTAGGAGAACGCTTCAGTCCAAAACAATTCAGAACTTTTGAACTAATAATAATAGCAGAAGAGAGATGACTCATGACTAGCACTTAAAAGTTCACGTACAATCCTACTTGTCTCTGAATACTGATTTTGAACAAGATGGGGTTTGATACTCAAAGAATTTCGCCAAATTTGTTCGTAGAAGTTATGCAACTTGAGTGAGACTTGAAAAATGATAAGTAACTGACATACCTTGGCACCTTGCCTTGACGTCGTGGATCACACTCAAGAGCTTGTCGAAGAGCTCTTGCAAAAGCCTTAAATGTTGCCTCTATTATATGGTGAGAATTGTTTCCAGCAAGCTACATAACCCACAAGTTTTAATCTTCCGTTATTTTAAGGTTTAGGATTAGGATTTTTCAGTTTAGGGTTTTGGGATTAGGGTTTACAGAGAACCCAAAAGAAGAGAAAAATGGCACCTAAGACCCCCAGATTCAGCTTAGGAGCTCAGTTTATATCAAAATAATTGTCATGTTTTACTATGTGAACTCTGAAAATTGAGACTCAAAGCTTTTACCTGCCGAATATGAAGCGTCATTCCAGAGGTATTCACAAGAGACTGAAAAAAGTGTTCCACCAACTAAGGGGACAAAAAATTGATATCAGATATAGACTACAGCATTTAACCAAGGAAGAAAACACGAAGTGGAGAAGCTACCTGTGTATCATAATTCCCAACTCTTTCGGTTGGGATGCGTAAATCATAGCCCAAATAAGGTCTGCCTGATAAATCCTGGTAAATAAAGTGCTAATCAGTACTTCTACAATGACTACTTGACTTCCGAAGGCAACCTCACCATTCATGGAGAGGCGTTCAATCTCGAAAATATTTAAATCAACGCCGGGATCGTCCCGGGAATCAAGTATGGGTTAATCTAGGACTAGCTTCGCTGACGTAAATTAAAGCAAGTTGGGCAACCTTTACCTTCTAATAGAAAATTAGGCACTTGAAGGTCATAGGAAGTAGTTTCAGATAAGACTAATAAAACATGGCAACAGATCCCAACTTCTTTGTTTCAGGATCTAACAAGGAACAAAGTCACTCGACTACCAAGAGAGGCCCGTTGGAAGGCGGGTTCGTCTTTTACTTAACTTTTAGAGGCCCGTTGGTAGAGGTTGAAGGGGGCTGTCTTTTACTCTACTCTACTTTCAGACGCCCGTTGGTAGAGGTCTTGTAGGTCAGTTCTTAATGGGGCAAGAAAGAATAATATACAGGTAGCCGGGAGGTGAAGTGTAGAAAACTTCCGTGTCATAGTCAGCCGAAAAAGCTACTTATGTTATGAATGGAAACTGAGTTGTTTGTCATACCAGTGAGACGTGTACTAAAGCTTCATCTAGAGGAGCCGTAAAATCTCCAAAACGATTAATTCCCTTCCTATCCCCAAGTGCTTGTAGTAAGCTCTGCGAGATCGAGAAAAGAAAATCTGTGACTTATCAGAAATTTGACAAATGACAGGCAAAAGAAAAGACGAAATGGAAAGATACGAAACACAAAACAATTATCAATAAGTAGAAGAACGATAAGAAGATGGAATATGAGAGGTAATAAGTAATCACCGTTCCAATAGCAAGTGCAACATCTTCATTTGTGTGGTGGTCATCGATATGAATATCACCAGAAGCTCTCACATGAACATCTAATAACCCATGAGAGGCCAGTTGCTGCATACATAAACCACATTTTATCATTATAGTTCATCTAACTATTGAGAACAACATAAACACATTTCAACGTTATAATCATTCCCAACTAAAAGAAACAGCAAAAACCCTAATTCACCACGTCTGTGGTTGACATTAACACATTTAGTCATTATAATCATTCTTAACTGTAAAAAACAACATAAACCCTACTTCACTGTACATTCGATTTTTGTTCATCTTTAGTTGACATAAACAAATTTTATCATTATCAATTATAGGAAACAACATAATCCCTATTTCACCATCAATTAGATTGTGCTCAGCTCTGGTTAATATAACAAAATCCTAGCAGTTAGATGTTCTTACTCACGATTTTGTCGACTCCGGGTTAACGAAAATTAAACTCGTTTTGCCATAAATTTAGGCATTTTGGATGTACTCGTCAAGCCTTCGCTAGGTACAGAAACCAACATCCAATGGGCTTCGGTCCCCAAGGGTGGGGGATTGTGATAGTCTGACATCGCTTGTGAACGCGTTAAGCTTGGGATATAAGGCGGCGAGTGTGACAAGCAAAGTAAGTCTCAAGGCCTTTTGGGTGGGCTCGTGGAGCCTTCATTGGAAATCAAACCTCCGTTACCGTGGGGTTGGGTGTCAGAACAATATCGATAACTGCCAACGCTTTTATAGATGGAATGAATGAAGAGCTAGCTGAAAATAACATGAACACCATAATCGAATTTGTAGAGAGGATAATATACTCACATCAAGCATATGATCAAGGAAGGGAATACCAGTACTACTATCAGTTATTCCAGTACCATCCAAATTCAATTTCACTTGAACATTTGTTTCTTTTGTTACCCTTTTGACTTCTCCAATACGACCACCTAATAACAACATCAATTACTATCATTTCTAACAAAAAAAAAAACCCCATTTAGATTCAGTGAATTAATGAATACTTTTTTTTCTTAATTTATCAAATCAAAGAAATTTGATTGGTAAGACAAACTACCCAGAAACCCTAGAAATCAAATTTGGAGATGAGAAAATCAAGAAGTGAATTTTACCAGTGGGTGAAGCAGTGAAGGAAGAAACATTTTCTCCAGCTTGAGAGGTAACAGAAGTTGTAGCTTTCTGAGTTGATAACCGGAGATATTTCCGAGGATGCGAGTGGAATAACTGAAGGCGAGATTGACAAGAAACCCTAACCCTAGAATTGAGTGTAATTTGGGATTTGGTAGCAAGAGAAGAGTTTGGGAGGAAGAGCTCCATTACTATGAAAGTCTTTGCTTTTCACCCCACTGTGACACTAAGAGCATTCATTTACTCTATTTGGAAATTGTCCCCTTGCAAGGCTAGTGTCCGGATGAATCTCGACCCGAGTAGGTATGGCACATGATTTAGAGAGCGGAAAATATCTATGTGATGAGCCGGCTGAATCTCGACCGGAGTATGTGTCCCGACATGATTTAGAGAGTGAAAAATATCTATATACTGCACCACTATTTGGTTGAATCTCGATTGGAGTACGTGCATGATTTAGATGGTGGAGAATATTTATACGCTGCGCTATTATCTGATTGAATCTCAGTCAGAGTATGTGCCCAGATAGGATTTATTTAAAGAGAACATAAAACATTTTTCTCTCTAAACCCAGACTTCAGCTGAGATACGACCGAGATAGTAGTCGGATAGAACATCAACGACTAAAAAATATTTCTTTTACAGGTCCGTATTATTTGACTTTCTAAATATCTCTCAATTAACAGGATCAAAATCAACCGAAATTGAATAAGAGTGAAACATAAACAACACCCTCAAATTTGACTAAGAGCCGTTTCAAGTTCCAAACATGACATAAAAAGGAACAAACACTACGCTAATTTAAAGATTTTTTCTATATTTCGGATTCTCTTTTGATTAAAGAAATCCAATTTATATCAGCTTGGATTTATAGAATAAAATACCCATAGAACCGTAAGAATAAAATACGAAAGGAAAAATAATTATGTAAATTTTATACTATTTTTAAGATACTCAAACACTCAAAAGAAAGGACAACTATTTTCATGTCGCATTGCATCTGCCATGAGAAAGAAAGTTGCCAAGGAGCTGAAAGAAAAAACGGCCTAGTAGATACATACAAATTGTTCCGTTACAGTAGTGCGTCCATTCAATTGTTCCATTATTGTTCAATGTAAAAAAAGGTCCGACTTTCCTTCTACATGCAAGGCTCTCACAAGAGGCTGGCAGCTACACACAAAATCCACTTGCAGACTACATTCTCATGTGAGAAGCATGTACAAACAATTATTTTCGATATACCCTCTCTGGAATCAAAGAGCATTTGAGGCAACTAGGGAGTATATGCCCTACTATTGCTGGTTAATATAGTACAGCCCAACATATGCGAAAATCATATTTTCGGGGAGTATATGCCCTACTATTGCTGGTTAATATAGTACAGCCCAACATATGCGAAAATCATATTTTCGGGACATACTTTTTCATATTCAAAGACACTACTTTAAGATTATGGAAGATTTAAGTTTAATCTATATAGTCAAAAACGCTAACTGTCAAATACTAATCTACCCACACAGAATGAAGTTCGATAAAATCAAGCGATACAAAATGATGGAAGTTCATTAAAAGTACTAATGGAAGAATGAAAATGGTTGTAACAATAAGGAAGCCCTCAGTTGCATTTGGTTGTGATTTGAACTCGAAATCCTTCAGGACTTATTTCTTCTTTCCTGCCTTGGCAGCATCCCCAGCCTTGGTCTGTGCATACAACAAGGATAATTGTCGTCAATAGAGTATAAATGAAGATGGAAGAGACGAGATTAGCTGAAGTTAAAGAGTTCAAGAAAGGGTGGTCGTATAATATTCTCACCTTCTTTACTCCACGAATCTTCTTGGCTCTGTTCTTTCTTTCCTTCATTTGCTTCCTAGACTTCTCAACCTTGGTGTCTAGTCCATTCTGCAGAAACGAAGTTGTAGGAATATATCATGAGAGATAGAGATGGCAAGTCATTATATCAGAACTTAGATCAACAATAAGCCAACAACCCTTGGCTCAACTGGTAAGAGGTAAGTCTTCCAACATAGAGGTCAAGGGTTCGAGGCACACGCTTACCAATTCAAAAAAAAAAAAAGTGAAACTTATACATACTAAAGACGGGCCAAATAACTCAAGTACAAAACCAAGGTTCAAATTCACACCACATAGAAACCGTAATTTTTGTCAATGTGCAGTGAAACCTTATTTGCAATAGTCAAAAACCACTTCTTTTAAAAGCAAACAGCTTCATATACATATGGCTATCCATGTACTCTGCCTATGAGCCACCCACTATAGATTCATGGTTGCTCGGAACATGAATGCAGTAAAAAAACATGAGAACACTCGGACTACAAGAACAAAGTCACTCTCCAATAGCACTACGGCAGTGAAGGTATTAAGAAATCCTTGAGAAAGTCTACTTCGATCATAGCAAATATTGCTTTGCCAATAGTACAAACCATAAGAGAATAGTCTGAATTCGAAGATTATACTTCGACAAATACACATTAAAGGGGAAAACTTAAAACCATGTTTAAAGGCATCCAAAAGATCTAATTTAGAGCTTATGAATTTAGTACGCGCCGAATGGGTTAACACTTCCTAGTTTCGAACTACATATACAAGGATACAACTCTATCTAGACTTGCCCTCATTTTGTAGACCCGGTTGTTTTTGTTCAATAAATTTCCAACACAACTTTAAAGGTATAAACACTTCAAATTGCATTGAAGTTCTGTATCGTTCTCATACTAGGTAGGACATAAATGATACGATCATTTACTGTTTGGGAACTTCACAAGTGACACTAACCATTAAAGAAAAATTAACACTAGATGCAAAAGACTAATATTTACCCTGATAAGCCTATATTTGGGCTCGTACTTCTTTGCGTTGTCAACCGAATCATAGATCAACCCAAATCCAGTAGACTTTCCACCTCCAAAGTGAGTTCGAAACTTGAATACAAAGATAGAGTTTGGGTCCTTGACTTCATACATCTTCCCCAATTTCTCCTTCAACTCAGCCTACACAATTAGGTGAACATTAGGTCTAGGGTTATACTCTGTAATACAGAATTATGAAGAAAATCAATAAAAAAGACTATACCTTTGAGACATTAGGTCTTCCTGGATGAAGAACATCAATAACCTAGAGTTGAGTTACAACATACAGCAAATAAAAAAGTTAGGTCTAGGGTTTCTCATTGTGCTTGAACGTATTCAAATGAGGAGAAATGAATGGGGGAAGAAGATAATACTCACAAATTGCTTCCTAGAGAGAAGCCTGTTAGTCATGAACTTCCTTGTTCTGATTGTTACAGCTTTGGTGTCTGCCATGATTCTGATTACATCAAGAAAATAAGATTAGAAAACCCTAGAAAAATCTTTTCACTCCCTATTGACTAGAAACAAGTAATTCAATTGAAAAGAGCTTAGAAAACCCTAGTTTTGAATATTATGGAAACTTAAACCCTAATTACAGATCAAATCAAATGAGACTTACTTGATTCGCTCCTAAACCACCTTCTGTCTTCTTCTCTCTTCTTCGTTGAGGGTGAGCTTGAGCATGGAGAATGAAACCCTAGGGTTTAATTTTATTATATAAGGCGAGTTGGCCCTGGTTGAGTAAATAAAAGCCTATTAAAAATCAAATTTGGGCTTCAGCCCAATGGGTCAAGTTGTTTTGTTGTTAAAGCCCAAGCTTGGTTATTTAAAATAGGATCAAGGAATTCAAGAGATATTTTGAAGTCTGATTCCAAAGATTTGGTATTTTCTTCCTCGGACGGCATATACAACATCCCTCGGAGATAACGGAATGAAACCAAGCGTTAAGAGAATCTAGGCCTTCAATTACCATTCAATTCACCAGAAGAGCAAGCACCACTGACGCGTTTTGACTTAGCGCATTCAACATAAGTCCAAAATATCGGCAACATGTGTTTTTGCCCCTTTCAAGTTCAATTATTATGTAATCCTTGATGTAATGTTACTAATTGTGGACATTGTTCTTTGATGAATGAAAGGTTTATTCAAAAAAAAAAAAAAAAAAAGTTTTCTTGGTGTATAGCCCGAAAATCTTCAGCCCGAGGACTAACTTAGTCGACCTAGATTTTCCAAACATCTTGTCCATCTAACAAGCTTCCGGCCAGGCGGCCACGCCTACTAGCACTACTTTCCTCCAACTTCATCTACTTTTTTCGGGTGGGTTCGATAGAAAGGGTAAGACGTGATAAGACCTACCGCTCAAAGAGATGAAGCGCTTATTTTCTTGAACAAAAACAATAATCGATTTCCCTCTCCTCTAGCTGTGCTTATTTTCTTTTTTGATATTGCTATAAGAGTACACTAAACTTTTTTCGTATCAGTCGATATTAGAACCCAGTAAATATTCAAATGATTATTCATCGAATGACTATTCATCTAGTGTTCGACAGATTCAAGTATCAACAACTAAATCTATAACAAGAAGCAGGCTCAAAACAAAATCAACAATAAGAAAAACACATAACTATTCAAATTCATAAGAATCCGTGAGAGCAGAATGATAACAAGAATACTTGAAACATGCATACACCATTCCTATACAGTTTGGGCTATTCACTTAAAATTCATACTATAAGGATTCAATTTAATGATTTCTATACAGTAAAAGAAGTATACTGAATTTTCTCTATGGTAGGTTCCCCGAGTCTCCATCGTCGTATATGCATTACGACGTTTTTCACCGGGTCGATATCGTGCCTATGAGTGTGGAGACGGCCTGTGCCATACAATATGCTTTGTTTAGTCCCGCTTAGTTCCGAAACTAGGAGTAAATATTTGACCAACTGCTTCAAGAGCAGAAACATTCCAACTCTCTGAATGCCTAACGATCTGTCGAAGAGATATAAGTTAACAAACGTAAAATCCGAAAAACACGAGAAAGAATTTAAGAGATAACAAGATTTTGATATTGAGTGTTGTTTGAGACCTTGTATTTATCATCCAAATCATAGACTGTACTTCCTTCAATGGAAATGAGGGGTCTCCATGGAAGTTTCAGGTAGGTTCTTCAAAGAGGAATAACCAAGAACATATTAGTGAAGTATGGATATCGAAATCGAAATCTCAAGCAAACCCAGTATCAAATGAAGGTACGAAGAATCGTTAAAGGTCAAGTACCTCAGTTTCCATTTAGCCAGCACGAAATTTTCTTTGGTGTTCCTTCCCTGAATGGAAATGAACACGTATGACAGTATGAGTACTAAGAACGACAGATTAGGAGCAAAATGAGAAATTGCAGATTGCAAATTGAAAACAATACAACACTGTACATGAGTTTTCAAGAACAAAGGGTCACAATAGAGAGAGAGCAAGCAAGATGTTACCACCCACCTGATGTTTTTTTTCGTTGTCTCAATCTAACTCGTCTTCATCAAATGGACCACAAATCAACCCGAGTTATCGATTCAGACGACTAAGATATCACAAGTCAAATAAAAAGAAACAGTCTGAAATATGACTTGAGCCAATTCAGACCTCTAATTAGATTTCAGACATGACTTTTGCTTCTTTCGAATAGTAAGCTTTCTAGTAAATATATTGAATCATGTAATACTGTCTAGTTCATTACAAGATTTAGTATGACTAGAGAATTATTTGAGGTGGCTAAGACAAAATCATATTCTGAAGATAATTAGGTTACCTTCTCAATCTGTTCTAATATAAGAGATGGGCAATCAAAGAAAGGTACGAGCAACTTCAAGTTTCGTGCATACAAATCTCTACCTGAAAAGTCTCATAATGTAGATGTTATTTGGTGATAACTCTATTTCTGTATTACAAGATTAGGAAAGAAAAATGAACATATTTCTTACCACGAAACTTAATTGTTGGATCTTCAAAGATGCAATCTTCAGCATAAATTTTCGAAGTGAAATCCCCTAATGCAGTTGATATACATTATGTCAGCTGGTTATAAGATAAAGGTTTCTTGTGGTGGTGCATGAAAAGATGAATCTTATATTCTTGGTTACTAGATCACCTTTCTCCCACGTGGGACTATTCTCACACGCCCCCTCACGTGTGGCGTTTTCTTTTTAGCCTAAGATGTGTTTTTTTTCTTTTTGGGTTACGTGAACTCGTGGAGCACATATGGCTCTTAAACCTATTACGTGCAGGCTTTGCTCTGATACCATGTTAAGTTTGTGGTCAGCCAAGTAAAAACCCAATTGGCAACGAGTGGAGAGGACCTAGACATTATATTTTGGTTACTAGATCACCTTTCTCCCATGTGAGACTATTCTTACAGTTTTGATACCATGTTCGAAACAAGTAGGCGTAACTATCTTTGAAAACCGGCTCACATGGAAAGGTTGCCCCAGACTTATCTACTTTGCAAGTTCTAATGCCTAGGTGACGAGGAATAGTGTTATTACCATCGATTAAGATTAAAGCTCTCTCTCTCTCTCCCATCCAACATCCAAACACACCACAAAAGTATCACATACCAAAAATTGGGAAAATGAAGAACAAAAGAAAACAATTATACCTGTAAGAAAATAAGCATTCTCATAATCTGACTGAAGAATCAACACAATATCTTTTATATTATCACAAACCAAAGATTCATCTTCATCATTCATACACTTATTAGTATCTAATCTGCAAAAATTATCATGTTAAACTAGAATTAACTTCAAATTTCAATCCAAACTGCAAAAATTATTGTTTTTAGTTTATACCCATAAGAAAACATGGATCAATTTATCAGTAAAGAGCAGTTAATAAGAGAAATAATAACAAACCCTTGTTCTAGAAATTTCCCATGATTAGGGTTTCCTGAAGAGAAAATCCTCAAAATTTCTGTAACTCCACTGACTGCTATCTTCAATAATCGTGGGGTTTCTCTCTTACCCTCTTCTTCTGTACTTGCCCAGCATTTGAACCCATAGTTTTTCTGATAGAAACAAAAGTGATGAGTGAAAACCCTAAAAAGGAAAATTCTAGAGGGAGGGGAGAGAATTATTTCTCACTCTAGGAGAGGAAGTTAAGTGAATATGAAGACAGCAGATTCCCGCCATTTTTTTCTGATCGGAAATTTCTTCAAGGTTATTCAGTTTTCCAGTTTTCTACTTGGATAAGGTTAACTAACTTTGGACCAAACAAGTCCTAAAAGGGGTAATGCTAGGGAACAAGAAAAACGGGCAGCCTCGGGATAAAAATTATTGGCGATTTGTCGTGATTCGTCTTTCTGGTGATTCTGATTCACAGAAACACAATTACAACAAACACTATATGATATCTGCCTAGAGTCTGTCTGTTTTTTTGTTCTCTAATATTTTTCTTTCTAACTGATTAAGCTGATACTGAGTTGACACGGGTGTTTGAAGTGAAATGAGAATTTTGACAAAATACCCCTGGTTAGGGAGTATCAAGTTATTACGCTTTGGGGAAAGCTATATAGTTTCCGGGGTGTGAAGTTTTTGGTGGAAACAAAAAAAAATTGATTTTTTTATTTCCCCCAAACAACCAAATCCTTTTCAGCTTCTTCTTCTTTTCTCCGGCGACAAATTTTTTTTTTATTCTCCTCTCCATCTCCGGCGAAGGGGAGGAGCCCCTTCGCCGGAGGTCTGGTTTGTTGATCAAACCAGATCCCGTCTGGTTTGATCTTCAAATTAGACTCGCCTGATTTGAATAACCAGACGAGCTCCGGCGAAGGGGCTCCTCCCCTTCACCGGAAAGAAAGAGAGAGATAAAGAGAGAGAGAAAGAGAAGAAAGAGAGAAGAAAGAGAGAAGAGAGGGAGAAGAGAGAGAAAGAGAAGAGAGGGAGAAGAGAGAGAGAGAAAGATAAGAGAAGATGGTGAAGTCACCGGCGACTTTTTCCGGCAACATTAAAGGAGTGTTTGGTTTAATTTTTTTTGTTTTCCACCGTCTTCCCCGGAAACTTTAATGCTTTCCCAAAACAGTGGCCAATTTCTAGTGTGAGGATGTTTCTTTTCCTCACTTACCCGTGTATATAAGTATATCTGGAACTTCTAGGTATCTATATATTCTCACCACAATAAAACTGAACCTGAGTATCTTCGTTTGTTAGCATCTTTCCTCCTCTTTCTCCCCTAACCGAAGAATAAAGAAAACTACTCTCATTAGACCTTCGAATCTTTGAGGAAACCATCCCTCTTAGGGTAAATCTTGCTTTAAAATTGTATTTAAGAAAAAATATTTCAAAAATCGACTACAATAGTTTCAAGATTCGACTTCTCGAGAGAGAGAGAGAGACATTTCGGACTCAACGGGACGAAGAACAACCACCCAAACACAATTTTAATGCAAGAGAGAAATAGATTATGATGGAGATAAAACGATGCAGATGAGGAGAGAGAGAGAAACCTAGTGGTGATGGTAATAGTCAGAAATTATGTTGGCGAGAAGTGATCATGGCTTATATGTATTTAAAATATGAATATATGAGAGTAAAACTCCGATTTTAGTGGTAAATGAGCATTGTCGCAAGTATGACTAGTAAAAAACGATCCGTATTATTTCTCCTTTTTCGATATTACAATTTTTTTCTCAATCCATCTTTTTATTTGTCGAAATTCTCACAACCCTCATAGGCCTTTTTTTTTTGTTGAATATCACCAGTACATCATATTCTTCAAGTTTCATCATTCAAGGGACAGACTGTTCAATTTTCTTCCCATTTTTTTTATATTCTTTCTTAGCTCCATTTCATGTGGTTTTGTCAGGGTATAGATAAAGCTCCCCTATCTTCTATCCAAAAAAAATAAGAGAGAGAGAGAGATGCTTTCTACTCTCTTTTGTGTTCTGTCTATCATATGTGGTGTAAAATCAGTCTTTCCAGCCATACAAAAAATTGTTGTTTTCTCTCATATAGAGAATTCAAACCCAACCTCCATTTTCTCTCTTTCCAGCCAATAATACCACCAAAATACTTTCCATTTTTCTTCACTATTAGACATTTTTGATCATGGGTAGTATTTCTTATTTTTGTAATGTTTTTTTTTTGGGTTGTTGTTTTTAGGGAAGATTTCCAAAAGAAATTCAGAATGACAGTCAATGAATCCACTCTCTTGTTTGTCTTCTCTTCTTACAAAAATCCTTCCTTTATTCTACTACTACCAACATTCTTCACATTTGGAGTACTTTAGACTTTAGAGAGAGAAAATCATCATTTAATTTGAAGAACCCCAAGACCCCCAAGTTGCAGATCTTGAAGAATTTGATAATGGGTTTTTGACTTCAAGTCTTCAAACATCCAGAGAAACCCTACAAACCCACATTAAATCAACCCTAGAAGATGAGTTTTTGAAGCATTTCAAGACATGGGTAAGTAATTAATTGTTCTATTTCTTCCCCATTTTCACATTCACTCTATTTTTTATTTCAATTATCAAGTCTGTTCAGTTTGGGTTGAAGAGGAACTACTTAATGCCCTAGAAGGGTATTTTGGAATCCTAGGGCATCAAAATGAGGGATTTGAATTTCCCTTCCTGTTTTAGTGAAAATGGAGTTCAAATTGCAGATTCTTCATCTAGTTCTAGTAAAACTGCACAAAATTTGGTCACATGTGTTTACAAGAGTAAAATCAGAGGGAAATCTTGCTTGATTACTATTTCATGGAGCAAGAATTTAATGGGTCAAGGGTTTAGTATAGGAATTGATGATTCAACTAGTCAATGCCTCTGTAAAATTGCCATCAAACCATCTTTATTTTCTAAGAAAAAAGGGTCTAAATGTTTAGAGATAGATTCAAGTAAAATTGACATCTATTGGGATCTTTCTTTAGCTAAGTTTGGACACGGGCCTCAACCATTAGAGGGTTTCTTCCTAGCTATTGTTTTTCATAAAGAGATGATTCTCTTACTTGGGGACATGAGAAAGGAAGCATTTAAGAAGACGAACACGACTTCGATTCATTCTAATGCAATTTTTGTTGCTAAAAGAGAGAATATTTTTGGAAAGAAAGTTTTTAGTACTAAAACTCAATTCTATGATAATGGGCAATTTCATGATATTGTTATTGAGTTTAATACAATTGAATTAAGTGATCCATGCCTTGTGATTCGAATTGATAGTAAGATGGTAATGCAAGTTAAGCGACTCGAATGGAAATTTCGTGGCAACCAAACAATCACGGTTGATGACTTTCCAATTGAGGTTTTTTACGATGTTCATAATTGGCTTTTTGGTACTTGTCCGGGAAATGCAGTTTTCATGTTTCAAACGTGTTTATCGGCGGAAAAGTTATGGAGTTCTAGCCGAACCTCATTGTGGTCGAGTTCATTGCCTCGATCTTCTTCCTCACATATACTCCATGACTCTCAAGTACAAGGTCTTGGTTTCTCACTCATTTTGTATGCTTGGAAGAATGAGTAGTGATGTAAATCTTTCTTTTTCGAGCTAACATTTACTTCAAGTGAATTATTATATTTGTTTAATGTTAGCTTGAATTACATTATAAAATGATGAATTTAAAGTTGGTTCTTTCCATATTAACTTGAATTACAGACAATCCTGATTCTTCCGATCGTTCTTTATGTTTATACACTAACATGTCACATTCATTTTGTAATATTTAGAAGTATGGGTAGAGGTTGGTTATTCTTCTTTAGTGCTAAGATTACAGTCCTTCTTAGAGATGTATTTGAGTTGATTTTAAAAAATGTGATGAGTGTATGAATGCTTGAACAACTCTCTTGATTGAAAATTCTTTGAAGAATCATATTGTGAGTTGATAAACGACATTATCGCTGTTATGTTGTTTTTTTTTTTGTTGAGGTGGCTGTTATGTTGTTAACTTGTTATTGCTGGTTATTCTCTCTGATCAAACTATACCAACATGCCATATTTCTTTTGAACCTAATAGACTGCAACTTCTCCATCTGCTACTCCATGAGCAACAGTAGTACGACTTTCGTTCATTACCCTCACGAGCAAGATAACAATCCTCATTCGCATCATCTATTGAACATGCTTGGCCCATGTTGTATTTGAGAGGAAGCTCCCAGCTTCTTTTATATATAGCATCGTCCTGCATAGCCTGGTGTCATGGCCACAAGTACCGCTCCAACCCAACGAGAAAAAAAGGCCAGTCCACTGGGCATTAAAAAATGCAAAGTAGATAAGCCTTGCCCAATCGTTTTCACCTGTTGGTTCTTTACTTCTTAAGAAGAGTTAGGTTGTTTTCTCTGTTGGTTCTTTACTTCTTAAGAAGAGTTAGGTTGTTTTCTCTTGTTGGTTCTTTACTTCTTAAGAAGAGTTAGGTTTAATGAGCTGTAACATGAACCAGAGCTAGTGTTTTAGGGATGAGTCGAGACTTGGTAACTTTAGCCCTACGAGCCCAAGCGTTCGAGGGAGGTATTACATGTGAGAATAGTCCCACATGGGAGAATGGGTAACTAGCAACCAAGAATATAAAGTATAGGTCCTCTCCACTCATTGTCAATTGGTTTTGAGTTGGATGACCACAAACTTAACATGGTATCAGAGCTAGGCCCACACGTGATAGGCTTAAAAGCCACACGTGCTCCACGTCACCCGTAAAAAAAAAACACACGTGTTAGGCTCAAAGAACCCCATACGTGAGGGGGCGACGTGTGAGAATATAACTAGCAACCAAGAATATAAAGTATAGGTCCTCTCCGTTTCGGCATTATTATTTGGGAAGTAGGAAAACTTTGAGTAATCATTTTGTTGCAAGCCGGTTTTTAGAGAGTTAGGTCTATTCGGCTCAAAAAATAATAGTCATTTTAAGAACATTTTAAGATTATAAGAATTCATTTTGTTAATCTTAAAAGAACCTTTTAGATGTTTTCGAAGATGATATTGAATTCTATGTGATAATATAACAACATATTGAGTCATATTTATGCATTTTTGATTAGGTCTTATCTACATACAATAGAGATGATCAGATAAGATCAATTGAAGATTTTATCGACCAAAAACCCCAATTATGTGCCCCATTATTATAATAGGTATAAGTATTCAACAAAAAAATATTAGTATATAATAAAGTAAAACATTTATTTGTAGAACCAGTTTTAGCTTATCTTAGCGATATGGTATTTATTCTTTTCAGTATAACTTAACAAATCAGACAACTCGTCGTGATTGCTTTGTCGATAGCTACACGGAAAGCTTACTCTTGTGAAAGTAGATAAGGACCAGAGAGAGCATCAGACTCATTTCAATCTGAATCATATGCAAAGTGGATATAAAATTAATGTGAATCAGTTATTGAGAAAAATTAAATTTTAAGTTAGAAAAAAACAAACCATCTGAGACCGAAAATTTAAACAGACAATTTATTGACTCTTCCAATCGAAAGTCACCGGTCACCTCTAAACTAAAAGCAAAACAAAAACATGAGATTCTTTTTCTTTAATGTTAATTAGATATGACATCTTGCAACAAAAAGATATTAGATATGACATGATGTTTAGTACGTAACGACATAATCCACAAAACAATTAACTTAAATTAATCATGAATTTATAGTGTAAACACTCTTTACCCTTTAAACTCATTTCTTTAACTTTGGACATTTTTTATTGCTTTCATTATCATCACCAATAACAAATTTTACTCGTTCATGTTACATCTAACATGTCAATTCGAGTTTTCTTTCGCTTTCTCATTATTACAATAAATCATATTCAGTGTGTTTCTGATTAGGATCGCAGAAAACTATATGTTATATGAAATAGGCAACTAATTGACTCTTTATTTTATAACGGAAAATCAAATTTAGATAAAAATAATTCAATTGAAATTAGGCTAAATGTCTCATCATCAGAGTTTCATTTGATTAAGAGATTGTAAGGCCAGGTGGAATTATCTCATTGTCCCACAATTTGACATAGCATGAGAATAAAATATATTGAATTATGTCAATTATTTGAATGAATGGAATTCTCAATAACTTGTTGCCTATAATTAAGCAATTATTAAAGTGATATGTTATAATATAGAAAAATGATTAGTGTAAGAATTGTGAAAACTAATTTACATGGATTTTATGACCATGATAACAAATAATTCATACTTCAATAGATAAAATTCAGTCGCACTTATTACGTTTTTTTTTTTCCGAGGAAGCGTTCATTATGTTGTAACATATGTGTAACAAAAATAATTAGTCGTTGAAAGGTCGATAATACTATTTGAAAGACGATCAACGGTTGAATTTAGTTGAGCTACTCCTCCAATAAAAAAAATGTCAAAGTTCAGTAAGTCGTTTCTGCAACAAAAAGTAAATGCAAAGGTTCAGTAAGTTGGTTGAGCTTAACAAAATTTTGAGAAACTTGACAATTATAAACAAAGGTCACTAAACATGTAATTCTTTTGTACATCGTGAGATTAACCTACTTCTATTCACTTTTTATTCTGGAGTCTGCAAATATTAATAAGAGTTTGATGTCGACAAATACTAACGATGATGAACATTAAGTAGAGGTTCAAAATTCAAGTTTAATTTGTTTATTTAATCTGATTCGATCAAGTTAGATTCGCCTTCGAATTTTGAGTTTTCATGGACTCTAAACGACTCGGATGTGCATGACAGGTTTCTGATAAGAGTGTGATGTCGGCAAAAGTGAGAGGTCACTCACGGTTGGAATTGTTCGAGTTACTAATGCAATAAAAAAACAAGGCCAGCGTTTTGGGGAAAGCAAAATAGTTTTAGGGGTGTGAAATTTTAAAGGGAATATGTGAAATTTTAAAAATTTTCTGGGGAAATAAAACATTACTTCTTCCTCTTCTTCTTCATCATCATCTTCAACTTCGACCACTATTTTCCACCACCATCTCCGGCCACCACCCAAGGAATGAAACTTCCCGAAACTTCACCGAAATTTCACGAAGTGTTTCCTAAAATGAGATTAGGTGCACGAAATAACACTTACAACTATTTCCTGCATAGTTTCCACCGACATGATCAAAATTTCCACCGAAATTGTTGGAAATATCGAAATTTTCATCGACGTGATGGAAATTTCGACCGACATAGTAGAAATCTGGCAAAAGAAACCTGGAGAAACTAATACTGAAAATGTATCCCTTCCTTCGTCTTTTTTATCTTCATTTCTCTTAGATCTCTCTTGATTTGTATGTTATGTTTTTAATAATTTTTAAATTTATTTGAATGATTTTTGCCTTGACTTAACTGACTAAATTGATTTTATCTTACTAACACCCCTAATATAACTGTGTAATTGGCGATACCTTCTCAAACTAACATAGTTTGTTAACTATTAACTATTATCAGTAAGAATGTTATCTTTTGGGTGTTATAGCCAACTCGAAAAAACTGTGTAATTGTTAATACTCCCTCAAACTAATAGATAATGTTAAACATCATTTTTATGCTTTAATAATCTTGTTATACATAATTGCATCATATTTCTATCATTTCTTTAGATTTGTAAGATTTCCACACTGACCGAAACATTTCTACGCAAACGTTTCCACATTTGGACCGACCGAAATTTCCACCGAAACCGAAGTTTCATTCCTTGCCACCACCACCTATCATTTTCTTCCTCTTCTCCTCACTATCTCTCTTATAGTTTGTCTCTATATCTCTGCCCATCTCTCTCTTAGAACTTCATAAACAAACCCTAATCCCAAATCCTATTCCAGTGCCCAAGTGAATAGGAGACTTTATATTGTTATCATTCTTATTTTCCTTCTCGTTTAGATGATGGTGATAACAATGGAGTAGTTTCACTAGTTGTAATAGGACTATCTGCCGCCACAAGTTATCTGTGTACAACTTGGTTTTCTTTCTCTCTCTCACTAAAGAAGCACCATGAACTTGTTGCGACTCTTCAAGAAATAAGTTTGACAACCCAACAAAGACAAAAACAAATAGAAACAAAGGTGTAAATTCCTTTGCTTCCATGGCTGCTAAAGATCCCAGAAATTCACTTAGTATCCTTGGTTTGAGAGAGGTGAAGAGGAGCACAAAGGGCGTTCTCTTTGGCCGCTGATGTTCCTGTTCTTGAAGCTCTAACCAGAGGTTTAATGGCTCCTGAATCAGCAATTAGATCTTTATGTTCACCTTTTGATATTTTCAATTGGAATCTAAAACATTAGGAGCATCAACGCTGATGGGATCAGAACCATAAAGATGAGTAACCGAATGCATCTTTCTCTGTATATCTATCTATCTCTTTGGTTCTACCTTTTCTTATATGAGTTGCATCTAGAGCTGAATATTGGTGAGATCGATAAAGAGAGAGGGAGAGATAGAGAGGTGGCCGGATTGTGGTGAAGATGGTGGTGGCCGGATTTTGGTGATGATGGTGGTGACCGGATTTTGGTGATGATGGTGGCGGGCGGGTTTTGGTGATGATGGTGGTGGCCGGATTCCGACAACCCTTGCCGGAATGGAGAAGAAATGGTCAAAAAATTTGTTTTCCCTCTAACAATTAGAAAATATATTGGTCAACTAAAGTTGACCAGTTTTTGACAAAATCTTCACACCCTGGAAACTATTTTGATTTCTCCAAAGCGCTGGCCAAAAACAAATGCGAAGGTTCATTACCTGGTTTAGCTTAATAAAATTTGAGAAAGTTGACCATAATATTTGAAGGTATCCAAAAGTGTCTTATCTATATGTCGTGAGATTAACCTACTTCTGTAGTTCTGTTCCCTTTGTATTCTAGAATCAACAGACAATAGTAAGAGAGTTCGACAAATACTAACAATCACATTCAGACAAAATGTTAAGTAGCGCTTCAAAATCCGAGTTTAACATATTCATTTAGTTGGATCGATCGAATTAGATCGCCTTGGAATTTTGAGTGTTCGTGGATTTTCAATTCTCAAACATTTCCCACAATTTTTATCTAATAGACTCTAATGTACATGATAGATTTTCCATTATAAGGCGCCCCCTTGGAGGGGCTAAATGTCCTCGCCAGAAATGTTGGAAGCCTTCGAATTACCCCCAAATTGTGAGAGGTCCCATGTATAATCCCAGAACCTACAACACTTTTGCTGATGACCCTTTACAGTCACCCATCCACGTGGACCTCTCACAATTACCCTTTAGAAATGTTGGAAGCCTTCGAATTACCCCACATTGTGAGAGGTCCCATGTATAATCCCGAAACCTACAACACTTTTGCTGAGGACCCTTTAGAGTCCCCCATCCACGTGAACCTCTCAACCTCAACATCCAGAATACATTTTTTTTTGTTGCATGGTTACATCTAGAATAGTTTTTCTTTTTTTTTTGTCCAAAGACATCTAGAGTAGTTGAAATAATGAATCAACATCTGCCATAATGTGTTGCCACGTCACCATGGTCGGTTATCTTATTTAATTTTTTTTTCTTTTTGTTGAATTATCTTGTTTAACTTGTAATTTATGAGTAATTATTTAATACTACCTATCATCTAGTTTTGCCTATAAGTACAATTCTTCGTTATCAAACTTCAAATTCTCCTTTTCTAAATTTCCTCCTCTATTCATCTCAAATCTCTTTCACTTCCATTACTAATTCCTCTCTCTCTCTATATATATATCTTCTTCTTCATTCACTTCAACTAAAATGGATATTTTCTGCAAATCAGTTCGTGATATCAATTCTCCTTTCGATTGCCTTCTCTTCGGTCTCTTTCTCTCTCTAAAATAATCATCTCTTACTTCTTAAATGAAGCTTAAACTGTAATAACTAATTTGAATTTTGTATCTGTTTGTTTTCAGATCTTGATGATACTCTATATTCATCAAATACAGGAATTGCACAAGGAGTTAAGAGAAATATAGAAGGTAAAATTCATATTCAACAATAATCTATTTCTTTCAATTTTGTTCTATATAATTCTCTAATTTAGGTTTTCTGTTTCATGATTCCTTCAGGTTTTCTTGTTGAAAAAAGTGGATTTTCAATTGAAGAAGCTTCAAAACTTCGAATTGAACTTTTCAAAACATACGGAAGTACTCTTGCTGGTCTAAGAGTAAGAATTAAACCTAATTTCAATTCCTCATAGTTTAATCTTCTTACTGAATAATTTTGATTTCTAATCTGTTTTTTTAGGTTTTAGGTTATGATGTTCATGCAGATGATTATCACAGGTTTGAACTTCGAAATCAAGATCTCATAAATTTTGATGAAATTTAGAAAGAAATTTCATATTTTGATCGAGAAATTGTGTTTTGGATTTTGCAGTTACGTACACGGAAGATTACCTTATGATCTAATCAAACCAGATATTCAACTAAAGAAACTTCTAGAAAGTATTACTCAAAGAAAACTAGTAAGAGAAGAAACTTTTTCCTAATTTCAAATTTTCTTGTTTTTTTTTTTTAAAGTTTGGAGTTGAATTTGGTTGTTGTTTTTGTTGCAGATTTTCACTAATTCAGATCGTAATCATGCGATTAAGGTTTTAGAGAGATTAGGATTAGAAGGAATTTTTGATGAAATGATTTGTTTTGAATCAATCAATCCAAATCTATCAAAATCAACTAGTCCTGATGAATATCCAGTTGTTTTAAAACCATCTATTGAAGCCATGAGAATTGCTATTGACATTGCACAAGTTGATCCTCGTCGTACGGTAAGCTATTTCTCATTTAAGTCTGACTCTAATCAGATTTTAGAGTATTTATTTTTGTGTGACTCGTTTAAATGACTAATTTTGATTGGTTTGAAGTCCATTAAAGTTCAACAATGCCGATTGAGGTAATTCACTTGATGTCTGACTCGTCTTAGTGATTGTTTTGGATTAGTTTTGGGTCCATTGAAGTCATACGATTTCCACTTGATGTCTTAGGTCATTTAAGTAAGACAATTTATTGGGGTCATTCACTTGATGCCTGATCATTTTCAATGGCTGGTTTGGATCGGTACAAATTCATTTAAGTTAGATAAGTCAGATTCAAACGAGCTAGAAACGAGAAAAAACACAAAATTTTCTTTTCCTGTGACGGTCTCTATTTGACTTTCTCTATCTATTTCGTTTTTCAGTTGTTTCTTGATGATAACGTCCGAAATATAGCTGCTGGTAAATCAGTTGGACTTTGCACCGTCCTGGTAAGAATATGTTACACAAATAGTCGGTAGCCGTTAGCATTATCATATGTCGTTTCCGCTATATTATTTTTCAAATGACAAAAATGCCCTTATGAAGCAAATTAATTACATTCCAATATAAGGACAAAGTGAAGTATTGACAGACAAGTTTTGTTGTTATAAATTTTCTCATGATTTTGGATGTTACTATCTAGGATACGACGTCTAGCATTTTAAATGGAAGTTAAGGGTAATCCTGCCAAATAGGGTTTGGCCAGTCTGGCCAACATTAGTCTACGGTGCAGGCCAGGCCGAGTAGACATACAGGCCTAACCGACCGACGGTGAAATGAATTAGACATGTTCTTACTTCGTGAGTCAATGCTACATTATATGACATCGCTGTATTATAAGAATGTTATTTATTTATAAAAACTTTCATACATTCAAAGAATTTTATACATTGTTAAATGTTGGGTATATGATTTATTAGGTGGGACAAGCAATGAAAATCAAAGAAGCTGATTATGTGGTGGATAACATTGTTAATTTGAAACAAGCTGTCCCGGAGATCTGGATTAGTAACGAGATGGACGGTGGAGATCAGAGGATCTCACATACAAGGAGTGAAATTGGACCATCCGTTTCAACAGCTACACCTGTTGGTGCTTAAAATATTCAAAATTGTGTATCTAATGTAGTATATATATGTAATATGTATGTATGTATGTACATGTGATGTACACATAACCACATTAATAAAGTTGACAAATTATGCAATATCTAATTTTTTTTTTAAAAGTATTTTCTGATATGGGTTTGTGACTCCTAGTGACATTATCCACGCTGGAAACTTCAATATTCAACAATTTTAAAACACATAACTAGAGGATGATGTAAAATGATGTTATACAGTTAAGTGGTATTCATCTTTTATGGATGTGGAATTTTGTTTTACAACACACTCTCCCGTAATTACATCATTCTCGAGAGTATAGTGTTGATAGTGTTGATAACACAATATAGATTTGTGTGGACTTCAACAAAAAAAAATATATATAGATTTGTGGGGATCAATTATCTTCTTTTTTTTTGTTAAAAGAGGGACCAATTATCTGAATGGCAAAGAACAATTATCCCATTGTTCTTCGACGCAAGTCCACAACAATTACCACTCACTACATAATCCAAGACTTGATTTGAACCTTAGATGATGAGAATTTTGAAGTGAGTTCTTACTTAAAGTCACTTGAAAACAAATCAAACGTTCCAGATTCCAGATCATTGGATCAATATCTCACTCTTTGGGCGCCCTAGATATTGGTTGTTGATCACCATTTTCGGCATCTTTTTTCTTTAGTGGGAATGTCGTTTTTTATTTTCAAATTTATTGGCTTAAACATTTAAAAACAAACAAGTCCTTTTTATTAGAATAAACATGCATAAATCAAGAAGAAAATCAATAATAAATTCAAAAATTACACAAAACAAGGACCTTTTATGATACTCCTAGTAAACATGGTTAGGTCCTAACTTTATTTGGAGCCTCAACCCTCTCTCTCTCTCCACTTTCCCTCTCTCTCAATTCACAAATACACAAACTTCACAAACAAAATAAATACTTACTTCATCTAGTTAAGGGAGGGGCTAAAGGCCCCTCGGCGGAAATGTTGTAGGCCCCCAGATTACACGTGGGACCTCTCCCTATTTGTGTTTAATCCGGAGGCTTACAACAATTTGGTCGGGGGCCTTTAGTGGCACCCTCTAATTAAAGGACAGTCTCTAGATGGAAACACTATTAGGTATTCCCTTAGCTGTAAGCCCTCCAAGTTTGCTTAGATCTGCAGTATTTGCAATCAATAATGTATATGGCATATTCACTGGCCCATGTCTATTCCTATAATTTCCTTGTTGATTCAAATCTATAATCCCTTCTTCAATCTCAATCAATCTCTTACCAAAGCCTTTAAATGCATCTAATGCTTCTTTATCTGAAGTCCAATCCTCTGGATAATCTCTCTGTCCTAAGTAAACTTCGTCGGCCGAATGTCTAGACAAACTCTCAATCAGTGAAACTCCAAGTAGTGTTTGTAATTGACTAGTGATTGTTTTCAAGAATGCTAACTCCGAGTTCGTCTCGAGTTCGGTGTACTCTTTCGTTCCGGGTTCTGGCATGAATCGTCGACTCATAGTAGGCCTGTTAGGAAGGTAACCAGCATAAGGGAATTGCCCAAAGTTAACTGCAGCATGAAGTGCTGAAGCTACCCATATGATAATGGTGCAACTTTGAGTTAGTTCTGATAATGTTTCCATCTTGGGCCACCATGGTTCATCTTTTAAGTCACCGTGACCTTCGATTCGAACCTCTTCCCACCAAGCTTGTAGCTCTGAGTCTTGTTGGATCAAATCGTCGGTTGGGTAGTAGAATGAACAATATTCATGGACCCATTGTTTTATAGCCGACCAAATCTCAAGCCCGTCCACAGCGAATGGGTAGTCTTCGATTAGTAGTCTTAACCCATGTTTTTGTGTTTCATCCGGAACTGCAATTCCTCTTAAACAACCAAAATATCGAAAAATTAGTGATGAAAATGAGTTTGTAACTGAGAGTTATGTCAACAAGATATGTTTGTTATGGTTACCTCTTAATAAGATCTTGTGGGAGTGCTTGTTCAGGGAAAACCCATTGTTTATAGATGGTAGCAGACATTTCCATGGCGAATTTTCCCGGAAATACAGTTCTCTCAAGAACACCATCTGCACTAATGAGAATTTGACGAGCTAAAGCGTTTATATTCATCGTATCTCGATAATGAGGTTGAAGAAGCTTGAATATCGGATGAATAACACTCAGTTGTCTATTAGTAGCAATGATGAACGGCTCGATAACTGCATGAGTGTTCAACCTACATAAAAACAGTTATTATAACCAAAGTTTTCTAATACAAATCCTAAGCCTAAATGGATCATGTAGTTATAAACCCTTACCAATGGCTGATAAGTTGATGAACACCAGAATCATTAACAGCAGCATAAGCTTTAGCAAGATGCCATATCGAACCTTCGATTTCGTGCTCTTGTTCTGGTTTGGCTGGTGTATAAACCTTATTGACTGCACCATATTTCTCACCATCTGGGTGCACCAAACTCAACTCAATAGCTAAAGGCTTTAAGGTCCCGTCTGTTTGCAATAAAACCACTGTTCTCGTAGCATAAACCTTCGAGGATGTTGTATTTATACGGTTCAAATACGGCATTATTGTATCATGATGGTCTAATATGAATAACTTGTTAGTATTCAGAGCCTGCATAATTAAAATTAACATAATCAGCTACTTGTCTCCATCAAAAGCGAAGTCTTTCAGAACTTCGGTTTAGGGTTTAGTACCTCTTCGACTGTTAGGCCATTTAGATTCTTCTCGATATGTTCTTTGGTTATTGAACTTGTATGATCTCCATATTGTTCAGGATCAAGCTTGCTAACTGGTGGAAACTCCTACAAATAATTTAATAGAACCCGAAAATTATTTCAAGTATAGAAATCAAATGAGTTCTATACTTTGTATTAGCATTTTAGGTTTGTGTCTATACTTGGAGAAGGCGAATAGCAACGGGGTTAACTCCTGCAACCATTTCTCGGCCGAATTCTTCATCGGAGCGCCAAGCAAACTCGTTCTCTAAAAAAAATAAAAAACAATATAATCAATTATTATACTTTTCGGTGGTGTTCTTTTTATCGTCTGAATCTGACTTGTTTTAGTCAGACATAACCCAAAACAAATATGAACAATTTAGACGAGTCGGACACATGGGTCAGATAAAAAAACAAACATCTTGAAATTTGACAGAAGTGAATCCAAGATCTCGAAATCAAATTTCATATCTGAAGCTGAAAAAAGTAAACGAAGTACCTTGAATGACATGAGGGACGGGGAATTGTAAGACGTTTTCATTTGTACGAAAAACTTCTCTTAGACTCCGGAAAGGGATGGCGTCCCGCATTGAATGCAATATCTTTCCAGGGGTAAGATGAACTCCTCCTTTATAGAGAGTTAGAATGTCTTCGAATGTGTCGAATTCGTTTGGTGTTCTATCACATATTCCTTTCATTCCAGGGAGCATGATTTGCGTTAAAGACTTAATAGAGTTCGCTACGAAATCCGACTTCTTCAAATGGTTAAATTTTTCATCCTTTGGAACATAAATGTCTAAGCTCAAAAGAAACAATCTGGTCTCATAGTATGGATCTGTTAAGACGAAAAACACACGAGTTAAAACCCCGAAAACATTACATAAATGAATTCAAATTATAGTAAGTACCCATTTTTCTCGATTAATCGAAGAGTAGATGAAATATAAAGCAAGAAAATGAAGATGGTTTTTGTGGAGTTTTCGACCTTTTTTTGTTGGTTTTCGGCCGGTTCTTCCTCTTCGTGGATAAGGGAACTCGGTCGATTTTCCTAGAATCGGGCGAGCAAAATTTGGTCCCTTGTCTGGATCTCCTAAATCATTGTATAATGCATAATCATAGACTCTATCCCATTCTTTGAGCTCTCCCGTTCCATCTCCTCTGAGGTTCTTAAGCTCATCTTCCCTGTATTTTCGAAGAGGTTCCGGTGTTTGAAATGTAGGGTAACTCTGCAACAACATACATGAATTCAAGTCTTATATGAAGTGATTCATGACAGGTAATACAGTTATGACATTGTTAAATTCAAAAGTAAACGATGAAATATGATATCTTTACCTTGTTAGTGAAGAAAACGCGATTATAGTTGTAACGGTAAGCCGGGTAGACCCAAGAATGGCAGATAAAGTGAAGCGAACCGACAACAGGAATATCATAAAGAGTGAGAGTCTTGAGGAAGAACTCATTGTGGTGATGGTTCTTTATTAAGAATGCCCCTGGTAACCCGAAAGATTCATCCCACTCGAATGTTACTCCGAATTCGGATGAGTTCGCTTTGGGTGATGATATCTGCTTGATCCATTCCTCTAAGTATGCTTCTTTTCCCAGTTTTCCTCTCATTTCATTTTCTACATTTATTCGAAGTGCAAGATTTTATTAAAATGTCTTTCGAGACAAAAATAACAAGAATTTTGCTCTGACTATCCTATCGTACGAACGAGGAAGGCTCGACCAGGCCTCTTAAATTCATTTATGTTTTAATACAAGTTCGATAATAGAAATTCAACTGAATTTCGCAACTGTAGTTGGCCTAACCCCATATAAGAGTGTCGAAAATAGTCCCACATTGACTAATGTTATGTAGCAAATCAAGTATATATGGTTCACTTGAGATGGGCCATGGGTTGGGTGGCGTGGACCACCGAACCAACAGGGTGTTGTTGTTGGGACCAGAACGAATCGATAAGTTGGGAAGAGTGGCCCAACATGAGCCTGGTCCAGTTGCAGTCGATCTGACCCGTTAAAGTTTGGGGCGCCCTTAGAACTTCCTCTAATGAAAAAACAATAGGTAGAAGCTTATATGAGGTCCCATTGACTTGGAACGAGATCTAGACAAAGTCTGAGGGCTCCATCATGTGACAAAATCAACCCATAACATATATTTATTATTTATTTTTTGTTGAAAAATATAAACTTATTTATGATTTCGGGTTCCACCATGTGACAAAATATATTTTTTCAACAAAAAAAAGTAAAAAGTAAATCCATGTTTAAGGGTTGATTTTTCTAGTATAAAGAAAAGTTAACGAGATCTAAACTATTGAACCACTCGAAAGGATAAAATGGACTTGGTCATTCAGTTGTCTTCGTTAGTTTACAATAGATCAAGTTTATGTTTTTGAATAAATTTTGATCGTAGCAGTCTTTTATTTTAAGCGAACATTCTCTTCACTCTTCTAATTTTAGCTTTTTAGATGCAATTATTTTCATCCGTGTATAACTTTTCTATTATTTGACAACCAACAACAATATCAAAAGGTTTAGGAAAATTTTATTGCAGCCATTAGTATAAACACCAAGTCACCAACCCTAACTACCACTTCACAATTGTATCAAAATAGTAAGACATAAGTGATAAAGCTTAGAAAAGGGAATATGAGAGATTTGAAGTGTTGATAAGTGAGATAAAAAGGACAAAAAGAAAGAACCACATGGGAAAAACAGTGAAAACGTGGCATTCCACCTTGGCGAATATCATTTCACACAAGCGATTTGTCCAGGTGCCACTAGAGTGGGTCCATGTATTTTATTGGTTCTGGTTGTGGATCTTTATACCAGAGTCAACAAATCATAATTAATGTGTAAAATAATTTCGAGAACCATCTATCAGGACGTAATTGTTCGAGTATAAACTCCATAAGTTAGAATTTTTTGTTCCGTTTTAGTATAAGTTTACTACTAAAGTCTTAGTAAGATTTGAACCAGACAAACGATTGAAATTCATTTTTATTTTGTTTCTAGATCGTTCTAAACTCGTTGACTATTCTGATAAGTTGATTGTAATGATTTTAACCTTTGCTAATCGAAAATTACTTACGATGAAAGATTGACATGCTAAAACCTTTAATTTTAGAAAAAATAATGATTATAAGAAAATTAGGAAACTACATTAAAAACATGAACGAACGGTGTTACTGGAGCTAAAGAAGATTTGAAATTAGGGAGCTGCTAGAGTTACTTAGAGGATGACATAATGACGTGAGATTCATTAAAACCTTTCTTCCTCTAACAATTAAGATCTAATCAATTCATTAATTAATCAAATCTCAAGTCTTAGGGAGGATTCTTTTTTAAATTATACAAACTCTAATTAATTGAAACTTTTTTAAACCCTACTAAACTAAATTTAAAGAAGAAGAAAGGGGTTAAAAAATGATAGTGCAAATTTTAAAGAAGAAATGAGCTCATTGAGATTAGACCAGAGTTCGAATCTTATTATCTGTTACTGTTTAATTAGAGAGAGAGAGAAATTGATATTATGAGAAGTTAGTTGAGAGAGGGAGGGAGAAACAAGAGACTGACCAGGGTCACCATGATCTGCACTGATAAGCTGTAAAGATACACCTTTACCGAAAACCTCGAAAAGGCGATCGAGAACCGAAGCACCAAAGTCAGTATACTCCATATTATTCTTCTTCATCAACTCTACTTTCCCTTTGATCTTCATTATCTTCTTCTGATCATCACCCAGTAAGTGTTCATCTTTCTCATCATTCAAACCAAAACACTTATGAAACATAGCCATGATCAATTCTAAGATCACTCTGATCTTCTCTCTCTAACCCAAACTACACAAGAAGATGAAGAATCTTGCCAAAAGTTTTTGAGTCTTAAATAATGTAAGTTGGACTTTTTGGTTACCAATTACAAACTATTTTTAGTTGATTTAATATTTCACCCACTTTATTAATTAATGTTTATTTTTTGTTTTTTCACTTAAGTACACAACTAATTTATGTTTCACGTGTTATCTCCTTTTTGTCTGCTTTATTACTATTTGGTCTAGCTAATAATAGATTTGGTCCTCTTAGGTATGCTTCCTTTGGAACCATACTTAATAATGTGGGACGTTTAAAGAAAGAAAGGATGAACAACCCAAAATCTGGGACCAAATAAGAAAAAAAAAATCCATATAGAAAAATTAATGTGAAAAAAATTTCATTTTTAATACTTTTTAAACTGTTGAAGACATATATAATTAGAGTTAATTCCTATATGGCCCCCTACTTTGTGACCAGCTTTCTTTATGTCCTCCTTTTTTTCGTAAATTCAAATTTGGCCCCTATTTTCAGACAAATGTCATAACTACCCCTCTGATTAATATATTTTCAAAATAAAATAAAAAACAAAACCAAAATTCCACCTCACTTCCTTATCCACCACTCATCTCTCTCCACGTCACCTCTCTCTCCAACTCACCTCTCTCTCTCTCTCCAACACATCTCTCTCTCTAACTCACCTCTCTCTCTAACTCACCTCTTCTCTTCGACCTTAAAAAAAAAAAAAAATATTTTACCTCTTCTCTCTCTCTCTCTAGAAACTCCGGCGAAGGGGAAACCCCTTCACCGGAGAAGGTCTGTTCAAGAAAGAACAGACCTTCAAGGTCTAGAGAGAGAGAAAGAGCGATTCTAGAGAGAGAGAGAAAGAGTGAGAGAAAGAGCGATTCTAGTGAGAGAGAAAAAGAGTGATGGAGAAGAAGGAAGAAGAAATGAAATTACATACCTTAACTCTGATTCAGATCTTGTAGAGTAATTAGTTACAGAAATTAGTTATTGACACTATTATCCAAAACCCACAAAACCTAAAAAATGAAATTACATACCTTAACTCTGATTCAGATCTTGTATATACTTTTTCAAAGATTCAATTCCCATTATACTTTCAAATTATAGACACTATTATCCAAAACCCACAAAACCTAAAAATGAAATGAAAAATTGCTTTTTTTTTTCTTTACCTCTCTCTTCAAGCTTTCTTCCCTTGCACTATAAGCTCCAGTTGACTGAATATTATCAATGAAAATTCCCTTTACCAATTCATCCTTAACAACAATCCCCACAGATGAATTCGACCTAATTGGCGTCGAAGAATTAGTCGGTAATCCAGAACCATTACCACGTTCCCCTTTGCTAATTTCTCTCAAAGGATTAGCTTTTAATGAGTAATTCTTTTGCCTTAACTTAGCAAGCTTTGCTGGATTGTTATTATTATTATCTAACCTAGAAGAAGTAAAAACCCTCATTGAATCATTATCTTCTTCTTCATCTTCATCTTCATCTTCTTCTTCGTCAAGTACTTCTTCTGAACTGTTTTCAAAATCAGTAAAGACACTTCCTCCTCTTTCTCCTCTTTCTCCTCCTCCTCTTGTTGTTATACTTTCAGGATCGTCGTCGTTTGAAGTAAGAACACCACCGTCTCTAGTAGTATCTGAATAAGAAAATGGTAAGTAATCTTCTGATGTTGTTAATTTACGTTTATTATGAATGGATGAACAAATTGAAGCTGAAGCTGAATGTGATGGAGATGGAGTTTATTGTGATGTTGTTGTTCTAGATCGAATTGAATTAGTAATTGGTGTTGTTGAATGTGCTGACATTTTCTAGGGTTTATGTTGTTGTTGATGAGTTCTTATCAAAAAAAAGTCTAGGGTTTTGAAAAGGAAACAAATTAATTGATAGAGAGAGAGATTTCAATTTCAAGTTAGGAAGATATGTAGGAAGATGACGAGGAAGATGAAATTTCTGTAACTAATTACTTTTTAACTAATTGATTAAAGAGCGTTATCAAAGTAAGAAGATGAAGAATTGTAGTATGATCGAGTTTACTATTCAGATCTTGTTGGTATTCTCTCTCTTGACTATAACTCTGATTCTTATTGCGTTTGAGTTCTAGTAAAAAAGATGATGATTTGATTTTCTTCTCGAATTTGTAAGACCTAAATATGATTTGTAATTGAATTTGAATTTGAATTGATTTGTAATATGATGATTTGTAATTTGAATTTGAACAGACCTTCTCCGGCGAAGGGGTTTCCCCTTCGCCGGAGTTTCTAGAGAGAGAGAGAGAAGAGGTAAATTTTTTTTTTTTTTAAGGTCGCCGACCGGAAAATTTTCCGGCCGGCGACCTTCGTCGGAGAAGAAGGAGTGACTTGGAGAGAGAGAGAGATGAGTTGGAGAGAGAGAAAGAGGTGAGTTGGAGAGAGAGGTGAGTTGGAGAGAGAGGTGAGATGAAGAGAGAGAGATGATGTGGAGAGATATGTGTGGGGGAGTAGGAAGTGAGGTGGAATTCAAGTTTTTTTTTTTTTATGTTGAAAAAATATTAATAAGAAGGGTAATCAGGACATTTACCTCGAAAAAAGGGGCCATATTTGAATTTACGAAAAAAAGGGGGCCATAAAGGAAGCTGGTCACAAAGTAGGGGGCCATATAGGAATTAACTCATATAATTATGTTGTTAACAAGATGATTCATTTTTTCTATAATCTCCTTTTTACCCTTCTATGTTCACACCATATGTAAATATGTTGTTATAAACCACGGGTTTTAGGCCCAAAATAAAATTCAAAAAGGGATTAAGGTCCAATCTTCTCAGAAAATAGGATTTTAGTCATTTTTCCTTTCTAAAGAAACATTATTGATACATAATATGTTATGTATAACACATATAAAAAAAATGAAATAAAGTATTAAACTTTATCAATAAACAACACGTTATTTATGAAACAAAACAAGAATCAATAAACAGAAAAACACTGTAACTTTGACATCTAGACATACTTTAACTATACTAAATGTGTTTTGTTGTAGAAATATACGTAATTGATACTAAATAACGTGTATATTGCGAAACAGATAGTAAGTTTGAAATCAATCGAAAAAATCTGAGAAAAAAAGAAAGAAAATTTTGGGGATTGATTTTCAAAAGTGGGTTGTTTCTTAATAAAGGTTATAATGAGTTTATGATTAAATATAAATGATAGAGATCTGTTTTTTCTATATAGATGGGTCAATTTGGACTAAACATCCATTATAATTATCATTTTGGCTTAAAATCCTATATCAATATTAGGGTGGACTAAATGTGTGTTTAGGTGTAGATTTTTGGACTAAGAATCCAAAAATTGTAAAATATTGACAACATACACCACAATGTCATAATTTGTTATAAAATGTTGACATCATATATAATTGTCGTGACTTGTTATAAAATATTTACGACATATATAATTATGTTCTTAACAACATATATAATGCATTGACCAACATATTGTTTTTTTCGTTAATGGGTTTGTCAAATACAAAGGATAATATGCATAACATTTTAGTTTTTGCAAATGACAAATAAAAACATTCATTAGTCTATATATTTATGTCGAAAGCATAACTTTTTTTTCGAAAACCATTTCTTTCTTCACAAGATAAATAAAAAAATGTTTTAGCCAAAATGTTAGTGTCTGTCAATGTGTTAGTCAAATAAAAAAGAAGAAATGTCAATGTGTTTGTCAAATGAAAAAGCGATATTAAATCTTTATCTGGAAATTTAGTTTTATTTTCTTAAATTTCAAAATAATGGATTTGTGAAAATAAAAATCTTTACAAATGAGAGATGTTTTAATTGAAAAATATTGAACCAAATATCAATATCATACATTAAATTTGGATTCATCATTAATTTACTATTTTCTCATAGTTAAACTAAAAAATTGTTAATTACTTTGTGCACAACGAATTTCTTTTACTTCAATTTTATGATTGATAGAATTCATCTTGAAGCTTGCCGTTACGCCCCAAAATGTCAGCCATGACCCTGGTTATAATACTTTTCCTTTTCTGACATGTTAGGATGTTTTGTCCCACAAATCTTAATATAGTTCCTGTAAGTAATTTGTCATTTTGATCTACGTTAGTCATTACATAACATTGATACACCATCAAGATGTGATAAGCACGGTAACCATGTAAGTTAAACCACAAATCAAAAGAATTAAAACCCAACAACATACGACCCTAAAATTCAACAAACTTATTATTCATAATTTTAATAACCTAATTCAATAACCATGAATCTCATCCTCTAGTGAGAATTGAACCTCCACGACTTTTGGAATTTATTTCAACACTATCAACTACATGGGCAACCAAATGTTGGCTCTTGTTATATAAGTAAACAAATACATTTTATAAATTTTCATTGGATATTTGGATACAAATAAAAGGGAAGATCCCTACTTCACCACCTACTAATGGCAAACTTAATTGAGACTAATAGAATATTGAGTTTTGCCTTAAAAATGCTCTTAGTCAATAAATATTCTCTATCATGTCCTTACGCAAGGTAAGGTTCCACTAATGGTATCTTTCTTTTGTGTAATTCCTTTTCCCAAAATTATACATCTATCCTCGATGTAACACTTTAGTGGTTTCTTTCTTCTATGGAGATTTAGTGGTTTTTGAAAATCTTATAACCAATACCCATTACAATAAATTATGATAATGATCGGTTAGATAATTGTTAGCAAATCAAAATTTATATATTTGATTTAGCAGTATTCTATTCAGCAAACCCCGACTCGTAATTACACACTTATCCATCTACAAAGTGTAAATATAATTTTATCCATTATTCTTACAAAAGTTACAAGCATCTTAATTTGTTATCAAAAAATCTTTGAACTTGATGAATACGTCTTTAGATATTAAAAATCAGATTTTCCCAAGTATTAAAAATCAGATCTTCCCAAGTAGGTTCTTTCCATGGTCAACAACAAAATTACAGGACAAATAGAATTTGAAATAAAACAAAGACATGACGAGTTTGTCCATCAATCGTGTTTCACACAAACCTACCACATCGAAAACAATGAAAATGATAAAATAATTTTGTAATTGGGAGTTTTCTCTAACTTAAAAAATAGTCGAATTCAATATTTCCTTCTTACCCACGTTTTACATGTTTTTTTGTACAAGAATAGGTGATGTTCACCTACTTCTCTTTATTAGCTTAATCTCTATCCATAATCTCATATAAAGTCTAGACCTATACAGTGTTTGTTTGTCTAGTTTCGTGACCTTCTTATCTTGTTTCACATTTTGTCCCTCATAATCATTTATTTTTGTTGTAATGGTTGGTCTTGTAATGGTTGGTCAAATATTCATTGTAACTTAAAAGTTGGTAGATAAAAGTCTTAATCCACCACTTATAATATTTGAATCGTGCCGATAACAATGTTTGTCTCTAATTAATAAATCATAATTAAATCATTTAAGAATCTACCTACTAAAGATTAGTTTGTACTATGGAGACATAGAAATAATTTAAAAATTGATTTGTAAACCACGTCCATTCCACCCAATAAACCATTGTCTAACAAAAAAATAAAATTGTAAATTATAAAGTTTATAGGCCCCCACGTTAACTCTTGAAAGGACAATGACAAAATTAAATAATTAACTTTGTCAAATTATTATGTAGTCCTAAATACTTGATTAATTCTTTGATCAAATTTTAAATTATTTTAATGGTACTATTAGTTACTTAAACAACCCATATCTTTTCTTTTATTTTTTTTGTTCATTTTCTATGTATTAATTCCAATCTATCGCGTAGGGCCATAGCTAAAACATGCTAGCTCTATAGTCCTAAAATGAAAGTGATTATAAATATAAGAGCAAATGTCCCAATAGTCCCAAATTTAGGACAAGTTAATCATTTTGGGTCATAGTTTGTCGATTAGATTATTTGTTCTCGCTTTAGACGGTTTGGTTAGTTGAAGTCCCTCTCATTCTATATAAATGCTTGAGAACCTCTATTAGTGTAGTTTCTAGGTATATGTTTTTTTTGAATTGCAGCGTGCCTCGAAACTTTGACATCTAAAGTGGAAGACTAGACATCTTACCGCTCCAACCAAAAGTTGTTGGCTCTAGACATATACATTAAATCTGTTAAATTAGTTCTAGATTATAACATTTGTTAAAATGGAGATTGTGGTTTTAAACTTAGACCTATAGATGTAAATTAGCTTGTAGAAAGTGAGAAGAAGAGCTAGAGAAGAAAAGAGAAAGAAAAGTACAAACAAATATTACTTAATGCTTCATAGATACGGTACTGTTAAAAATGAGGCCAAATGTTGTATTAGACAAAACAGAGGTGCCGAATCATGTACCAGCCACAAACTAAGGACCTCTTTGAAGATTCACCATATATGTTTGAGAAATAATACATATGAATCTGTATTAATAGGAACTTCATTGATTAGTCAATTGACAACTAAGGAAGTTCAATATATTAAAACAAATATGGCCTAGATACATTATTTTAAAGATTAATTTGATATGGGTTATGAGTTATGACAAACCTAAGATTGCAAATATCTTTTCTTGTCTAATAATGATTTAGAGTATTGATAAATTAATCCAATTCCTATTAGATCTCAATGTGTAGGTCAACGAAAAATTGATCTACATTTATTTTCTTTGATTATTAACAGATGATATTTTTGTTATTTGTCGATCATTCTATGGACGGGAATTTTGATTTTGCCATGGATAGAGAAAGACTACCATGTTCTAACTTATTGTTGGCATCTATTTTATGTTTAAAAATAATTTTATGCCCGAAAAAGAGACGAAATCAAGCTGAAGTCCAATGTGGATGTTTTGACGAGTATCCCTCTAACATATTTGGGCGAATGAATTAGGCCTTACACCTCAGCTTTCTCGTTCCGGTTGATTAAACCTTATTTTTTTTCGGACAATCTATTAGGGCTATTATTTTAGCTACTAGGTATCTCCCGCGCCCGCAGGGCGCGGGAGATACCTAGTCTAAGATTAACTAATTGTTCGGGATGTGATTCTGTAAAAAAAAAAAATTTACTCAACTAAAACACCCATAATGTTTTTTTTCTTAGCCACAACCATTAAAGAATATAGTAACTCGTAATTTGTTCATAAATGTGTTTGGCGACGGGAGTGACCATGGTAGTAAAATATCTTTTACTTTACTTTTTTTTGTTTTTTATTCGATTTTATTATAATATTTGGCGTAAACCATGAACAAATAGCAGATTAAAATGAGTTAGGAAATTATGATATGAGTGCAAAAACTATGGTCAAAAGAAATTAAAACCAAAATTATATAGGAAAGGATGACACCGCTTAAGAGTTTTTTTTTTTTATGAAGGCCGCTTAAGAGTTAGTAGTAACTAAAGTAAAATAATAAGGTAAATATAAATTGAGTTAACACTACTATGGACAACAACAAACTACAAAAAATACGGAGATGATTTTTTCTCTCTTTCTTGAAAAAAGTTATTGATCTTAGTCTTATCATCATTTTCTAACTCATTTTAATCTGTAATTTTTTCATGGTTTACATCAAATTTTATAATGAAATCGAATAAAAACAAAAAAAGACAAAAAAAAAAAGAAAAGGAAAGGAAAATGGCACTGTAGTGAGTTAAAAGTTTTTCGGAAACATTTAATAACCTTCTAAAATTGATCACTGTCCTTCAAATTCACATCCAAAAATTTGAAAAAAAAATACAGAACTATATATCTCCATAAGACAAAGACAATAACAATGAATAAGAACTTCAATGCGAATGAATGATTCCTATGAGATTGTGAAAAAAGGAAAAAAAAAATAACAAACAAAATGTTGAAGATGATGATCAAAAGGTTAAAAATAAAGTGGTCTACTGTCTATGGATTACTACCTATAAAGAAAAAAATTTATAATAAATTTACAACTTGCATTTTCAAATATTTGTCCATGGTTGTCCTAGTCATATTTCTTTTTTGTTCCCAATCAACATTATTATTAAACCCAGTCATAAATTAAAATTATAAACTAAAATTTTTGTCTGCAAACTCTCAAATTAAAAAAAAATATATAAAAACAGGAAGAAATTCAAATACATGGAGATTTTTTTTTTTGGTCAGAAACAACCTTTTAAAGTTCCAATGATCTAACAAACTTAATTATTTATCTGTTTAATCTAATTATGACATTATTTTCAACTTCATATCTCAATGATTTTTTCCAATTTAGAAACCAAAGAGTGACCCTTTAGAATCATAACCCTC
The DNA here is from genome assembly GCA_002897215.1 of Eschscholzia californica subsp. californica. Classification (NCBI taxonomy): domain Eukaryota; kingdom Viridiplantae; phylum Streptophyta; class Magnoliopsida; order Ranunculales; family Papaveraceae; genus Eschscholzia; species Eschscholzia californica. The sequence goes on from BEHA01015948.1 coordinate 860,542, forward strand.
ACTGTCTCCCTCTATTTCTTATACATAAGAGTTATATCTGACCTTTTGGAATCACAAACCTTACTGTCTCCCTCTAAAAAGCTTAAACTCACAACTCTATTCATTATAAGTTGTTCATTATCTTCTTTTCTCTCTCTTTCTGCCATGGTTAGCCGCCTAGGAAGTAATATCGATAGATGGATCTTAGGGAAGTAAAGTGATCAAAAGGGAGGAAGAGCAAGACAAAAAAAGTGGAAATCTTTGGCAAATACAATTCTGAAAGCATAAAGAGTAGATAATGATCCTTTCGGGACATAAATTTAGAGAGATACAATTGAGTAATACAAAAGAATTCATTTTTCTTGAGAGGACACATCCCAATCTTTATCTCCACCATCGTGTCGTTTCTCTGCAAAAGATTATAACCAGTAAGTTCATCAATAAACAATAAATTCAAGCATGATGAAAAGTTAGTGAAGAAATAGATTATAAACAATAACTGCAACAACATTTGATGAAAAGTTAGTGAAGAAATAGATTATAAACAATTACTACAACAACATTTGATCAAAAGTTAGTGAAGATATAGATGAAACTACTAAAAAGATCTGCACGACTTTGTTCAAAGCAAAGAAGAATACAGTTGTTATATATGTACAACCCAAATTATGGAGAGAAAAGAGGAATTCGGTTATTTACTTTTAGAGAAAATTTTGGAGATGTGCGGTTCCTCCCTTCCTACAATTTGGGTAAATGACGATTATAACTTTATTTAAGGGCTTTACATGTTATCATACTCCATAACTCTGAGGGCATAAAAGATAGTAGTCTGAACGGTTATAAGAGTAGTTATTTAACACGTGTCTTTTATTTTATGCCAGCGCTTTGGGGAAAGCTAAAAAGTTTCCGGGGTGTGAAGACTTGGTCAAATTTGTTTGACAATTTTATTTAGGGGAAAGCAAAATAGCTTCTCCACCTCACCTCTCTCTCTCTCCACCTCACTTCTCTCTCTCCACCTCACCTCTATCTTCTCCGATTAGGTCGCCGGCCGGAAAATTTTCCGGCCGGCGACCATTAAAAAAAAAAAAAAAAAATTTTTCACTCTCTCTCTCTCTAGAAACTCCGGCGAAGTTCCGGTCTGTTGAAGAACAGACCGGAACTGGTTTGTTCTTCAACAGACCACTTCCGGTCTGTTGAAGAACAGACCAGTTCCGGCGAAGGGAAACCCCTTCGCCGGAGTTTAGAGAGAGAGAGAGAGTGTAAAAAATTATTTATTTATTTTTTTAATGGTCGCCGGCCGGAAAATTTTCCGGCCGGCGACCAAATCGGAGAAGACAAAGAGGTGAGGTTGAGAGAGAGTGAGGTGAGGTGGAGATAGAGTGAGGTGAGGTGGAGATAGATTGAGGTGAGGTGGAGTGTTTTTTTTTATTTCCCCTTAAAATTTATTTCCCCAGAAAATCTCTAAAATTATACATATTCCCTTTAAAATTTCATACCCCGGAAACTATTTAGCTTTCCCCAAAGCGCTGGCCTTATTTTAGACGTAAGATGACATATTCAAGACTAACTTCCCACTAATTAATGGCTAAAATTTAAGGGAAGGGATTGAACGGTAAGGATTTATAAATACCAAGTTATGACATGGCACTAAAACCTAGGTGAATTGTTATATAGATGGATGATAATTGCTTGGATCCAACTTCCTTCTATTTTATAATTTTTTCTTTAAGAAAAAATTCAAAAGACCCCTCATTTGTGACTACTAGATCATTTGACCCTTAGCTCCACGGCTTGAAGATAACATTGGTAAGAAATTGGAAGATGAACAAGTTAGATGGCCAAACAGTCTGTTGGTAATTATTTAGGGGCTTTCCATGAATTTTCTTTTCTCACAAAGATGAAAATGGTTAATGGCACCGACCAAATACGGCAGTACGTACCAAATCTTCTTAAGGTTCGTTTGGCTGGGTCGATTAGTAGATTTTGGTTTTCTTAGAGAGAACTCCAATTCCTCCTCCTAGTACACAAAATCATAGCAATAATTTCTCAATTCGAAAGGGCATTGTCTCAAAATTAAAATTGTTGTTGTCACTCACGATTGAGTAATACAAAAGCATATAAATTCTCTCTAACAGGTCATTTTCGAAGTCGTTTTTTCCTTCTTAATTTAGTTATAAGAACATTTTATATTTGCGAAATTTAAATTAAAAAATGAGGCCTTAAAGACTTGTTGTGGTTGACTTAGTAATGTATTAATATATAGATTTTGTCACGTTTTTGTATCTTTAATAGAAGAAATCGGAAAATTTTAGGTCTATTTCAAATTTTGGTGTTTATTGATATCTAACACTGATATAATAATATGTTTGTTACAAAATTGTATATGTCCATTTCAATATTAGATTAATATATAACAATACAATTAGAATAATATATAACAATACATTTTCATCGATCGATTAAGAATGCTCTTGATAATAGTTTTTTTTTTTTAAAGTAAACTGCATTGGATTAATTTTTTACATCCGAGATCTTTGCAGCTAGATAAGAGATTCAGATTGACAATGTAACATATTTATAGACAAGTAGAAGATAACAATACGAAGATATACAAATGTTGTCTTAATCATAATCTTGGTAATAATTGTATATTTAAACAATTTAGACGAAAAAATAACAAAAAAGATATTTATATAGTATTTCAATCACGCCACTTGATACTTGGACCAATTTCTCTCCCAAAAATGATTCTTCTAGTTTAGCCCACTATGTTGGAAATCAATTACGGAAAAGTAATTCTAAACAGCTCCTTAAATTTAGTTCGCAGTTTTACTTCAATCCATAATTTCCTTATATTCCTACAGAAACCTCATCGGTTCACGGTCATCATTTGTTGACTTATGTGAGCCAGCTTGACTTCATGGATTCCTCTTGGGTACAAATTCAGTGGCTCTATAACTACTCGTATTGACTCCGTTTGCATGATTAGTATCACAAAATTTAAAATCGACAAAATTAATTGCTTGAAGAACATACACAATTTAATTTATTTTAAAAATACAACGAAAATAGTTGAAATAGTCATTCACCTAATTGACACATCCATCAAAATCTAAATATTAGATTAATGGGGTATGAGTCAGGTGGGCATTTAATAATATGGACAAAAATTACTCGTATAATAATTTCCAATTATATTTTTGAGGTTGTTGTGCATATTAATGAAAATTGAGGAGTTTGCCCATGTTTTTATCAAAATGTATATGGATATGAGTAAACATTTGGAAGACTATTGACCCTTACCCCATGGTCACCAATTATTAACTTGTTCATTTTTTATTCCACGAAAACAATTCGACCTATTATTTTAGTTCATGCAAAATAAATACTTGTCTTTTTTTTTCGTTTTTTGTTTTTTTTTTGGTATGAAAGGAGGTCATGCCTTGATTTATTAATTGTTTTCGCAAAAATTGTTATTGAATAAATCTGTCGCCAATTGACTTGCAATAAAACTGGAAATTTCAATTACCTTCATAGCTTGTTCTAATTGTTCTAAATGCTAACATAAAATAATATTTTGCTACTAAATGTGCTACCTTATTAGCTTCTTGAGGACAGAATGTAACTACATCCGTACGTAACTTACTCAGTTCTCCTTGTAATATCATCACCAATGCTCTAATTCACCAAGGAGATTCATCCAGTTGCTTAGAGCGAGCGCTTATTACATTTAAGGCATCCCCTTCTATGACACAATCAAAATCCGGGAGCCTTAAAGCCAACTCTACAGCCAGTAAGGTAACTCTAGTTTCAACCTCAATCGCTGAGGTTGTTACCCATTCCTGCACATAGCCATAACAAAATCTCCGTCACTGTTTCGGCAGACTGGTCTTCCATTGTTGAAGGCTGCATCAAAATTTACTTTCAATTTCTTTGTTGACGGCGGTCTCCATACACGATCTTGCTCTTGAGCCCTCAGTGGTGACTTAATATGAAGTGACATATTAGAACGAAAATTCTTTCATTAAATATTGAGCCTCGTGTATTACTCGATATAGAATTGGAGAGATATCTTCAAACGTGCATTTGTTCGCGCCTTCCATAAACACTATGCAACGTAAATTCTTAGTAGTACCCTTTCATTCTCATCACTGCTCTTCAACCATTTGTAGAGTAGGGATTGAAACCCCTGTTCGCCATCCACCCTCAATTGTATTGGGTAGCTCGTCCATAACTCTCTCGCAACTCGACTATAGAAATATACGATCTATATTCCCTTCTTCTTCCTTGCACATTGAACATATTTTTGTAACGGTAAGGTTAAATACTTCTGTCTAATAGAATAAAAAAATATATATATAATTTCTTCAGAAAATGCAACACATCCATGTTTAAAAAAACAAAACAATCAATGCTTATAGCCCACAAATAATGATAATAGATCTGAAAACTTTATATACATCAACGCATGTAATAATCACATTTATCAACATTATCTGCCCCAATTGATGCATCTATCAGGCTTGACATGTAGGCCCAACTACTATCTTTCTCAAGATAATTATAATATCCAAAATTGTGTGCACTGTTTTTGTCACATGCACGCACGCCTCCCTTGGCGGACAAAAATCAAACATGGGCCATGGACTCATGGGTGGATGTAACATAAATATTGTGTATTTGAATCGTGGAGGCGATTTCAGATCCGGTTTTGAACAGAGCTGAAATTCATTTGTTTATTGAATTTGGGTCGTTAAAAATATAAATAATGTAGTTGAATGGACTTTAGACTGTTAGTTTTGTTGAACTCTACGCCAGTGATAGTAACATGGTCGGTCCTGAGATGTCAGAGGCCCGAAGCGAGTTTTAGTAATGGAGCCTACACGCGTTTCACAAGAAAAAAAAATTTGTATATCCGAACTTTCTGTGTTTTCTTTGCACATAATGTAAGGTTTAAACATGAAACTTGTATTCATAACTTGCACTCTAATTGAACGATCTAGTTTAGTTACTCAAAAATCGGCACGAGTTTGTGGAGAGCCCTCGTCGGTCCATGAACGGCCAATTAAGTGATTCAGCGAATTAGGAATTCGACGCATCAGTATACTGTTTAGCATTTTTTGAAACAGAAAGAAGAATATATTAGAAAATGATTCTCCGAGAAAAGAGCTTTTTAACATTCTTCTTTTTGTGTTTATGGAGATAGTGTTGATTCTGGTTTGATTGTGATTGTGGCGCGGGAGGTTTTATAATGATGGTAGTTGTGGTGTTGAGGTTTAGTAATGGTAGTTGTCGTGGTTGTGGTAATGATGGTGGTGGTAGTGGAGCTACAGCGGCAGAGGTCTAATGATTGTGGTGGTGTTAGTGGAGGTTTAGTAATCGTCGTGGTAGTAGAAGTGTCAGCGAAAGTAATTTTTTTTTGAAAAATGTTAATTTTAATGGTGATGGTAGAGATAGTGGTAGAGGTTTAATACGTGGAGGTTTAGTAGTTGTGGTGGTAGTAGAAGTCAACTAAAGTAGAAAAAATACAATTCAAGGAAAAAATGCTTATGCTTGAGATCAAACATGGGTTGTTTGGACTCCTTAACATGTTTTCTACCAATTGAGCTAATTTAACTCCTTATTAGTTTTGATCATTTTTTGTGTAAAGATACAACAAATCGGGGCCCCTTTGATTCTCTAATTTTTACCTTTCGTGAGGCCCCTTGGCCCTGGGGGCCCGAAGCGAGGCTTTGCTCGCTTGCCCCTCAGGGCTGGCCCTGGACAGTAAGTTTAAGGTTCGTTTCTTTCGAAGTTTAGTTCGGCAGTTGCGTGTTTATCACATCTTATCGACATATCAATGTCCTGTTATAATTTTCGTAGTAAATTTCCAAATAAATAAATAATTTAGGTGCATCAATTTTTTTTTCTTATAACCAAACCAAGAGTTCTTATCCATGATCCGACTGTCAGACCTATCAACCCGTTATGTTCAATTAGGCCTATATTAAGGAATTCCAGGCCCAACTAGAGAGTTCCAGGGCTTTAGGATGTGTTTCAGTGCTTTAAGATGTGTTCATTGAAAATTTTCCCATCGACTAGGACTAGAAAAAGGAAAGCCCAAGGAACACAACCGCAAGGAGGACTCCAAGAGTCATTACATTCATACATGTGGATATATTATGAACTGAATAAATCCTAGTACTTGCCATCATCAACGACATTTTAGGCCTTAAAGAATACTTAAATACCCTTACGACGACCCCTTGCGATTTCCTACTTTTATTTACATCTTTAACGACTCAAGTTCAACAAATGAAAGGATTTTTACTTCATCTACGAAGTGAACTTGAGACCTCCAAATTTTAGGATGTCAACCACTGCACCACACAATCACTGTGTATGATTATTTTATTTCTCACTCTTGGTGATTGGTGTCATCTCATGTCATCTGTATAACCAACGTCGACAAAAGTTCTCTCCCTAAATATTGTCGGTTTACTTTAGTAACCTTAAGTACTAAAAGCCCCTTTGACATCTCTTGAATTTTCGACGAGAAAACACTGAGACGAAGGGTTAATCTTTGGAAACAGATCGGCCCCAAATGAATTGGTTTATTCGAAAAAAACCTTGTTCTTTGGAAGATCTATCTCGTGTTTGGTACTGTATGGTTCTGATCTGCAAGAACTCCGAATCATTCTATCGAGGTTTGTACACATACATATCTATTTAACAAGGTTATGTAATTATCTCATTGGAAATCTTGAGTTTGGGATGCAAACTCACAAAAAGATAACAAACAACTTAAACAAGCGTTAGGTCTCTCGTGAACTAAGATATTTTTGGTCAACAACATTCACCCAATCAACCAAATGTAACTTTTCAAATCTCTTTCTCTCTCTCTCTAAAATGAAGTCTCATACCCTCTCACAAGGCACAACCTTCCTCCCCATGTTTGTTTTCTTTCCCATCCACATCAAATAAGGAGAACAAATAACCAACACAAGATCAAAGCAGTAACATCAAAATATATGATGACATAAAAAGGGTAGGATCGAAAAATAATAAACCAACTTCTTTGATCCCCTTTTTCCCAAAATCTATACCAACATGCTCTTTTGTCATTTCACAATTTTTATACTTCAAAATATTTCTAAATTCAAAAGAAATAAAAAACTGATTCCAAATTCAACAAAGATACAGAATGGGATCAACCAACAAAACCCTTTGTATCATCTTTCATTATCTTATCTTTTCTATACTAATCCTTTTCTTTTTATATAGTTCCATAACTTGAACTTTTAAAGTACCAAACTAAAACTACCATAAATTAAACCAATTTAAATTAGTTTCTCTCACTATGTTTTCGTCTACACGATTTGTGCTATATGAAAGTTCGCCCACCATTAAAACACCAACGCCAACATCTCGTTCAAAGCCCCGGCGATTTTCGAGATCGTCCAGCATTCATCCTCATGCATTAACACCTTATACAAGGAGAAAGAGTTCTACCTTGCGCAGGCAAATAGCATGAATGTGATTCTTTGACTCGAAACCACATGAAAAGGTTCAGTTGCTCGGTTGCTATATTGTGATTCTTCTCAGACTGCAAGAAGGTAAACAAAATAGATATTATGTTCTGCATAAAGAGTTTTTTTTTTGTCTAGGGCACAGATAAAGATTTTTATTCTACTTACCAGCGGGTTGTTTCTGGTCAGAAGCGGCAGGGTTCATTTGTAACCCAGCCATAGTATGAACATATGGGGAAGTGGTCGATATAAGCGGATGTGAGCTATCTGACAATTGTGCAGGAAATTGTGTCGTTGTAGCGATACCTGAAGGGCTTATGAGTGAGGAACACAGAGTGCGTGTTCCTGTAGAAGTAGACGATGAATTCTGTTGTTGTTGCTGATTTTGTTCAGGTTCCCCTTTTTTACTACCATTAGGAATGAAAAGCTGGGATTGCTGTTGAGCCAGGGTTGGACTGATGATGGGCCCTGATGGGTCACTCCTTCCATCCGCGGGCGAAGGCTTCTCGTTGGACCCTGACGGACAATTCTTACTATGTTGAGATGATATTGCAGGAGGTACTTCGTCTATTTTGCTTGCTGCTAAAGTTGTCGTTGGAGATTCAGATGTACTTTTGAGGAGTGAATCTGGAGGAGAAACCAGAACTGCTGGAGAAGATGTGGACTGATTGTTGCTAGGAGGAAGCTGTTGAATTAATGGTATTGATGCTGGTTTGGAATTCATGCCAATAGATATCTGGGTATGTCCTTGTTGAATCCTGTTTTGCTGTTGCGGGAAGCTCCTAATGGAAGAGGGGATGGTTGTGGTGGTGGTGATACTTGATTGGTTTGTCGGAGCTACGAGTTGTTGCTGTTGTATCTTCTGCTGAACAATCGGTTGAAACCGCTTCTGAAGCTGGATAAATGGTGCTGGTGGTTGTTGCTGCTTCTTCTCACCATGATTCTCGCTACTACTATTACTGCAACCAGTTGACGGTATGGCCGTGAAGGAATACTTCTTAAGGTTCACTGGCAGAGGAACGCTTTGGCCATACAGCTTTTGAGCATTAGCAACTCGACTATTAACACTTAACGGACCACCAGACTCGAATTGTCGAGTTTGACCTGGTAATTGGACACGAAAACTTTGCTGCTGCTGTGACTGCTGCTGTCGATTCTTAGGAGCAGGGAGATTTTGTACGCTCCTAGTCACACTACTACCATTACTGCCAGAACTTTGTAATTGCTGCTGTGAAGTGGCACCAGTTGATGTGCTCGAGTTTTGTTGAACCTGTTGAATTGATCTTGGACGAGAGCTAGGTTGTTGTTGTTGGTGTTGCTGCTGCTGCTGTTGTTGTTGTTGTTGTTGCTGCTGCTGCTGCTGGTGAAGCTGTGAAGGATGAGGCATCTGTGAATAATAAGATCCGTTGAAGATCGGCATTGCTTGAGCAGGACTTCCTCCTCTATATATTGTCGAGGCACTAACATTCGATGGAATAGGAAATTGGAATCCACTATTTTGCAACATTGCCAAGTATTGATTTGCTTCATTTGGTGGTAAATTTGGGTGGTTAAGTCTTAAAACTGAAGCACCTGCATTGGTAGAGAAATTCTTTCCTGGAGCTCCAAGAGTTGAATTGGTTACACTTGATTTAGCTGTGACTTCTCTAGGAGCAGCAGATTTTGTAGCCACAGATCGAGTTCCAGCTGCCATTGTTGCCTGCTGATGGCCTAGAGGGAAGATAAAAGCTGGGCCATGCTGAAACAAGAGGAAAAGGGAAAGGTAAGTCGGTAATTTGTTTAAGACCATCTTTGAAAAACTAACTTGAATAGTAGTATAGCAGAAGACAAGAACATCGATTCATACCAGAAAATTACCAGCTGATGCTGGCCGTGGTGCTTGCTGAAATGCTATTTGAGTACCTTGAGCGAAAGCTACTGCAGGTGTCCGCTGATTGGCTGTAATTGTGGCTTCTGTTGGCGGAGCACCATTTAAGTTGTACATATTGGGCCCATATATAGATGTTGTTGAACCACCTCTAGCTGACCAGTAAGATCCCATGATTCCCATTCTTGCAATTTGTTGGTGATGATAGATGTTTCGAGCAATGTAATAATGTGTTCCACACCTCTTCGGACGGGGTTGTGGCTGAGGGAGACGTAATTGTGACGTCTACAAAAGAAGATTATTACCTTGTAAGGAGAAAGCTTCTAGATAACATTATACAGTTCAGTTTAATGAGGAACATGAATTAAAGTACCTGAATAGCACTCGAAGTTCCAGGATTTGGATCAACGGACACAACTCCATGAATAGGTGGAATTTGGCTGGGAGTGTATCTGTTCACAAAGAAGAAACAACCCTTAGCTTCTCAAGAGAATCAATTGCAAGAAATAATGATCGAAAGAGAAAAAACAAAATGGAGCGAGGTGATTGATTCGTACCCCTTCTGATGAGGCCCCTCCGGTCGCCCACATAGAGTCATTGGCAATGTTAGAGGCAAAGATGACGGTTGGTCTGGGAGAAAATTAGTAAAAGGTACATCAGGTTTAGAATGAAACAAAGAAATGCATACTTTTATTAGTAAATGAAGGTTGAAGATGGATCAAAGGTGATAAGGGGACTCCCTAACCCTACTCCCAAGTGTACTCCCCTCACATGGAAAGGACATTTTGGTCTTTTCAAAGTTGTTTTCAGACTGAAAAGCCCGAAATAGCCTTCCCATGTGAGG
>BEHA01015948.1:870751-960572 GCA_002897215.1 Eschscholzia californica subsp. californica
GGGGGGGGGGGGGGGGGGGGGGGGGGGATACACTTGGGAGTAGGGTTTAGGGAGTCCCCAAATCATTTTCCAAGATGGATTACTTGTTTTTTTTCATTTATCAACTGTACTTGTGAAATAAAAAATTATGTGAATGGCAAGAACCAAGATATGAGTAAAAGGAAGATCAAATAAAATGGGATTACTTGTAGATATAATTTGCTTTTGCTGTTGTTGCAGTCGAACTTCATGGGTTTCTTTGCAGCGACCAACAACATCGGAAGTCACATCCCTGTCTTGCTTCTCGAGTTCAACCTGTAGTTTAGGGCCCTTCTCTTTATTAAAACTTTCCTCCACCATTACTTCCATCTTCTTTTCCACAGATCCAGACTCCGTAGTTCTGTTACCATTTTCCTTGTCTTTTCCACCCTTTGCCATAGATTCCATCTCCTGCACACAGAATAAATGAAGAAAGAAGAGTTACTAACCCATCAAGTAACTGAATGGGTTGACTAAGGAACAGTAAAAGTCCTAACTCACCCTGTCAACATCAGGAGCAATTGATTGAATATTGGGCATAAGGCCGATAGAACCATCACCATAAGGAGCAGATTTCTCAGGAGACTATATATATATAGATAGATATTATATTAGTGTCTAGTGCTTAACGAGGTGACTAAAAATAAGGGAGGAGAAAAAAAGTAGAACCTTCAAGTTAAAAGAGGAAAACTCACCATCAGATCGATCTTGAACTTTTCTCCCCTTTGGATCTCATCAGTCTCTAGAGCTATTGGACCACTGAAGAAATATAAAATTATTATATGAACACAGCTCCACTAAGATCTTTTCAAGAGAAAGAAAATGAAAAAACTTTTAAGAAAGATCAAGCGTTTGAGATTTACTTTGATGTGTGGGCCGAGTCTGTAGAATCAGCATCCATTTTCACGCAAGATGGAGATTCGGTTTTCAGTAAAGAGGTTTTACCCTCGATCATTGATTCTTCATCCATCCTGGGGTTCGAATCAAACTTGCTATTCTTCTTCTTCTCTATCGATTCCAAATGATGCTCAGATTGAAGGACCCTGACTTGTAAACTACCCTTATCAAGAGAAACACCATCATTCCTAGCTGAGGATAACTTCAATTCCATTGAGCAAGCTTCCACCTTTTTAGGAACAGAATCAATCTTACTAGAAGAAGTTGATGGACTTTCCTCCCTTACTATATCTCGACGTGCTCTTTTTCTCTTTGGTTCTAAAGTAAGCAAAGCAAACCCAAAATTTACATCATTACACCGATAAGAAATGAAGAAACCGAAAACAGAAACTTCTTTACATACCCAAACCAGAATCTACATTATCAAGCAAAGTGAAATTCTTATCGAAGAAATTCAAAACAGAAACTTTCTGACATACCTAAACCGGGTAATCTTGTTGCGGATGAACTGGTATTTGAAGGAAAGATTGAAAATTGAGCAGCTGCTGCTGCTCCAGATGAAATTGAGTTGGGAGGGTTCTTCAATCCAAACAGAGCTTCAGCCACCTCCCTTTCAATCTCCTCCCGAGCTACCGGCGATTTGGGTCTCTTGACTGACCGATTCTTCACTCCAACAGATTTCTGCAACAACAAAAGAACCTTCAATAAACCCTAAATTTTTAGAATTAAAATAGATAACTTAGAATGAGTAAGAGAAGAACAAACCATCTTCTTCCGAACAGAACCATTTGAGAAAGAAGGCAGGACGACCGAAGATGGTGAAGGTGCCGCTACTATCCGTCTCGACGGTGAAGTTGAAATTTGACGGCGAATTTGTTTTACTCCTCCATAACCACTACCACTACCACCACTTGAAGATAAATAACCATGTGACCTTCTGATTGTAGCTGCAAATACCATCATAGACACAAAACTCCATTAAAATCAAATCAACCATTTAAATAAATCTCTACGTTCTTCGTCCAAATTTCGTTTTTCCCTTACCTGATCGAGCTTTCCTAGGTATTCGGAACTCCTCGATTAACTTAAAAATTGGAGCTGTTTTAATCAATTTTGAGGAAATTAATCCATTCTGTTGTTGATGATGATTGCGTTGCCGGTTAGAGAAATGAGACGATTGATCCGGTTGATTCGTCCTACTCCCAACACCTGAAGGTTCATCATCATACTCGTCTTCATCATCATCTAAGCTTTCACCAGTACTTTCTTCTCCTTCTTCTTCGTCTCCATCAACTCCACGATTCAACAACCTCTGGCCGCTTCTACTCCTCTTGTTCCTATTCGAATGATCTCTATCTTTCTTACTCGTTCTATCTCTTAACCTAGTCGTCTCTTTCAACTCCACTCTTCCTTCTTCCTCTATAAGAACAAAAAAAAAAAAATCAATCAAGAAAAAACAAAAACGAAATCAGAGAGAAAAAAACTGTCAAAATCAAAGAGATCTGAGAAATTCGAACCCGGAGAATCTCGAAAACTGTTATATCTTTGTCTCCGATTCCCTAATCCATCCGTAACCGCCATTTTTCTTCTTACTTCTCTACTTCTATCCATCTTCTTCGTTGTTTACTCATCAAATCAAACACAATAAACAGCAAACGAAAACAAAAAACCTTCGTTTTCACTAGTTTTCTTCTCTACTAGTACTGAAATCAAATCGGCGGGATTCTGAATCAAATCTACTAAAAAGAACAGATTCCGATTCGTCTCGGACTAATGAATCGATTCAGACTATCAAAATAACTTGAATAATTAAAGAGAAAGATTAAACGGAAGAACAAATCTCTAATCTTGCGGCTTATCTTCTCCCTCTCTACCTACCTCGTCGCCTCATCAAATCAAACACAGTACACAGAAAACCTAAAAAACCTCCGGTTTCACTAGTTTTTTTCTCTACTAGTACTGAAATCGACCTGATTCTGAATCAAATCTACTGAAAAAAAACAGATTCCGATTCGTCACGGGATAATGAATCGATTCAGACTATCAAAATAGGTTGAAAAATTAAAGAGAAGGATTAAACACGGAAGAACAAATCTCTAATCTTGGCGCTTATCTTCTCTCTCTCTCTCTCTATATGTCGTCGCCTCCTTCTATCTTGTTCTTCTCTCTCTCTTGGGATTTTCTCTCTCTAAAAAACTCACTTGCTTTTTGCTTTTTATTCTTCGAGAAACCCCACTCAAAATCTTGGTTAAACGGTCACGATTCATCCCTCAAAATATTCATTTAATCTTATCCGTTGGTATCTCTTTTGCCCTTTTCCTACATGGCGTAATCCTTACCGTTGATTTATAAGAATCTCGAAGTTGAACTTTACACCACGTGTCATGTCCACGTCTGATTTGTTACCTACTCGATGGGTTCTATTTCATACACCCAATCGTAGTTAGAGTTGAATACTTCTCTCGTACAGCGGTCGGATATTGATCGCGTGACACGTGGCAGGTTTGATGTGGGTATAGTCAACGGAGTTGTACGGTTGGTCTACCAAATACGACCCATTTGACAAATTACACATTTTTAGTAACAAAAATGATCCCATACCCCGCCAATGTTCTTGCCGGAATCCGATCGGAGTACTTTTAGACGGGGTAAGATTTAGTGAGAGAAAGCCTGACACTTTTTCTCACTAGATCTGGACCGGTCAAGTATCCTGGGCTAGATTCGGAGAGGATATTAGTTGGGCATAGCATCAATGCTCTTTTAGTAAAATATTAGGGTGTATCCCGTGTCTTATGGCACGAACGGTTGTAACAATCAAATTTCTAACCATTGCTTTTATAAGTGCCCCATAGTATTGCTCTAGCCACTCTCTCAAACATGTCACCTGACTTTCCATATTTATTATTGTATACCCTAGTTTTTTGGTATTCTACTTATTGTTTATTTTTTTCTTAAATTAGTTAGTTTATTGAGCAGAGAGAGGTTTCAATTTCCTTTTTTAAACCCTTCCAGTTTTTGTTTCATTTATTCTTAAATTAGTTATTTTATTTTTAAAAACGACATTGTTATTTTTTTTGAAATAAGTTATTTTATTTCTAAGAAGGACTATATTTTAAATTTTGAGAAGGACTTATAAACAATATTTTTTATTAAAAAATGATGTTTGTCCCAGGGCACGGACAATTGTATTTATCAAATGTGACGAAATTCTAACTCAACACTTCTAGAATCGCCCCATAGTATTGTTTTAGGCGCTCTCTCCAAATTGTCACCCGATTTTCCATATTTAATATTGTTATATTCTCGTTATCCTAAATTTTTGGTAGCATTTACTTTTGTTTTCTTTTCTTAAATTAGTTATTATTTTATTGAAAGAGATTTTTATTTCTTTTTTTAACTCTTGAAAATCTTTTGTTTATTTTAATCTTAAATTAGTTATTTTTTTTTCTTCAAATAGGTTTTTTTATTTCTAAAAAAAACTATGTTTTAAACTTTGAGAAGGGCTTCTAGATAGACAATTTCATTTTTAAAAAGAGGATGTCTATCCTAGTCATCGTTTTCTCTTCTGTTTTATTATATAGAGTTATAGACTAAGTAATAAACCGTGGCTACGCCACACTCCCTTCTTGAAACATTTTACGTGTTTGAAGCTTTAAAACATCTGATATATCTGAACGCCCTAAAAAAGTGAATGACTTTGCTCGTAGAGCTCAAGATGAAGAGATTGAAGTATCAATGCAGCTACGTAATATCAAAATTATACATAAACTTGTAATTGAGGTCATTTCTTTTTCGACAATCCCGACATATTAAGAACATTAGCCGACTTTTGATAATTGAAAAATAAATTGGGTGAATCATTGTCTCTATATCATGATCATATTTCGGACATTAGTATAAGCAGAAAAGGTGAGCAGTACTGAAGAAGTAGAATTTGACAGGGGGTCAATTCAGAGGGATACCAAAATCTAAAAAGAGAATTTTCAAGTCATTCGTAAAAGAAAAGAAATTTACGAATCATCTAACTCCATTTAAGTAATTGATCCAAGATAAATTTAAGTAAGCATGCAATAGCTTGAATCTATCAAAGCATTCTAAAGCTAATCAGGGATAGGTTGATTCAAACCTAATCTCTAGATGGAGAAACACCATGCCCATTCCAACAATTCCATCAACTAAATCAAATCATGAAATTTCTTATAAAAACATTTCATGGGTTAAAAAAGAAATCTAAAAATTGACATAAAAAAACAACATCACCCTTTCAAAAAAAAAACATCACTAAACATGAATAACAAATTACTACTAATCAACAAAGAAAATCCCTAAAAGGAATAACCTTTATATCGTAATTCAATCAATCTAGTCTATCAAATCTAACAAGTTGTGTAATCGAACACCTAAGATAGAGAAAAGAGAACCTAGAAGACAAAGTTCTATGCAATTCGAAGGAAGAAGTAGATGACATTTGCGCACAAAAACTAATGGATCACAAATTATCAATGTAAACAACCTCACAATAAACTAATGACATTTGCTTATACAATTGTCCCTTCTTGAAACATTTTACGTGTTTGAAGCTTTAAAACATCTGAAATATATTTGAACGTCCTAAAAAAAGTGAATTACTTTGCTCATATAGTTTAAGATGAATAGAATGAAGTATCAATTCAGCTACGTAATATCAAAATTAAATACATAAACGAAAGTGAAGAGAACTATTGGGGAATCATTGTCTCTATATCATGATCATATTTCAGACGTGACATTTAAATGAAAGTGAAGAGAACTATTGAAAATCAGTTGACCATGATCAATAGATGGTTAGAGTAAAGAGCAACACATACAATCATTAACAACTAAAAAAAATAATGTGAGAAAGGGAATAAGACCACCCAAGATAAATCAGAAAATCCAAGTGGTGTAAACATGTACCACAAAACTGAAAGTGTACCTTTCTGAAATACATTAAGAGGGACAAAGGCCATTAAAAGTGAAAACCTTGCTCTAAGGAGGGACATAAGGTAGCTATAAAATGATTAAAAGCTCCACACTCTTCTTTGATACTACTGTCAAATTATAGTCTAAGATCCTCTAGAAAAACAACGAGTAATTTATTTATTACAATAAAAATTAAAATATCTGTAAAAAGAAACTGTTATGTAAAATGTGTTTGGAACATGTAAACTTTGGATTGATGAGCATTATACCGTAAACTACATAGGACGATGGATGCCTAAATCCCAAATTTATATGTTTGATATTACTTAGAGGAAATACTTTCTACTTAATAACTAATTTTTTTCAGATATGTTTCTTTATGCATAACTCTATTCTTAACCAAAAGTGCATATTGGAATCATGTCTCTTAAAGAGAGAAAACACAATAACATATTTGTTGTATAGAACATCTTTTATGTACCTACTCTACACATTTACATCTTACCTATCAAGAGCTGCAAGTGCTTGTGAATGTAGATATATCATCCAAAATGCATGTGTTCATCGTTGGGATAACGCAAGTGAAAGTGTATTACGTGATGTACGATCTTAGACAGAACAATCAAGGCAATTTTCCATCTTCTTCACAATTTCAATACCATTGTCTGAAATCCACACGAACGATCAATAACATCAAGAATTTATGGTATTCTAATTTTTTTTAACAAAAGAGTAGTTTCCCTTGATTGTCGAAGAATGATAGAAAAGAATTCATAGTTCAAATGCAATATAATCTCAAAAATTGTATCTCAAAAGAAATAAACTCCAAAAACTCAGATAGTGCACAATTTATTAGGCATCCAAAATGCATGTGTTCACCGCTGGGATAACGCAAGCGAAAGTATTTTGTGACGTACGATCTTAGACAGAACAATCAAGGCAATTCTCCATCTTCTTCACAATTTCAATACCATTGTCTGAATCCACACGAACGATCAATAGCATCAAAAATTTATGGTATTTTAATTTTTTTAACAAAAGAGTAGTTTCCCTTGATTGGCAAAGAATGATAGAAAAGAATTCATAGTTCAAATGCAATATAATCTCAAAAATTGTATCTCAAAAGAATTAAACTCCAGAAACTCAGAGAGTGCACAATTTATTAGGTTGAAGTGGTTGAATTTATTAGGTTAAATTTTTCCGGCCGGCAACCTTTGTCGGAAGAAGAGATAGGAGAGAGATGGCATAAAAAAAAGTTTTTGTTTTAAGGTCACCGGCCGAAAATTTTCCGGCTAGAGAGTGGTGAGTTGAAGAGAGTGGTGAGTTGGAAAGAGAGAGTGGTGAGTTGGAGAGAGTGGTGAGTTGGAAAGAGAGAGTGGTGAGTTAGAGAGAGAGAGGTGACGTGGAGAGATATAAGTGGTGGAGAGGGAAGTGATGTGGATTAATTTATGTTTGTTTTTTCAACTTTATTTAGAAAAATATTTATATGAAGGGCAGTTAGGACATTTACATAAAAAAATGGGGCCATATTTGAATTTACAGAAAATAGGGGACCATAAAGGAAGCCGGTCACAAAGTAGGGGGCCAAATAGGAATTAACTCTTTCTTAAATTAGTTATTATTTTATCGAAAGAGATTTTTATTTCTTTTTTTAACTCTTGAAAATCTTTTGTTTCCTTTATTCTTAAATTAGCTATTTGTTTCTTCAAATAGGTTTTTTTTATTATTTTTAATAAGAACTATGTTTTAAATTTTAAGAAGGACTTCTAGATAGACTAGGTAATAACCCGTGGGTACGCCACGCTCCCAGTCACCGTTTTCCCTTCTGTTTTATTATATAGACTAGGTAATAACCCGTGGGTATGCCACGCTCCCTTCTTGAAACATTTTACGTGTTTGAAGCTTTAAAACATCTGAAATATATTTGAACGCCCTAAAAAAGTGAATGACTTTGCTCGTAGAGCTCAAGATGAAGAGATTGAAGTATCAATTCAGCTACGTAATATCAAAATCAAATACAAAAGTCTCGTCTCTCGGGGACCGATGGTTCTCCATTGGAGGACCCCTCATCATATCGACGTCTCATTGGTCGATTCCTCTATTTAACTGTCACTAGATCAAATATATGTTTTGCAGTAAACAATCTGAGTCAGTTGCTTCAAAATCCAACCGATGTCCACTTTACGGCCGCTCATCGCGTTCTCTGATACCTAAAGGGTTCGAGCGGCAAGGGCATTTTTCTCTCTGCCTCCAGTTCCTTAACAATCTCAGGATACTGTGATTCCGGTTGGGCAGGTTGTCCTACCACCCGTCGTTCTACTACTGGCTATTTTACTATGTTAGGTATCCGCTGCTTACGATCCATCAATCTGCTTAAATGGACCTCATTGAGAAATTTTGGACGTGTTAACTAGGTTGAACTCCGGCGCATGGATGGTATGCGAAACGTGGCATATGTTAAAGACGATTAGTAAAGTTAGTAGTATTTATTTATATTCCAGGAATTAGAAAGAAAGAGTCAGTGAAACGGTGTGTCGGTTCAATCACTAAATAAACTAAAATCCTAGGGATGTCTTATTATTTTGAATTTTAACGAATCCAATGTTTAACTTGTTATTCTTATTATAGTGGAAATCATCTCGCTGTTATTGTCGTGGATTAGGTCTCACCAACTGAACCACGTAATTCTCTCGTGTTCGTTGTAACTATTTATTTTCGTTTTTTTTTTTCTTAGTTTACTTGATTTCATCGTAATAAAGTTAATTTAAATTTGTTTCCCAATTTATGTTTTATGGAAAATTTGTCAGCATGTTTGCACTAATGTGAGTTTGGGTCTCCAAATTATTCTCTGCTTCTAAATTTCATCCTCGGTTGTCTATTAATTCTTTAATAGTTTCTTTCTCCTTCCATTGACCACCTTCTACCAGCCCCTCACTCTTGCTACCATCACCACATAACATCTTTGTGTGCGTCATACAAAATGGTTGTCCTTCGCCCCACGGATACTACCTTGACAGAAAGTGGTCGGTCTGCCCCCATTTTGCGAGCTCATCGGAGCAGAGGAACTCAGTAATACAAATTCTACATGAGAAGAGAATACTCTAATAATCAAGAATATAATCAAGTATTTCAACTCATTTCAAAATGATTTTGAGTTCGATCTCTAAGAAAATTAGACACCTAAAAGGGCTTGTGAGAACAGTCCTTCATGAAAAAATGCAGTCAAATATACAAATATTATCTAGGTCCTCCATTCATGGCTAATTAGTTTTACATGGGATAACTAGAAACTTGACCATCCGTTTAAGTTGGATAATCACAAACTTAAAATTGTTGAACATGTTAGGGGTTTTATTCTTCCATATATGAGGAAGATAGGGTTGGTGGTAGTGGAGAGAAGAAAGAGGGAAGAAAGAAAATTGTCGGCTCATACTCTTTAGACGAGCACTTCCACCCAACAACTAATTGAAGGTGGAATAACTAGAAAAGGGAGAAAAGAATAAAATAGGAGAAAAAAATATTAAAAAGGTAAACGCGAAAACCTAATCTGGGCATCAAAATTGACATTTACAATGCGGACAATATTGACCTCCAAGCATATGGGGGTAAATATGAAAATTGATCACAAGTTAGGAGTTAAAATTTATTTGGTATTGTTATGAAGACAGATCATGCTTTGATTACTAAATCTATTAACTAAAACATTTGATGGTGGATTAAATTTATTTGGTACTGTTATGTGTATTGTTAAGCGGATTACTATTGATGGTGGACAAATAAGAGGAGAGCAAAAGAAAAAAAAATAGGATTGGAGAAAATAAAAAATTACTTGAGAAACGTAAAATTAAAAGCTGAAAAATAAACTGAGCACTAGAACCGACATTAATATATGGGGGCCAAATTTGATCTCTCAACGTTTAGGGACAAATGTGCAAGTTGATCACAGAATAGGGATCAAAATTTAATTAATCCTATATATATATATATATGTATGTATGAAGACAAATCTTGCTTTCTTGTTTTGTTTTTTTTTTTTTATGTTGACAGACAAATCTTGCTTTGATTACTATAGCTATTAGTTAAATGATTTGTGATTTGCTGACTCTAAGAATTGGTAAATTAATCACAAAATTAGGAACACGTTTTATTTTTAATAAGTCACAAATGATTAAGATGAGACTATAAATAGAGACCATTTTGATTAGCAAATGGCATATCAAATATTTGTCAAACATCAGAAGTCCTTATGGCCAAAATCATTCAACTTTTTTCCTTCTCATTGGTTTCTTAATTTTCTTCAATGGGGCATCTAGTGTAGCTGGTGAACTCGTTCTAGGTAAGCATCTCCTCTAATTTCTCTTTCAAGATTATGAAAGAATTTCTTTCGGTTTTGACTCACGATCGGATTCCTTTCTGTTTTGACTCCCATTAGAATAGCTTAGGATTTCTGATTATTCTTCATTCCTGGATATGATGGTATAGGTCTTAGCTATGATTTTTTTTTTTTGTTGAAAGGGTCTTAGCTATGATGAATTGAGCTTTGTGATTATAAATAATGCAACTAATTCCGTCACTATCATCATATTATTTAATGTTAGTAAAAGAGGGATCGGTATTCAATTTAACATAGGAGTACTATATACTAACTGGAAGTGCCCACTTAATTTCTTTCATTTTAGTGCTCTTAGTAAATTTTTTATCATTAGCATGTGAAAAAGCCAAAATTTGATTATATGACAATAATTATTAGGGTTGATTTCGTTTTGGCCCCCAATTTGTGACCAACTCACCGTTTTCGTCTCTATAAGTGTCCGACAGTTCGTTTTAATCTCAAAATTAAGAATTTTTTTCCAGATCTACCCTTATGGCATTTTTGTAAATATATTATTTTGTTTTTTATTCGCCTCACGTGTCTTTTCCTCCTCCACTTCACCTCTTTTTCTTCTTCTTTATCTCTTCCTCTCCACTTCTTTTTCTTCTTTTACCATGGTTAGATATCATGAAAACCCTAGTCTTCTAATGCCAGAAAATTGCAAACAGAATCCAGCCATTATGAGGTCGAGATCCAGTTTATTAAATTCATATGTGATATGACTGTCATAGAATATTTGCAACAAACCCTAATGTATCTATCTAGCTAGCTATTATTGTTAACGAATCTAAATCAAAAGGTGGAACAACACAACCTGTTTCGTCTGGATTTGGAAAATATTTTTGTTGGTGTTGTTGCTGGAGAGAGAGAGGGAGAGACAAAGAAGAGGGGTGTTGCCGCAGGGAGGAAGGACAGAGACAAAAGACAAAAGGGAGAGAAAGAGAGCGACAAAGGAGAGAGGTGTTGCTGGTGGTAGGAGATTGGAGAAGATGAAGAGAAAATAGGTGGTCAGAGATGCTACCTTCGATCAGAGATGAAATAGGTGAGAAGAAAAGATAAAATGGAATGAAGAAATGATGTGTAGGTGAATAAAAAAACAAAATAATATATTCATTATTTTTTATGGGATTGTAGAAATACAAGTGCTACTGGCACAAAGAAGTTTAAAAGACATAATAACCTACTTAAATTAAAGAGGTAATTTCTAAAAAAGTCAAAATAATATTGAAAATGAGTAGAAAAACACAAAACATGTCAAAATTATTATTCAGGTAAAGTATTTGCACACTTTTTGCCCTGAATAATAATTTTCAAATATTTTGTGTTTTTCTACTCATTTTCAATATTATTTTGACCTTTTTAGAAATTACCTAATAAAAGAAACCAAGTACTTTACCACCAACATTCTTCCTCCTTTGCCTCTTCATGATCCATGATCCCAGCTGAAGTTGTTAGCACAATATAACCAAACTGCATAGTTCACATTAACCACACTAACAATACATAGCAAGAAGTGCATTACCCACATAGCAACCCATTTCATATCCAGCTTTAACAAGTCTCCCGTGTACTTGTTGGCATTGTATTAAACATTTGACGTGCAAGATCAAATTTATCATTAATCAAATACCCAGAGATCATAGCGTTCCAAGAAACAAATGTTCTACGCGACATGTCCTTAAACACACGACGAGCATAATCAAGTTGACCATTACGCATATGATCACTAATTTCCATGTTTAACTTAACAACTTCATCATCCCCACCAAAGGGTAGTGAATTTGGGTTGTTTTTGTTTGCTTTGATTTTAAATGGATATAATTTTGGTTTCCTGTCGAGTTTTTTCCTGGGTAGAGATGTTTCATTCGGTAGTAAGGAGGTGGTATGTATGTGCCTGAATCGATTATTAAAGTTGCTTCTCATTACTTTTTCATGCAAGATATTCACTTTTTTTTGCTCAAGGTCTTAACTTTCACTGGTTGACCAATCATCACCTACTAACAATCGATGCCTTAGGTCGTGTTCTATCTCTGAAAATCGAACTTCATCATCTCTCTCTCTCTCTCTCTCTAAATCTCTCATTTTCTCTGTTACTTCTACGAAGAAGAAGAAAAAAAGACCTAAAAAATTGAGGTAAGTTTAGAGAGAAACTACTTTAAATATATAAGGGTATTTTTGGAATGTAAAAAACAGAAAATGACCTTAATAGCAATTAGTCATATTATTTTACACCTTATACCTCATTAATCGTAATATTTTGAAACCTTTTAGTCAATAGAAAACAATATAGATTTTTTTTAATTATTATAATATTTTTCTCATCCCAAACACTCATTTTCTCTAAATTAAAAACATAAAACCATTCATTATTATTAATTAAATTATTACTAATGGTAAGAAAGACATAACGAACCTACTTGATTTTTATTCATAATACTCATTCATTATTATTAATTAAATTATAACTATATAATTGTTACTTAAAAATCTCTGAGAAGTCCGGTTTCATTGTGGGGGATTATGAGGAGGGGGATTATGAGGAAAAGGATGAGGATGGGAGCAACTTTCAGGATGAATAGCACCACGATATTCATGACCAGGATATGTGAGATCAATAACAGGTGGGTTTGGCGTACGATTGGGATTTGGTAAACCCTCAGTTCTGATTTCAACTAATGTTTTAGTTTGTAGTGCTCCCGCTTCTTCCCTCTCCTTAGTCTGGAGGAACTCGAAGAATTCTGTTTTCTTGGTGTGGTGGGAAGACATTGATTGATTGATCTTTCTTTCTTTCTTGTTACTTTTTCTCTTTATGAATTAGTAAATGGGATTTATTCGTTTATATAGTGATCAATTTGTGTTTGATATTTATGGAATTTTTTAAAAAATTAGGAATTTCATATTCTCTTATGGGTATATATTATTTTGTTTAGGAAACATCTATTTAATTAGGAAAGCTCGGTTTCACAATTTGAAAGTTGGGATCTGAGCCTTTATTGTGTTTGATCTTAATTCTATAATATGAAGATATTATACATTTGACAATTGGAAAGAATATAAGGGAAAACTGGAAACAAAAATTGTTTAAAAGGAAAGAAATTTCCATGACCTATTTTGACTTATTTTGAACAGTATTGGCACGACAGAAATTGTGGAGTATTTTTACGTAATTGCATATTTTATGGTAAATGTGCTACGTATCTACGGTTATTTCATGTTACTCATATTTTGCTCTCATGAGCAGTAAAACAATACAAGTAAAACAAAAATCATGTGAAAACAAAGAAAAAAAGTGTTTAAGAAACTTTAATACTAAATAAGAAATCAATATAGGAGATCATGTATTATGTACACCAAAAAAATTAATACTGGAGAGAGCCTGCACCTACAAACATTTAACTTTATTTTTGGATGGAGTAGTATCTCAAGTGACATTCATTCAGTCAGCGACAGTTTATATGATAAAATGCGTCAATCTAGTCATACTTCTGTCTCTCATAAGGCATCAATCTATCAACAGTATAACAATAAAGAAAATTGTTAGCAACAATGTGTTATACTATGATTACCTCATAGATATTCTCTTTAGTGTTTCCAAATCCATCTTGTTTTTTATTTTGACAAACCAAATCCATCTTGTAAACCACGTTGTCCATGCCCACCTGTTCATATACATGTAAAATTTAGAGCAAGCATAGATAGAGTTAAGTAGTACAACCAGAGGTTTACCTTCTATAATTTTCTCAAATTCAATGTTCATTGAGGATTAGTATATATGTTTCTGTGGAGAGATTTAAGGAACGCCCAAAAGTCCTTGTCCAATTCATCAATCACAACCTAAAGAATCATAAAAATATGTTAATACAATAAGGAATGGATGGATTGATAACTTCGAAATACAGGTTCAATAACAAATTACCTTCAAGAGCTTAAATTCCTCTAGTATGTCTTGGGTATATTACTTTCTGCCAGTGATTTACGATGAAAATAATCATCGAAAACCTTGTCCAGCTCTTCTAAATGATTGAAGTTCCAAGGAGATCACGTTATTTTTCATTGATCAATATGAAATATGAAGACAATGAACTATAAGTAAAGGGGAGACAAAATTATTAGTTCGGTCTTAGGGTTTCTTAATTTCATTGATCTAAAATATATCAAATTGAAGTCTAATAAGAAATAAAATCCTGAACAATCTCATAGAAAGAAAGAAAGTAGAGAGATTAAACCAACTTTTCATAATCTAATTTTTTTACTAAGAAACTTTCCATAATCTTCCTCATCCGCTATTAGGAATCTTCCTCAAAACCAAGTCAGCACATTGCAAAGTAATCCGGTGGTCCATTTCACGAAGGACCATTATGTAAAAATCAAAAGACCCCTAGACAATATATTTTATTGACAAAGGATGTTTGTCACAGTCATCGTTTTCCCTTATGTTTTATATAATAGATATAGTAGCTTGCTCGACCATTTGGAATCCTTGTCACTTTTTTTTTGTTAAACTGAATCCTTCTCACTGGTTGTTCTTGGACATTTTAAGCATCAATTCTCTCTCTCTTAATTGAACAACAAAGCTTGTTAAGTGATATATTTAACCTTTCTAACTTGTTTAATTTTCCAAGGATGCT
This sequence comes from Eschscholzia californica subsp. californica, assembly GCA_002897215.1. Lineage (NCBI taxonomy): Eukaryota > Viridiplantae > Streptophyta > Magnoliopsida > Ranunculales > Papaveraceae > Eschscholzia > Eschscholzia californica. The sequence goes on from BEHA01015948.1 coordinate 885,608, forward strand.
ACTATACACAACTCTAATTTTACTAAAGACAACTATTAGACAAAAATAAATAAAACTAATTAAAATAGTGTCCTAAATTGCTAACTAACACAAAAAATCAAGTATAATTGAATTTTTCTATCATGATATACATAATTCAATTTTACTCAAGAGAACTACTTGACAAAACTAACTAAATAGAACTAATCAAATATTCTCCTAAGTTGCTAAACCAAACACACAAGCAAAATTCAAATACAACCGAATTTTTTCTCAAAAAATATTGGAGTTCAAATTTCTATTATCATAATTAATTTTCATAAATAAAATTTAATCGAACATTAAACTAAAAAATTAACCAAATTTTAACAAATAACCTTTCATAAAAAAAACAAATAACCAAAAAATATTGGAGTATATTCTAATTATAGCATCTCATGTTGTAATTCGAGGTAAGACCACATAACCCTGTTCGAATGAACAAGGTTGACAATACCGATTTTAAGCTGTATAAAATCGCGGAACTAGAACATTTTCTTTTAAAATTATTTTGACTAAGTGATTTCTTTTCTCAGATATAGCAAGTGCAACAATTTTGTAGAGTCAAATTAATAATCTATAAAAAAATCTATTTATTTTATATTCATTATTTTTCGAGTTTAATTTGAAGAAATGTTTTTTTTTAGTTTCTCAATATAATATTTGTTAAATAACGCTAATAAAACAAATTTTATTTTTGTTTAACAGTTTAACAAACGAAAAGGTTACGTCTAGTAAATAATTTTGTACAGTTAAAACATAGTTGTATTTAGTAGTTTAAGATTCAACAAAATATTTGCTAGATAAAACAAATGAACCAACTTTTGGTGTTGTTTAGCACTTTAATAAAAGAAATACTGTTGTGTTTAGTAAAGGGAGTATTATTATAAAACTAAAAATTTAGGAGATAATAGGAAATTAGGCGCAAAACTAAACAATATTGTAAAAAAATCTACTTTGTAAGAGTACAATTTTATCCCCAAAATGAATTTTTCTGTCCAAATCAGTGTCAAAAAAACATTTTTATAATTTCTGAACAAATCTTGGTTTGCGCTCAGTAATTCTGTAAATTTCTGAACAAATTTGTTTTTTGCTCTTAACAATTTTGTAAATTTCTGAACAAATTAGTCTTTGCTCAAAAATTATTTCGCAAAAATGTTTTGCATTTGACAAACACAAAATGACATTGACATTTTGGCTAAAGCATTTTTCGATTTGTCTTGTCAAGAAAGAAATGATTTCTGCATTTTTTGTTATGATTTCGAAAGAAACATTTAGACTAAAACTTATTTTGATTTGTCTTTTCCAAAATTTAAAATGTTATGCATATTATCCTTTATATTTGACAAACCCATTAACGGACAAATAATATTTTGGCTAATGCATTATATATGTTGTCAACATTTTATAACAAGTCAAAAAATTATTACACATGTTGTCAACATTTTATAACAAGTCAGGACATTATTACACATGTTGTCTAACATTGTAACAACACAATTATATATGTAATCAACAATTTACAATAACATATTAATATACTAGGTATAACCCGTACTTCCAGCACGGGATGTTAAATTGAACGTTTTGTGTGTTCATTAAAAGTATTAAATTATATTCTTAGTTACATATAAATTATATATGAATTCTTCAATTTACATAAGAAAATAAATTATTAGCAAAGTTTACATAAGAAAAGTCAGGAAAATTATAAATAAGAAATCTAGTAAAGATTTACCCACGAAGAGGAGATGTGCTCCTATCAGTTTACATAATTCTTAATATGTAGTTTAAAGATGTAAGAATATCAACTAAATGACCCTTACACAAAAAATAGATTTCAAATAGTCAAGATTAATAAAAAAGAATAACAATGAACTCTCTAAGAGATGTTCTTCTAAACCAATTAGAAACGATTCGATTGTTACAAAAAGATTGAAAATCAAAACTTCAAAACATAAGTTGTTCACAACAAAAAAAATAGACGACAAAGCCGTATGTTAGCCAAAATCAGCATACAATTCGTATAGTAGAATGAAAGTAAAAAAATGACATAGATTAGAGAGAGAGATTTGTTTAGTATGCACAATGGTTTTTACAATTAAATATTTAAGATTGTATTTTCAATTAAATATTTCAGTATCTACAATATTAAGGAAACCTAATAACAAATAACTAAGAAAAATTAATTTTGAATTGTAAAATTTGTTTCATTAGTCTTTCTTAATAACAATTTGTTATCTTTCTAAATGACAATTTGTTATCTCTTCTACTGAAGTGACTCAGAGATCAACAATCAAAATAAAAAAAAAAAAAAAAATTCCACCATCAACTAAGTATTAACAGCCAATTGTTTTTAGCATATCTCTAGCTAATATTACTTTTGTAGTACCTAATATCTCTTTGTAGTTTTTTCTACCACGCGAAGGAAATAATTGTAATGGGAAAGAGATGTGAGGATGAAAACTTACAGGAGCAAAGTATATATATAGAGGGGGAGGAGGTAAGAGATACTATGTTACCTTCATAGATGACTATTCTAGGTACACGAAAGTTTACCTCCTGAGGTCTAAGGATGAAGCTGAAGAAGCTTTTCTGAATTACAAGTCTGAAGTAGAAAACTAACTAGACAGGAAAATCAAGAGATTCAGGTCAGACAGGGGAAGAGAGTATAACTCTCACACCCTTAAAGTTTTCTGAGAGAAACATGGAATCATTCATGAATATAGTGCCCCCTACACACCACAACAGAATGGTGTGGCTGAAAAGAAAAATAGGACACTTAAAAACATGATGAATGTCATGCTTTTGAGCTCAGGCTTACTCGGAAAACTGGGGGGGGAGGCGATCTTATCCGCCTGCTACATACTCAACAGAGTACCTCACAGAGGGCTAGACAGGACACCTTACGAAATATAGAAAGGTTTTGCACCAAACTTGAAATTTTTAAGAGTGTGGGGGTGTCTGGCCAAAGTGCGTATACCTGACTTCAAGAAAGTCAATGTCGGAGCAAAGACGGTTGATTCTGTATTTGTTGGCTATGCTCAAAACGGTGCAGTATATAGATTCATGTTGTTAGAAGATGATACAATAATAGGATCTAGAGATTCTGAGTTTATTGAGCATGAGTTTCCTCTGAAACTACCGGTTGAAAATATTCTCATTAATGATTCGTCACTTGCTGACCTACCTGTGCAAGAGGAAGAACATAGTAGTATGTTACCATCTAGTCCTGCCATTGATGATGGAGGAGATGAAACAAAACTTAGGAAAAGTAAGAGACGTAGGCTAGAGAAAAACTTTGGCCCTGATTTCATCACTGCTTTTCTATCTGAAGGTGGTGATTGACTGAATGATCAGTTTGTGTCAGTTTCTTAATTGAGACCGACTCAAAGACATATCATGAAGCAATTAATTCAGTAGATGAAAGCTTATGGAAAGAGGCCATTAAGAGTGAATTGGACTCTATCCTTGTCAATCATACTTGGGAGCTGGCAGACTTACCTAACGGGTGTAAATCCATTAGCAGTAAGTGGATCTTTAAGAAAAAGATGAGGCCAGATGGGACCATAGACAAGTATAAAGCCGGACTGGTAATCAGGGGCTTTACGCAGAAGGAGGGACTTGACTACTTTGACACTTACTCTCCAGTGACTAAAATCACCACTATTAGGTCTCTCATTGCATTGGCTGCCTTGCATGACTTGGTAATACATCAAATGGATGTACAAACTGCCTTTCTGAATGGAGATCTGGACGAGGAGATTTACATGTCTCAACCAGAGGGATTAGTGATCCCTGGTCAGGAGAGTAAGGTGTATAGACTGAAGAAGTCTCTCTATGGTCTGAAAATACACCTAAAAAATGGTACGAGAAATTCGATGAAACCATGTTGAGTAATGACTTCTGTGCGCGCGCGCGTGTGGGGGCCTCCTCTACTCCACCATGTGCTTTACAATGAGTTATCAAGCAACTCATTATAAGACACCTTTAGTTTCACTAGTTGGAAGATGTAGGACATTAATTGTCTAGAGAAAGAAAGTTTTGAATGTCATCTTTCCTCTAAAGGTGGACCCCACCCATGTGCTAACTAAAAGACAAATAGTCATGACTAGTAGTGAGTGGGTGAGGCTCACTCTCAATTAATTATAAGATGATAATGGGCCCAACCAAACCCAAATGGGCCCAACCATGATACAAACCCAACATAAAGTACTACTACACAGAACTTTCGAATGTAAAGTGCCTCATGAGATTTTTATAGTACTACTGTCTTTTTGCTACGTAAGATTAATTAGGGTATGTTTGATACGTGAGAAAAGTGGGTAAGAAAACTGATTTTCGTAAAAAAATCAGTTTTCCACTGTTTGATTGGTACTCTGAATAAGAAAATCGTTTTCTTGTAAGAAAAAAGATAGGAAAATAGCTTTGTGAATTTTCCCACCCAAAAGGTGGGAAAACACAATTCTCACTCTCTCCTATAAAAAATAAAAGAACACGCTCTCTCTCTCTCTTGTTTATCTAAATATCCCATCTCCTTCTTTGTTCTCTCTCTTGAACACTATCTAAACTTTCATCTTCTCTCTTTGACAGTGTGGATTCTCTCTTTCTCAGTCGATTTAACTCTCTTTTGATTTCTCTCTCATTCTCTTAAACCATCTCTCGCCAGCATCTTTATTCTCAATCTCATAAAACCTAATCACCATCGTCAACCATCTATTAGTAGGCAGAGATTATGGTTCTTGAAAATCTATTTCTTCTTGAACAATCTTATTTCTTAGAGATTGAAGCAAAGCTTAGGATTTCTGGATATTTGTATCTCCTTTATCAATCTAATACCACGGGATTGAAGATACATAAAAAACGGGAAACAAGTTACAAACCAGATATTTGTTGTTAGAATTTTTGAGCTTATAGCCCAAAAAACGGCCCCTAATAGGACTTTTAGTCCTCTCTAATCCAATAAAGAGATTGAAAACCAAAATAATAATCTAAATAGATATCTAGTCCATTTGGGTCCATCTAGAGAGAAAACACAAATCTCTATAATACTTAATCTTTCTTAATACCGAATATAACCTTCCTTATCTAATGTAACCGATTAACCATAAATATCTTAGTATATCTCTTTTCCTTTTTTATCTCCCTAATTCTCTCTCCAATCACATTTCTATTCAAAGTAATCTTAGCTTCATTTAGTGGTGGCCAACGGGTCGTGCCGACACGGAAACGGACCGGCACGACCCGTTTATTTGAGAACACGGAACGACACGGACCGGCCCGTTCCGTGCCGTGTCGACCCGTCACGGGTCTGGCGTGCCGTGTCGGGGCTAGGATTTTAGAGCGCCAGACCCGTTAAACACGGCCCATTAGACACGCAGGAACGACACGGAACGGATCGTACACGTCACGACCCGTGGGCACGGAACGACACGGAACGGAAACGGCAATAGCGACACGCTAGCAACGGCCCAATTTAGTTATTTGAATTTTTAAGCATTACCTAGGGTGTACTAACATCCTCAAAACACTTTTAATTTTTTTAATTTTAAAAAGTTACTTAGGGTGTACAACACTCACTTTTGAGGGTGTTGTACACTCCCACCCCATTTATTAGTAATTGGTGTAGTACAAAGGAGGTTTTACTTTTTTTTTTTATTTAGATTTTTTTTTGTTGAAACAAACTAAAACTTATTTTCAAAAAAATAAACAAATAAAGTGGTAAAGATAGTCCCACACCTAAACCACAAAATATAAAGTAAATGTGGAGAGTCTTTATACAACTCTTTTCCAATAAAATAAACAAAGATATGACATAGACTCTAAAGTGTTTGTACATCACAATTTTTTACTTGAAAAAAATGTAATATTTCTTTTATTACTTTTTTTTACAAGTAAAACACGCCACGGCTGCCAAACGGGTCGTGCCGGCATGGCACGGCCCGTTGGCCACCACTAGCTTCATTATATTCTGTAACGGAAATTTTTTATTTCCTCTCTCTTAAACTCGAATATAGTTGTTAAACGTCCATTAATCTCAGAACTTTTCTTTCATCTTCATTAGATTGCTCGAACATCATTCATCTTTTATAAGGTTTAAAATTTTCAGTTTTGTATTAACACCATTGTTAAGATCTAATGATGATTCTTTTTTTCCATTATCAGATTAAGATGCTCTATTATTGAACATATTACATTTGTGATCCAACTACATAAGATATGTTTCCATCTTAACTACCTTCGAATAGAAGATTTATATTTTCTCTCTCTAAAACTTTCATAACTCTTTAAGATCTTTGATGTTTATTTCTTATTTAATGATTTGTTCAATGTTAGTATGTTATTTCTCCTTCCAATGTTCATTGTATATTTCTTCAGATCTACGTTAAATCCTCTTCTTTTTTTGTTTTTTTTGCAGATCAGAATCATCTGTCCGTACAGTTCTTGATCTTTGTGATTATCCACACTTATTCATATAACAGAATATAAAGTATAGGTACTTTACGATAACTTTCCATGTTTTCTGATAAAATTTGCTAATAATATCTTGATGTTTATCCTTTCTGATTCTTGTAACAGAATAAAAATTACAGTTACGTTACGATAAATTACCATACTTTCTGATACAATTTGCATACATTTCACGTAAGATGATAGTATTAATGAACAAAGGTTCGTAAAGTATTAAAAATTTATCCAACATTACACGTCCTTTTTTTACCAGAACAGTGGTCATGACAAGCATATAAAACTTTCTCTTAACCTAATAAACAATTGTACTTTTCCATACATTATACATAATTTATTGATCTGTACCTGTTATTTACGATCCATCTCATTTGTTTTTTATTAAATGTTTCATTATTAATGTATATAAATTTGATTATAATTTTTTTAACTAATATATATGTTTTTTTTCTTGTAGTAAACCAGCACTGATGGAATTTCTTACAAAATCATCACATAAACTATAGAAGTATAAATTACGATGAAGAAGATTGTTTCTATGATCCTGTTTGGACAATGGAGTCTTACGTGAAGACTTACAAGGAACATATAAACCCTGCCCCTAACTTCGATGAACCATGTACATTTAATGAAGAGTCAAAAACACTATCATGTTTGATTCGCCGTAAACCTAGAAGACCAAAGACAGTAAGGATCGAGAGCTCGGGCAACTTTCTGACGGAGTTTGTTTTTAAGTTACCTAGTCTACTATGTTCTTTTCATTTACAATAAAACACAGATTATTGTTCAATAAAATTTCCTTTCAGTCGTACAAAGGTTGTGTTATTTACTATACAGTATACATAATTTATGATAAATCACACACTTTATAACAAAAAACATGATTTCAGATTTACATTTCCTAACAAGTTACTATAATTTATGGTACATAATGGCATGTACGCGTAAAAAACAACTAATTTATGTCAGAAAATAATCTAAGTATTCAATGGTACATAATGGATGACACACACACATATGATAAATTACGTTGTATACATGACAAATGATGGTTTCCTCGTCATAAATAACACATAATTTACGAACTTGTTTCAAAATTTGTATTCGATGTGTGTTTATGTATGAGTAAAAAACGAAAGTTAAGTGAGAGAAAGTTGATATATATGTTTTGAATGTTAACCCCCAAATCACGCTAATTGATCTCAGAAAATATAATCTTTCCAAATCTGAAAATTAAGTGAGAGAAAGTGATATATAGATTTTGTTTCCAAATCTGAAAGGATGAGAGAGAAATTTTGTTTTGGAAAATATCCTTGATATGTTACTTCCTATTAAATCTTTTCAGTTTGTAACCTAAATATCTCCCCCAAATCACGCCCCCCTGGTTTGGGAAACTTTCCGGATTCATTCCGAAATTTAAAAACCTCGGATTTTTTAGACGAGGGACATGGAGGGTATTTATCAATAAAGTATGAGTTATTTATGCCCTTATTGTAAAAGGACTAAATATCCATATTTTGGGAAGATTGGTCTATATACCTATTATGAAAATGATTTTGGTCTATATACCCATGGACTCTTGTTCTTATTGTTCAATTGGTGGATGCAAATTATGTTTTCATCTTCTTGTTCTTGTGAAATTAGGGGTTTCTTAATTTTAAACATTTTTAAAAGTATGATTTCTGAAGTTAGGAGACTTCCGAAATTAGAGTAGAGATATTTGAAATTAGGGTTCATGATATAGTTAATTTATGAATTTTGGTGTATGAAATGGGAGTATTCTGAAATTGAGTTTCTAAAATTGGGAAGTTTATTTCTATAATTGGGATATTTATGAGTTTAGAAATTTTAAATTATCATCTAACCAAGAGGAAGAAAATGACCGTAAAATTTATTTCTTAAATTGGGAAATTTATTCCTAAAATTTGGACATTGATGAATTGAGAAATTTACCACCAAAATTGGGACATTTAGAGTTCCTGATAATAGGAAGAATGTGATGTCGAATTTTCTAGAGGCACTTCCAAGGGAATGGCTTAATAGGGTTGAATTTGGTTTGAATTTTAAAGGCACCTTCAAATATTCTCATAATCAATCAAACACTAGAACTTGACTTTTCTATAAGAAAAATAGTCATTTTCTTTCTCATCAGAAAAAGGTCGATTATCTTACTCAAACATTCTAACGTATCAAACGGACTCTTAGGTAAATATCACAGGGCGCTGGAGACCAGAAAACAGAACTCCCTTTAAACAAAAAAACAAGTTATGTCAAATTTACGAAAATTGATTTAGTGGGATACATATTTTTAGATCAATGTCCGTAGACAGTCTGGAAACTTTGTGTGAAATTTGAAGTGGACGAACAGATAAGCGAAATTAATCAAAAGAGATCATTTGGCCGAATCCAACCACCCACCTCATATTTATGTACCCGATGTGAGGATAACCCATCATTTGTGCTTTTACATCGTCATAACTACTAGTAAATGATTTTAAAATATAAAACCGTGAACCGTCTCTAGATCATCTAATTATTGACTAATGATATTTTATTTTGTTTATATTAACTACGACAATCATTACATAGATATTGATGTGTGATAAGCACGATAACGATCAAATTTAAACTCTTAGGTCTGAACGAATAGCCACCACTTACAGAAACATGTCAAAAGTTTAACTGAACCACTGACCTAAAATTCAACTAAATTACTGACCCAAGTCCTAGCAAAATCAATTTATTTATAACAAAATTTCAATAAAATATGACTTTGCATCTAGAATCGAACTTGAGACCTCCTAGATACGAGTTGTTGGCTATCTACTGGTTATGAAGATGACAGAAGTCAAAATCCTTTTTGTGTGACTGTTAACTATTAAGATAAGGTATTAATATTATTAGTATGTCTTATGCGATTAATCATCTTCCTTAATCGGCATCAACTGTCACTCACTCCTCCTTAGTCCTGACAAAAGCAATAATTTCCCCCCCATACTCGTACGTTTTGTTCTTTCTCACTTTTCCACTCTCTCTTCTGGTTTTAGGGTTTCAAGAGAAGAAGAAGAAGAATCCCATGGCGGAATTAGGGAAGAGAAAGTTAGATTCAGGATGGCTAGCTGCGAGATCAACAGAAGTTGATCTCACTGGAATTCAACTCACTACTACTCATCCTCCATCTTCCACCTCAAATCCTCCTTGGATCCAAGCTCTTGTTCCCGGAACGTACGTAATTTCACCTCTCTCTCGCTCTTTCTCTCTCATTTGGTTTCCAATTGAAGTACTAATGATTACATGAGATGTTCAAATTTCTACTCTTTTCTTTCTATTTTGATAGAAATTCTTCTTGAATTGTTGTTGTTTATAGTGTTTTAGGAACATTATTAAAGAACAAGCTCATACCAGATCCTTTTTATGGAATAGAAAATGATACAATTATTGATATTGCTGATTCTGGAAGAGATTATTATACATTCTGGTTCTTCACAACTTTTGATTGTGCTCCGGTATGATCAATCAACACACTTTGTCTTCTCAATTTTTCATTAATAACATAACTTAAATGTTGGGACGTTGTTTCAAGCTTGAAGTTTTGTGTTCATTCAGTTCAAAACTAATTGGCAGTGAGTGGGGAAGACTTAGATATTGTATACTTTGTTACTAGAATACCATTTCCCATGTGGGACTATACTCACACGCTCCCTCACTTGTGATGACGTCTTTTGAGCCTAATACGTGTTTTCTGGGGTGACGTAGAGCACGTGTCGCCGTTGAACTTATGACATGGGGGTCTAACTCTGATACCATGTTAAGTTTGTGATCATTTACCTCAAAATCAATTGGCAATGAGTGGATAGGACCTAGATATTGTGTTCTTTGTTACTAGAGTACCCTTTTCCCATGTGGAACTATTCTTACGCACTCCTCACTTGTGGCGTTTTTTTAGCCTAAAACGTGTTCTTTTGGGTGACAGAGAGCACATGTTGCCGTTGGACTTATAGCTCTGCTACCATGTTAAGTTAGTGGTTATCCAACTCAAAACCAATCGACAATGAGTGGAGAGGACTTAGATATTATGTTCTTTGCTACTAGAGTACACGCTTTTCTTATGTGGGACTACTTCTCACATTTACAAATACGACCCATGGTATAAGTAGTGGTTTCATGAGGGGTTTCAAATTCAATTTCATGTGCATTCTCAGTACTTCAATTATACGAAGTGTAGCTAGTCCCTGATCATGTTAAAATCTCAGTAAGAGGTTTTGTTTAGTCGATTAGTACTCTCTTATCTGATGTCTTACTCTCTGGAACATTTTCTAGTTCTGATTCCGATTTTTTATTGATCAATATTTCTAATGGGAACAGTTTATTGTAGTCAGGAAACCAGCATGTGGATTTGAACTTCCGCGCGATTAATTACTCAGCAGAAGTATATTTGAATGGGCACAAGAAGATCTTGCCTAAGGGAATGTTTCGCAGACACTCTCTTGATATTACTAATATTCTACATCCTCATGGTCATAATTTGCTCGCTGTTCTTGTTCATCCTCCCGACCATCCTGGGACAATTCCTCCCGAGGGGGGCCAAGGTGGTGATCATGAGGTATAGATATTTTCCTTACAATTATGCATCTGATTATCAAGTTTGCACGGGGTTCTATTAACAATAAGTTTTGCAGCAAGGTAAAACGGATACAGCTAAAAGAAACATGAGTGTCTTCAGAGAAAATTTTTGGACTTGTAGATAAACATTTATATATATATATATATATATTTATACTGAAACACCTTGGGTTGGATTACTTGGCTCTGAATATATTACTTAAAAATTTTTCATAGTTTATTGGGCACACCTATCTTTCACTGGATAGGCCTATGGGTAAGCTGTTTTTGTATAAGATTTCAAACATGTCCAGCTAATCAGTTTTTATCCCGGTTAGATTGGGAAAGATGTTGCTACACAATATGTTGAAGGCTGGGACTGGATGACTCCAATAAGGTAACTGTTTGCAGTTACTATTTGCTAGCAGCTCCTTCCTTTAGTTCATATTTGTATCGGAAGAGCCATAGAAAAAGAAAGATATATCATGGTAGCTGCTAATATGTGTCAACTCTATGATTTGGAAAGTTTTCTATTTGAATTTGTCTACCAACTTCAGGTGAAGAATCGTAACTACTTTATCCTGCCAAGTCCCTTTTCTTGTAATACTCCTTCATATGTTCTTTAACTGTAATGACACAAAAGAATAGATTTTAGAACATAATGCCTAAGTCTATTAACTTTCTTATCCTGATGAAAGCAAAAAAAAAAAACGTTTTTATCGTCCAAATTACTCAAATGTCTTTAAACTACAGGGATAGGAATACTGGAATCTGGGATGAAGTATCCATCTCTGTTACTGGGGTAAGTTACTGGTCCAAGTGCTTGATTTCCTTTAATATTCATTTGTTTATATTATAATCCCATAGCTGTTTCAGTAGTCCAATTAAGATGCTTTGATCCTAGGGAACTTAATTTTTCTTATGTTATCTAACTCTGCAATGCCTTCGCTTACTCCTAAATCAAAATTCTCAGAGAGATTTTCCCTCTTATTCTTCCATTGTTGTATGTTCATACCTTTTCTTAATATGTTATGATTGTTATCAATAAAGTACTATTTACTTCTATGCGCATAACAAGTTTTTGAAATAAATGCAGCCAGTAAAAATAGTTGATCCTCACCTGGTTTCGTCCTTCTTTGACCATTATGAGAGGGTGTATCTGCATGCTAGTATTGAATTGGAAAATCGAAATGCTTGGGTTGCCGAGTGCTCGCTCAATATACAAGTGTCAACTGAACTTGAGGCAGACATGGCCTTGGTTGAGCATCTTCAGACTACGCATTTGTCAATTCCTCCTGGAGCGCGAATCAATTATACATTTCCGCAGGTCTGTATTATAATCTTTCTTCATTAACAATTTCCAGCTTCGCTGTATAAACTCTGGTTTTCTCTGTCACCTCTTTGTGTTATGTGTTAAAAGTTATATTTTGATGAGGTCGCTGGAATCATCTGGTATATTACTCTAGTTCCGCCTTAAATGCTTGTTCAAGTTTTGTGGCATTTTTATTTACTGAATACTGATAGAGAAAATTCGGCAGCTTTTTTTCTACAAGCCCAATTTGTGGTGGCCAAATGGCATGGGGAAACAGTCTCTCTACAACGTAGGCATATCTGTTGAGGTTAAAGGCTTCGGGGAGTCTGATTCTTGGAGCCATCAGTTTGGTTTCCGTAAAATCGAAAGTAGTGTAGATAAAGCTACAGGTGGAAGGTATACTATCTCGTTCAGAGACATTCTTGACAATATATCGCCCTATTGGAGTCCCTAATTCATGTATTTCTGCAGGTTGTTTAAGGTCAATGGACAACCCATTTTTATCCGTGGAGGGAATTGGATATTGTCAGATGGGTTGTTACGTCTTTCAAAGAAACGGTATGAAACAGACATTAAGTTTCACAAAGATATGAACTTTAACATGTTACGTTGTTGGGGTGGTGGATTAGCTGAGAGGCCAGAATTTTACCACTACTGTGATATTTATGGTTTGTTGGTATGGTCCCTCTTTTTTACTTCTCTACTTTTATCTATCAGTTACGATGTATACATACATATTCTGAAAATGAAACTCATGTAGCGAATCATCTGATTTGGCTAATCATTAGTACGCCAAAAACATCAGTATAAACCCAACAAAAACTAATTAATTTTCTGATGGCAGTCATTGTCATTATTCAAATTAGCCAAATGTTGAAGTCTTAATATTTCCTATTCAGACATCAATCTTGTTTTCCTTGATAATTAGTTTCAATCTTTGCAGGTGTGGCAAGAGTTTTGGATAACAGGAGATTGTGATGGACGAGGTGTTCCAGTATCAAACCCTAATGGTCCTTTGGACCATGACCTTTTCTTGATTTGCGCAAGGGACACTGTAAAGCTCCTGAGAAATCATCCTAGTCTTGCTCTTTGGGTTGGAGGAAATGAACAAACTCCACCTCATGACATAAACACCGCCTTAGAGAATGACCTCAAGCTCCACCCATATTTTCATACCCCTCCTGGAATAAACAACGATGTGGTAAACTTAGATGATCCTAGTAAATATCTTGATGGTACTCGTGTTTATATCAAAGGTTCCATGTGGGATGGCTTTGCAAATGGGAAAGGGGACTTCACAGATGGTCCGTATGAAATCCAGAATCCGGAAGATTTCTTCAAGGACAGCTTCTACCAGTATGGATTCAACCCAGAAGTTGGTTCCGTTGGGATACCTGTGGCAGCTACCATTAGAGCAACGATGCCGCCAGAAGGATGGAAAATTCCACTCTTTAAAAAACTTTCTGATGGTTACGTACAAGAAATAGAAAACCCTATCTGGAAGTACCATAAATACATCCCCTATTCAAAACCAGAAAAGAAGGTCCGAGATCAGATTGAACTCTACGGAACCCCAAAGGACCTAGACGATTTCTGTGAGAAGGTTAGACTTGCAAATTTTTGTTCCTTCCGACTCTTTTCTTTTGATCTTGTTCTGACTGATAAATTACATTTTCAGGCACAACTTGTTAACTACATTCAGTATAGAGCTCTGCTCGAAGGTTGGACTTCTCGTATGTGGACAAAATACACAGGTGTTCTTATATGGAAAACTCAGAATCCTTGGACTGGTCTAAGAGGTCAATTCTATGATCATCTCCATGATCAAACGGCAGGTTTCTATGGTTGCCGCTCTGCGGCAGAACCAATTCATGTCCAACTCAACCTTGCTACATATTTTATCGAGGTAATCTAAGATTTTAAACTACTCTATTTAGGGACTACATGTTGAATTTTTGAAGATCGCTCATGTTGTAGTCGGGTTTCAACATACAACCGTACCCTATAGCTTCTCCCGAGTACTTGAATATCTAATGGATCCAGCGCGAAACCCATAGTGAATAAGATATAGAATCTTATAAATTTATTTCCATTTGTTTGTTTTCTTAGTTTAACAATTTGGGTAGTAGAATCGATACAGACGATATGAAACCGAAACCTGAGAACAAACCATGCTCGGAGATCTCTATACTCTAGTTCCATGAACGCCATTAATGATTGTTTCTTACTGGCTTCAACAGGTAATAAACACAACAGCAGACAAACTAAATGATGTAGCAGTGGAAGCCTCTGTTTGGGATTTAGATGGAAAATGCCCCTATTACAAAGTTACAGAGAAGCTCTCAATACCGGCGAAAACAACCCAAAAAACCATCGAGATGAAGTATCCGAAGACGAAAAACTCGAAACCTGTTTACTTCCTTCTCCTCAAGCTTTTCAAAAGATCGGATAATACCATCCTTTCGAGGAACTTTTACTGGTTGCATCTCCCTGGTGGAGATTACAAGCTTTTGGAACCATACAGGAAGAAGAAAATACCCCTCAAACTAACATCGAATATTATGATTAGAGGATCAAGCTATGAAGTTCAAATGCAAATTCAGAACAAATCTAAGAATCCAAACTCCCAAAACCTAGGTTGCAGAAACCAAGAAGATCATTCGACAAGTGGATTGTCAAAGGAGAAAAGCGAAACGGGTTTGTTACAGAGAATATGCAGAAGTATTTCGAGAGTAAATGGTGACGATTCAAAGTTCCTAGAAACAAATGGGAATGATTCTGGAGTTGCATTCTTTCTCCATTTCTCTGTTCATTTGACAAAGAAAGCCATGGATGGAGAAGATACAAGAATCCTTCCTGTTCATTATTCCAATAACTATTTCTCTCTTGTTCCAGGGGAGAAAATGAACGTGAAGATTTCTTTCGATGTTCCATCTGGTGGCACGCCTCGTATAATGCTTCGTGGGTGGAATTATCAGGAAGCGCATTCTGTTTACTAAGACAGGTAAGTATCGTATACGTATAGTATGTTTGTTAGTTTTAATGACAATGGAAAACATAATATCTGAGTGTGTGTTGTATATTTTTCGTTCAGAAACCTTTGTTTTGAATAAAATGCTTATGTAAGTTGTAAGCTACCTCCACTCTTCTCCTGTCCTCATTTGTTCTCGCGTCAAACCAATATTACCTAGTACTCTACTCCCTCTCGCGTCCCAAAACTCGATTCTCTGTGGTGGTTTCATGTTTTAATGTGTACAAGAATTTTCTGTCGCTAATTAACACAATTTCTTTGTGTCTATAAGTTCGACTATTTTGAAAACTCAACTACGAGAATTTCTTAATCAAGTTAAGATTTTGTATTGTCTGCAACTACAAAAGACTTTCTTGACAACAAGCTAAGATTTTATATTTTATGTGGACGAAAGGTGCAAGATTTAGACGTTTCTATAATATGTGCACCATTGAGAGCAGAAAGCATATCGTGTTTTAGCCGAGGTCATTCCTGTACTCGTACGAAATTAGATCATTCATATACAAAGACTTTCTGTAGTTTCATAGCTTCGCCGTAATGTATTTTAACTTCTAAGGACGGATTCCTAATGGAAATTGGATATTGATCCGAAAGTAACTTTACATATGAACGGGGGGAATTTCGTGAGATTTCGAGATCGAACACATGAATTTTCTTCAAATACGATTTTGAATGTCCAAAGAATGGAACTCAGACTTCGAAGTTATTTCCCCACAGGAAGGTCTATGAAAGTCATTTTACATGAGCTGTTCGAATTTGGTGCAATTGCGAGAAATTTCCTTCAAAAATTCAAAAGTTATAGCGAACAAATTTTCTTCAAATACAGCCTTAAATGACTAAATATTATAATCCGGAAAAAATCCTTATATAAACAAGCGGTGGGTATTGATATTCTGCATCAACCGTTCGAATTTCATGCAGTTTGATGTCTACGAAACTTCCTTCACTAGTTTAAAGGTTGTAAGACACATTTTCTACAAATGCAGTAACAATGAAATTCATCCTTAGAAGTTACAACTCCTTATGTAAAAGTTGTAGGTATTGATCCCAAAGTCATTTGCATGAACATTCTGAATTTCTGAGCAACGGAATCCGGACTTCGAAGTTAAAAATCCTCTAAGAAAAGTTGTGAATTTCATGCGGTACCAAGATCAGCGAAATTTCCTTCCAATGTTTAATGGTTATTTTTTCTTCAAAGTAAGATTTTGGATGTCTGAATATTATAACCCGGCCTGAGAAGGTAGAATTTCTGATGGAAAAAGTGTAGATATTGATTGGATAGTTATGACATAGCTGTTTTTCTTTTGTGGAAATCAAACTTTATTTAAGGTCAATAGGCTAATGACAATTACATCGTGAAGTTGAAAAACAAAGACACAACCAAAATCAGACAAACAAGACAAGTTATGCCTACTTAGGCTGCCTCTAGAGTTGTCTGATATAACTGGTGGGCTACTTCTGGTTCAGTCGCCACTAACCATCTGAGGGTAGTTTTATAACCGATACTTCTTTCACTTTCTTCTCTTCTCGCCGTCAACCTTCGGCGTGCAGATCTCCGGTTTGCGCCTCTGATTCCGGTACATCGGTAGAGAGAATTGTAAGTTGATGAAGAAACTCCTAATAGTGGTCCATGATCAAAACACTCTGTCCTGAATAAAAACGAAAATAACAAAAGGGTCCTAAAGACCAACAAAACAGACCCTAAAGACCAACAAAGAAACATAACCTTTATTGTACTAAGTATCTAGAAAACTAATAACTCTCTTTTCTCCCTTGATCCGCATCACCACTAGGGGTGGGATTTTGGTCCGGAAACCTGAAATCCGCCCACGACCGCCCGAGTCTGAAGCGTCCGTGACCGTCCGTTGCCCGAATCGGTCCGTATCCGCCCGACCGAAAGATCTTAAGCGGACGGACGCGGCCATAGGTCCTTATCCGGTGGTCCGACCGAATCCGCCCTCTTATATTATCCGCCCGACCGAATCCGTCCGTACACGTTCGTTTATCCTACCCGTTATACCCGCCCGCCTATATGATTGATTTTAAGTCTTTAGATTTGTAAGGTTAGCTACAACTGTTAGATTTCAAGAGTAAAAATATATAACCCTAGAAATCACTTTTCTTAATCTTATCTTCACCTCTCTACTTCTCTAGTCTCTCTCTCCTCCAAAATCTCAATATCTCATCAGTACCCTTGAACCCACAATACACCGTAGAACCCACAATGCACCGATCGTAATCCATGTGAAGAAGCATATAACCGATCGTAATCCATGAAAAATCTCAATGATTATCTTTTAATTTTGTATTCATGTACTTTTTTGGAATTGTAAAGTGGGAGTTTAGAGAGTTGTATTTAGTTACTAAACAATTTTAATTTCGGATAATATTTTTTTTATTTTTCATAGTAACCGGTGCCCGACCGACCGATACCCGGTTTGCCCGACTATCAAAACGGTCACGGACGGGCACTTTGTTAGAGAAAAATCCGAAATGCCCGTCCGTTTTGTCCGGATGTCCGAATGGACACTTAAGACTTATGCCCGTTCCGCCCGGACCGGTTGACTTAGTGTCCGTTTCCCGCCCGTCCGAACCGATTCCCACCCCTAATCACCACCACTTAAAATACCCCACAGGAACCCACCATCACCACCATAACCCTCAACCTCTTCTCCACCACAACACCACCACCATCACTAAACACCAACACCCAACACCATCACTAAACACTACCAGAGAAAACCCTCTCGCCGCACCACCACCACCACTGCCACCGAACCCTCCACTAGAAACACCACCATCACTAAAACACCATAGCCCACACAAAGACAAAATCATAAAATCGAAACACCAGTAGAGCCTGTAAATTTCTCCACGTCAGCAATTTCGGACATTTTCTCTTGCCATTCTTCTACGAGAGGAGTAGAGTATATACAGAAGTAATTGTGCAGTTCCGAATATCAAGTCAGCATATCCTCCAACTGGATCGATCTTAGATTCCGATCCAACGTCTATGATGTCTATGAGGAGTAGACAATATTGAAGGATATTATCGCTGCATGCTTGGCTAATTGCTTCAAAGAAGTGGTAGAAAGTACTGCTCATGTGCAGAGACTTATGTACGAACTGATACATGTCGGTCGATTTTGAAGTGTACATGGATCAAGTGACGTTGGGACACTAAAAGTTGTAATTTTGAGGCGTAAACGGTGAAGTTATTTCATGTTTTCTGTCATTTTCCTGAATCAGTTTTCCACACCACCACTGAACTACAACTCCACCACCATCTCATTAAAACACATCTGTCTTCTTCACTTCTCCACACCACACCACCACCACCACCACCGACAAACAGAAACCACCACTAAACACCACTTGGCACACCACCATATCCAATCCCCATCCCCACTTCCACTAAAATACCACCAGATCTGAATCCCATCATCCCCGCTCAGTCCACCACCACAGCCAGATCTAATCAACGATTAAGGAGAAAGAGGGAAAGAAACGAGAAAGGAAAGCATAAAAGAGGAAAATCCGGCGAAGGGAGTCCCTTCGCCGGAAAAGCTAGATCTCGAACTCTATTTCTCTCTCTAGGGATGACATAACTGTCACATCATATGAACTGTCCAAATTTTGTGCAATACCGAAATCAGCCAAGTTTTCTTCAAGAGTTTAAAGACTTGTAGCACACAAATTTTCTTGGAAAAAAACCCGGATTTAGTAGTTGAAATGCCTTTCAGAAAAAGTTATTTTACGTGAACGGTTTTAAATTTTACATTGACAAATTTTCCTTAAATATGGTTTTAAATGTCTAAACAATGAAACTAAATAGTTTAAAATTCAGCACGCAGCCGTTACATACATTTATAGAAAGTTATTTTGCTTGAACCACTTTCAATCTTTACATTATTTCAAGGTTAATGGATGCCATAGAAATTTTTACTTATTTCGCCGTTTCTCAAACATTACTGACTATAACTAGGAGCTACAATCTTCGTTAAATCTGCACATTTTATCTTCGAAATAAAACACAACGTACCCCTAATTTTGAACCATAAAAACGTGGCCGATATTACTGAAACCGGCTACCTAGTTAACTAGTAACCTAAAATGTTGGAGATTAGATTGGAAACAAATGGAAAGGTAAGCATTCTTAAGCAACACATGTATATATATGATTCATTTGAAGTATATAATCACAGACTCCTTCCTGCACCAAAGGTTCTCATTTTCCATATGATTAAAGACATAAACTAATCTCGAGTTTGATCTTGTTTCTATCTTAGACTGAGTCGGATTCAGACAACGAGAAAAAAAAGAGGTACCTCACTTTTCATCTTCTAGGTGTTACGATCCATGTCCAACAAAAGTAAAATTGTTGGTTCTAGAGGTATGTATATATCTCGGTTAGGTATATAACGGACATATATACTCACGAATCTTACACACGTAATTGGTGAGGTGATTCCAAGGCTTTACTTGCTAGAAGTTGTCTCCGTTTGTTCTAAAAGAGCTCCATTAGCTGTTGGACGACATCTGCATTGGGAATAATCATTAGTTACATAAAAGAAAGAAAAGTTATGAAATCTGAACAAATACAGCAGACGATGTCTCAAGAATACCAATGTTGGTTGTGTTTGTTTCCTTTTATAAACCTCAAATCTGAACAGGACTTAGATCAAGTAGACGTCTACAAGGATTAATCAAGAACCATAGACAACCTTATTATGTATTTGGATGAGGTCAATGCTAATGATTCTTCTTGATTTTCATTTGGTGGCACGCAATTACTTATCTCAAGCTTCACTTTTGATGGTTCGGAAACTGAGCAGATTATTTCTTGTTGATGGACAATTTATGGGGACTTAAAGAGAGAGGCGTCGATAAAGAAAACAGAATTAACGAATAAAAACTTGTATAGGTACACTACACAGAAATAATTAGCTACCTTGAACAATTGATGGTGTTGTTTGAAACTCCTGCCACATTGTTTGATGAGCACCAAGATCAAAATGAAGGAATTTAGCAGCAAGGTATGCCGCTCCTGCAGCAATATGATGAGGTTTAAACTGAAGCCAGAGTGAGCTCCGAAGCCTGCACATGAAAGCTATACACGTTAAACCCTATAATATACATTTATATCTAGATTAATCAAACACACCAAGCATACCAAGTACGATAATAAAATAAATCAGTCAGACCAGAACTGAACCAACTCACATGAACAAGCAATGTCTTCTGCTGTAGGCCATGGGTTTTTACTCATCAACATAATCAATCTCAGGAAGAAACTTCGATGTGATACCAAAAAACTATATTTTTGTTGATTATCCAAATTTAAATCATTAAATCGTACATAGATTATCAAGTAAACCAAGTCGTTTCAGCATTCTTATTCTTACCAACTATGAGAGCAGACATCAGGTGGAATAAGTTTCCAAGAATCTTCTGCATAAATACTACGGAAGTATGAAGAGTGCCAAAACACAGTAAACACTGTTTTAATGCCTGAAATATTTCATCAGCTCCCACATTCTACCCACATTAATATTCTCACTCCAGAGTTCGATGCAAACGTAAGTCAACTGGAAATACAATAGGATGTTGCTATGCATGATACGACCTTGAAACTTGTTGAATCTCAACAATCTTCTTTTCTATAATGTGGTTGGAAAAGGATACCCTCGTGATCTTGGAACAAGCATGAATAGCGTATTAGTTTGGTAATGGTTGGAGCAGCAAACTCGGATTCGGCAAGAATCTCATTTTTGGGTAGTACGAAGGGGAAATTGGCCCAGGATGTCTAGAAAAGGCTAAAAAACTTGCACTTTCATGCTAAAAAATATTACTAGACAAGTACACTACTAGCAGCCGAAGAAAAAACACAAAAGAAAAGATATTAGCTTTGCTGTCGGTTTACTTTCGACATGTGAATCACCCAAAATAGATTGTAAGGTGTAAGCCATTCCTTTGTATTCTCCTATATAGTTTCCATGGAACATCAGGTTGGGGAATTTATACCCAAGATATAACAGGAAAAAAGATAGTGACACTTTTCTCATTTATACTGACATTGCAGAATGAGATGCTAATACCCCAGTTCTACTTTTGGGTTCTACTACACAGATCTTCAAAAGCCTCCAGTTTTTAGGCATTTCTTTATATCAGTAATCAGCTCCTGAAAGAAAACAGGCTGCTTACACACTTTTGAAAATTATCCTGGGTTTCGCTGTTTTAAAATGCATCTGCTAGACCACCAGAAACTCAAATCTAGAGTCTAGGGAAGTACTTTCTCCAAGTTCGGTGGATTGCTGACAAAGATTTTCATGAAGCTCAATCTACCTAGCTGATAAAAAAAGAAGTTATTTCAAATTACCAGTGTCTAAGTTATAAAAGCACTGTACCACCAGAAAGCCTTTTTTGACCTGAAAAGAGCTAATTGTAGAATAACATAGATCCGGGATGATCCAAAAGAATGCAAGGACGAGAAGACCAAAGAGAAGCAGCACCAGCAGGAGTACTGAGAAGAATAAGCATAAGAGTTGTAACCAAATCGTGGCAACAGAACCTATAGAAACTCAGAAGGAGGTAAAAATCTCCATCTGTAATTTACAATCCACCCAGAAAAATCATGTCGGTTCGAGATCAGTTTCACGGGCAATGTGGAGACAGAAAGGTGATATAAGACAAACCCGTAAATTTTAGAAAGACAACTAGTTGTGAGAGAACTCTATAGGAGTGACCCAAACAAAAATGGAGAGGACGAAAGTTAGATGTTAAAATGGTTAAAACAATCAGAAGGTCAGCGGCTTCTCCAACAACCCGTGACCAACGTAGTAAAAAAGGCATTCATGGAAAAAGAACCACATTACATCAGCAGTTCAACTCCAGATGTAAAACAAAACTATCCATGAACAGCATTCAAATCCTCCTGCTAAGAATATATACAGGTGAGCACGCTAATCTTGTGAATTTTCCTGCAATTAATATGTCATGCCAAAACAATCAATATGCTAGACCCAAATAAATATTCAGCAGTCACTTTCGGCAAAATTAAAGGCGATAGTGGCCACAATTGATTGCATCGATACTATTCTGTCTACCTTAATCCCGCAATAACCAATATCTAAATGCGCTCGACATTGTTGACAATGATCTCCTCCAAGCAATTGTGAGGGTAAAGTGAGAAAGAAATCTCTTACAGAAGAACAAAGAGTAGTTAAACACATCATAATACCATAAAAAGGAGAGTTTGGTGAACTGACCCTTCGCTGACCAAGTTCAATGCCAGATTAACCAAAACAGTCTGTGAAAGTCCTAATTTGTTAAGGACGGATGTTAGGGGGTCATATGGGTGCTGCACATTAAGCTCGAAATTTAGAGTTGTAAGAATCACGTTCTCAGCTTCAATGACACGTTCTCGATACTGCTCAAACCAGTCCTGTTTCCAAAAAGAAGCTCACAAGGTTAAAAAATGGCCATAAACAAAATGCATCAAGTCCCGAAATGCTTCAAACAGCTATATACATAGGATGTCCGACCTTCACTACTTGGAAATCGAGCTTGTATCATTAAATAATAGGGAAATGATGACAGCAATACAGCACTCACCACGGGCAGATAAGCAAAGACAGTAACGTTCTGCTTGTAGCAAATCTCATATGATGCTTTCAGAACGCTGTTCAGAGGGCATGGTGTTTCCTCAGACTTCGCAGCAAGGAAAAGAGCTGCCGTTGCAATCAACTGCATACGTGGTAATCACTAATGAGTATAGAAAATTTTCTAACCATAAACTAGAGAAGTAACAATTGATTCAGCAACAAAAACATGAACACCCACGTATGGACAAATCCTTGATGAGGAAATTTGGCAATTACTGATCTAAATGAAAATACTCTGATTACACTGAAAGTCTGAAACAAAAGTGGGAAACTTACAAATCGATCATGACTAGCATGTGATCGTCGAACAAAAAAACGGTGACAGAGAACCATTGCAGTTCCAATAGTAGTCTGCGGCCTGCAAGATACATCTAACCCAATTAAGTCGCAAGTAAATGAAAGGTTACATTATAGAAATTAAGCAACGGGTGCCAAAAACAGATATGGCAGGTGCACATCTTACACATCGACTTGTACCCCAAGATTCTGAAGATAAGCACAGTATGAATACCGCAAAAACGTTTCTCGATATGAATCAATACCATCCTTTCTCGACGGGGACATTTTCTCAATCTCATCTCTTGAAAGAAATACTACATCGTCCTCTATCAATGACCTGTTACGTTTATAACCAGCAACCTTGCTACCATTCACATCAGGTCTTGTACAGGCAGCATATGAACTATTGCTTGTGGAAGGTGTATTGCTAATTGTGTTGGGATGCCAATAATATCTCTGATTGTCGTCGGACGTCGAAATTTTCCTCCTCTTCATATGGTTGACATCCTCATTGATTCTAACATTGTAAGCATGTTCCTGGTATTTTCTCGACAACCCATGAAGATAACTATTGTTGTGATTGATCTGCTGATAGTTATTGTTGTTTCTATCAAAGGAAGATCCAAAATCATTGTGAAAGCTGGTTTCTTGTCTACGAGCAATTCGTGAGAAAGACATGGTGCTGATAATGATCAAATTCTACAATAACAAACGCTTTTTATCAATCAATAATGAACAAATTCTCCTTAAACACAAGATTTTTAGTTGATAATGATCTAAAGGTAAACATACAACTTAAAAAAATTAGGTTTTTACAACCAGACATCATTCATATTATGAACATAAACATGAAAAAAATCAAAACTTCAGCAAGTTTCATACTTTCATGTTAGATCTCATTTCTACTTCACTAATAATATCATCTATCATCTAAATCACCTATATCACAACAATTTGAATGATAATTAATTGATTCGATCTTAATTTGATTTTACTCGAAAGAAATTCAAGACCAAGAGATAATTAATCAATATATCAGAGGTTAAATTCAAAAATCAAACAAAAATTTGATTCCTTTAGAAGATTGGGTAGCTAAAAAACCTAATTACATAAATCGGATAAGCGAATTTCTGCTTCTAATCATCAATGTTAACCCTAAGAAACAGAGAGATCAATACCTAATTGAGGATAGAAAAAACGGACCTGATTCTCTTTCTCTAAAGATTTCAAGATAAATTATGAGTTTTGTGACTGAATTTGGGGGAAGTTTGATTAGAATTTGGGGGAAGTTTGTTAGGGCAAAATTGGGGAGGAACAGTTAAAAGAGAATCACACCGAAAGAGGATTTCTTACCTTTTTGAGAGATAGCGTGATATTTGTGAACATATCTTCGAATTGCGTGTTGTTTCTATACTACTGTGTATATGATAACTATAATGTTACAACAATCTGGACCGTTAGATAATAAATGTAGTTAGGAACAGATTGTACTATATAGCACCACTATTTTGCTAAGCTACGTAGTTTGACCTTGTTACAGTATAGGATGACGATGACCAGCTTTTGTGGTTGTGATCCGTTTTGGCATTTCTGTGTCCCGTGGTTTTAAAAGGTTTCGCGCAGGGGGGTGTTTAACCTCTTAAGAGGAGCATCACTCTCTGTTTTACTACCACCGAGATGAGATTGTCTACAACACACCTTCGCTAATAACGTATTACAAGATGACGTGGATCATATTTTTGGTCATAACATCTGTGAAACCCACTCTCCACCTTCTAACAAGGACAATATATCTATCGATTCGAGTTTTATCTTTCTTTCTAAACTCTACCGCCAAAATAATCTTGTTAGAAGTTAATCAGATCCTGGCATCATTTAATATGATTAAGAAATTTTCACCCAATTAACTTGTAAAGTAATAGAAAACTCTATTTGGTTGTATAAAATTTGGACATCACAGTGTCAAACAATTTTCATAAGGGATGACCAAATATTGCTATTATATGCACAGTGTAATGCCCATAATTGGACCACTTCTTCTAGAAACAAAAGACGTAGTGTGTCAAGGGACATTTTTTTTTTTACCGAATAACGAAGTAATCTCAGATAGTTTTTATCTTGTTCGCTCAAGAGACCTTCTACCCAAGAAATTACTTTCAAGATGTAAGAAAAATCAAATATCACTAGCCTGCAACACTATTGATCCGTGCATACGTATTGGTTGCACAAAAATAAAAAAGATATGGTCTCACAACTCATATAATAACCTAGCTCTTTAACGTGTGTAAATTATGGGGGTCCATGAGAACCACCCCATGCCAGGATGTTACCATGTGAATTCCACTTTCGATCAAAAACTTTGAACCTCTCCCACCTTCTTCCAGCCTTCCACCATTAATGGCATGCCTTTTACCTGTCCATTGTGCCCTTCCTTGCCGACCTAGCTAATGGACACATGGAACACTTTATGGTTCTCCCATATTTAATCTATTAACCTAACAAAGCGACGATAATGGCTCTTATCCTTATGTTTTTTTGAGTATTTCTATAAAAGTCAACAGGTTTTTTAATGGAGTCCAAAACTCCTGTGTTTATGATCTATAATTTGGACGTTGGTCGTAGATGAAGTTAAGTTTGTGGTCATCTAACTCAAAATTAATTGGTAATGAGTTGAGAAAATTTACACATTATATTCTTAGTTGTTAAATCGTTGTTTTTCCTATGTGAGATTGTTATTACACGCTCCCTCATGTGTGGCGTTTTTTAGCCCAACACGTTTTTTTCGGTTGACCAGAAGCACGTGTGGTTTTTTTTGCCTATCAAGTGTGTGTCTAACTCTGATACTATGTTAAGTTTGTGGTCATCCAATTCAAAACCAATTGACAATAGAGAGAGACCTAAACATTACATTCTTGGTTGTTAAATCGTTCTTCCTTCATGTAAGACCATTCTCGCACAGATTTTGAATACTCTAGCTAAGGGTTGTTGGCATTTGTCCCGTATTTTTCCTAGCCAATCAAGAAATATCTCATATTCTTATATCTTTCATTTTACAATAGATTGAGTTTTTGAATATTCAACTTGGAACTAGTTTTGCAACAAAAATAAATAAATTAAACAAAAAACACTTAGAGGTGGTAGGCAATGACTACATATTTCCTCAATATTATTATTTATTTGGGTATAACGTCTCACTTTATTTTAATTTTTTGTTCAAACACTTTTTTTTTTGTTGAAATAAGGTCTCACTTTATTTGTGGGGAAATTCTCACGCATTTGTGCCTTTTCTTTTTTGGTGCAATGTTAAGGGCATCTACTTCTTTTCTTTTCGTTTTGTTGCAAAAGCATATCTAACTATGTGATACAACCTCAACTCTTGTCTATTGTCCTATTATTGGGACGACTCAAGTAGACTAGCAACATGGAATAAAAAATATGTGAAAAATTTGTAGGAATTTAGGTTTGGATCTCTTAATTTGAGACGGAGGGAGTATTAAAAGTTGAATGATCTCACTTTTTTAAATGGGTTTACTAATTGTGTGAATCTAATGGGATAGTGTCCACAAACTATTGTTTTTGCAACTACAATGAGAAAATCTCCTTCAACAAAAAAAAAAGAAAAAAAAAAAGTACAATGAGAAAATCTAAGTGGGTTAGGGTTAGGATCAGGGTGGGTCGGGGATTCCAATAGATTCGCGCCAGAATGATATTTACTGTCCTCGAGGGGACCACACACCAAAACAAAGTACGCCGTTCAGGATTTAACTAGTAGCAGTAAAGTAACTAATTATTACGGTTGGAGAGCATCACGGACGCAGCACGTGACCTTCCCTCCCAAGTAAACGTACAAAATTTGTTTTAATAAAGAAGAGCTCCTAGTTTAAGGGCTAATTCTGTTTTGACCCCCATTAATATGTCTAGTTTTCTTTTTGACCCCATATGGTTATCAATTCAACTTTTGGTTAGTGCTTAATTCATTAGTTGTGTTTATAATTATTTGACTACCCATTATATGACTAGTTTTCTTCGTTTCTATTTTGTTTCTCTTTACGTTTTCTTTTATAACTTTATCTGTAACTTTCCATCTTCTTCTTTCTCGCTTTCTCTTTCATTTTAATCTTTTCTCTTACATTTTCTTTCATCTATCATTATTGCTCTTCTCCTTTCGATGATTCTAGAAAAATAAATCTTTCAATTTGTTTTCAGGAAGAAGATTCCTGTTCTTCCTTCTACGAAGAGATACGAACATATACGAAGAGAGCATTCTCCTTAGTTTCCCCCTCTTCAAGGATGTGGGTTAGAAATAGAGCTTATTTTCACTTCGATCACACGATTTTCCTCTTTCCTTAGTTTTCCTTTCCATTGACTATAGATCTTTGGAATTCACCACATTGGAATTGCATCAGTTGATTATATGAAAACAAAAATTTGTGTTTCCATTGATGAAGATATGTAGAAAACTCGAGAATGGGTATGTGGAGACTCAAGAAAACATATAATTGAGGGCAGATTTTGAAATTACAGAAATACGTAACAGTCTATAAATGATCAGCTAAGAGACAAAGTCGTAAATAAAGAACTAAAAAAGAAGTTGATCACATAACAGGGGTCTACCATGAATTACATATTTTGTAGGTCGAGAACACTCCACACCTTAGCTCATGATCACGTGGCTCTTAAACCACAAAATTTTAAGATCAAACCCCCATACTTTCCAAACTCCCCATGTGACCTTCTGACTTCAAAATATTTTATTTGAGTCCACCATTTTTTTAACTCCATCCCCTGTCTATCTCTAGATAGATAAATCATAAATCTCTCTTTCTGAGAGCCTCTGAACTAGTTTCTCTCTCTACCCACAGATCTAAACCAAACTCTCTCATCTCATCAAAACCCTAAATTTCAAGTTGGAAAACTGAAACAATGTAGAAAATGGGAAAATCATCAAGAAAAAATGGTAACAACTCATCATCTCAAACACTTCCATCATCTCCATCTCATTCATTCTCATCTTCATCTTCATCATCAGATTTTGAATTTACAGTTTCATTATCACCAGCACTTAAATCTTCATCAAATTATATTTGTCCAGCTGATGAACTTTTTTATAAAGGTCAACTTCTTCCACTTCATCTCTCTCCTCGTTTATCAATGGTTAGAACTCTTTTACTTTCCCCCTCATCATCAAGAAGAACTTCTTCTTGTTCATTAGACAGTAATTTCACTACTACTACTTCTTCATCATCAGCTAGAGATTCAACTGGTAGTAGTTCATCAACTGATTGTGATTCATCTAGACCTAGTTCTGTTGCTGATCTTGAAGATGAGTTTAAGAAAATAAAAAATCTCACTTACCCATCTACCCAAATTCAAAATCAAAACCAAAATGAAAATCAATTTCAGAATCAAAACCATCAAGTTAAGAAACCCAAGTATTTTTCTCTCTCTAGATTTTCCTCTGTTTTTAAAAAAGATCAAACAAAAAACAGAGACCAAGAAAATCTTATTACTACTGATCAATCTTCAATTAAAAAGACGAATTCATCATCATCATCATCAGGAAAAGAAGTTATCAGAAAGTATCTGAAAAAGGTGAAACCTTTATATGAGAAATTATCACATAAACAACAACAACAACAACAGAAGATTGGGATTGGTAAATCTAAAGAAGTTTCTGTTTCTCTCTCTAGAATGAGTAGTAGTAGTAATACAGAGATTATTATACCAAACCCTAAAATGAAAGAAAAGATGAATGTTGGTGGATTTTCGAACTCATTTTCAGGAAATCTAAGATACCCAGGAAAGAAAAGTTGTATTTCTAGTTGCCCATCTTCGATTCGAACATCACCAAATCATTCTGGAGTTTTAAATCGAAATAAGATCATTAATGGAGGAGGAGGAGGTGTAAGAGGAGTGTATGATTCAGAAACATCATCAATGAATGAATTACAAAATGCTATTCAAGGTGCTATTGCTCATTGTAAGAATTCAATGATTCAGAAGGAGCCATTGTTGGTAAGTAAGTAATTAATCAAAAATCAAAGATCTTATTTTTAATTAGAACTTAATTAATTAAATTACTTCATTAGTTCTTTAGTTTAAAAGTTTTTCCTTTTTTGGGGGAAGGTTTGAAACATTATGTTTATTATGGAAAAAAGGTACCTATTTTGATTCCCTTTTAGTTTAGGGCTCAAAATTCAAGATGTTAGGGGATCTTGGATTAAGAGTTACTCCTATTTAATTTTGGGTGTTGGATTAATTTGTTGGGAGAAAGATTAAAGTGTTCATTATCTCTACTAATTAATATAGTATCTAACTTCTTAATTTTAAGCATAATCTCTATTGATGTTTGATTATGGTCTTGTCATCTTGCTTAATCTTTTCATTTATTTCCTTTGATCTTACGATTATTTGATGATTATGTTTTTTCATGTCTTTTTCTTCTTAATGAGTAAGGGATGATGCAAACTTATCTTGCAATCAATTGGAACTATTTGGACACCTAACTCATTTACAAGCTACTAGTATACAAATAATATATAACTAGTCGTTTTCTTGTTTTTGTTGTACTTAGAATTTAAATAGATTGTTTTAAGATGGATAAATTTAAAGATCTATATTACATCTAGTTAACGTTAATATATATTGTTTCAAAAAAAAAAAACATTAATATATATTATATGATGAAAAAAATCGTAAATATCAATAACAACAACACAATAAAATAAAAATTCGATATTTTATTCGAAATTTTAGACCGTCACAATTCAGACCAACTCTAATAGATTGACAAAGTTAAGATAGAAAAACTATTCTAATTTCACTTTTTAGTTCTTGATTGGTACCAATAACCATTAGGTAGTGCATCTATTTTGCAATATAAAAGTTTCCGGTCTTATGGACTTTAGGCTAGTAGTTTAGATAGGTTCTAGATCAATAGTTTATCGATTCTGTAAGAACTTAAAATTCTCTAATTATATCATAAGGTATCAATGTGTACTTGTCAATATATTTCAACAACCCTTAATTGGAGGATAACAAGTTTAGTCCACTGTAATTGTGAGCAAATTACTTACAATTTGACTCTCTTACTTCTAAGTCAACGGGAAAAAGGAAGTCCAAAAGTCCATGTGAGTTAGGGGAAGAAAACGGATTGCTTTAAAGTAGAGATTTGGTGGCAAATAGTTATTGTGGGTCAAGTAGACCCACAACATAATTGGTTGGTTTCTTAACGTTGAGCTGACTAGTTGACGTTTTAGTCAGGACCAATCACATGGTGGACCCTGTTATATTGACCCACTTTAAATGGGTCAGATTGGAAATCACTGTTCAATATGATACTAACTTCCAAAGTGGGTCCAACTAAATTCTTAATATAGATCCGTGAAATTAGCCGTTATTAATTATGGGCCCACTTAGCTATTTATGTTTGGTCGTAAATAAATTGGTCTACGTGGAGTAATTACAACCATACGATTAAAAATTTATGGGTGCCACGTTGAAGAGATCTGGAGGGTCAGTTTTGTCCCCGTCTTCTTGTTTGTCGTTTATAAGTGAAGGGAGGGGCTAAATGCCCCCTCTCAAAGTACTGTAAACACCCCTATTGCACACGGGACAAAGCACAAATTGTCCGGGTGCTTGGAGTCCGTCAAGTCTTTCGAATTTATCTACAATTAATATTATAAACGAAGATCATTTATGTAATCTCTCGATAGAATTACTGGAGATGTCGGTAAATACTAACAAGTCAAACTAAGAGAGACGTCACGTACCGTTACAAAACCTGAACCCGACTTGTTTATTTCATCGGGTGGGTCAAGTTGGTCCAGCTTTTGGGTTTTGAGTACCCATGGAGTCTAACTGACTCCAAAGTTCGAGTTGTCGTACTTTTTTCCAAACCCGATTTCAAACTCTAAAAGTTGAGTTAGTTTTATTTTGGCCCTTACAATTAAGATAGTGTTTGTATCTATGGATATCTTATAATCTGACAACTTTGAAAAGTTACTCATAAAGAAACAAACACCTTGTAACTATGGATTTACGATGGATTTGAGTTCGAAAAGATCCAAATAAGCAAGAAACAGGGTGGATTTGAGTTCGAAAAGATCCAAATAAGCAAGAAACATGGTGAAAGTAGTAAAATAGAATTGTAATTAGAAATGAGAACAAATTGGGTGGAGATTTGGGTTTTGGCTTCTTCTTCATTTTTATTCAGAAAAAGGGCCTGGGTCAGATTCTATATAGGTTTTGGGCTCGAAAATAAACCAAACTCATCTTAGTTTGGAGATAAAAGGAAAATTAAAATTGGAATTATGGGCAAACAAACTATAAAACATCCATCATGCCATGTTTACAACAATAGAAAAAGGTTGTTGACGATGAATGAAATAAATTTATTTTCTTGCTCCTAACCGTAATCTATATATATATATATAATTATTCTAGTAGAGACCAACTCTTATCTGCATGAAATTTGAAGAACGGCATATCAATCCACACCACTTTTAAGCAACCAATTTTCCTTTTGTCATTATTGCAATAATATTTACCGCTCAGAGTTACCATCTGCGAGATTGTGTTCATTTGTGTCCCACAAACATTAATTGAATAAGGAGCACCAGCCTTATGTAACCATACGGAAGAAATTCTCAACTCATCCTCATATATTTCAAATTGTTGTTCACACGTGTATGAAATTCTCAAATGATCCTCATATATTTCAAATTTCAAATTGTTCTGTACTCTGGTATGTTACAACTTCTGAAAAACACGGATAGACTATATATTGCTCACAAATAACATGGAAAGTCCTTTCCAACCAAAATAGAGATCCCATTGTCTTGTAAGGTACCCACTTAATATGAAGATTACTTGTATTCCATTTTTTTTCTCCTCGTTTTAGCACATTTAACATTGTTAACTCAAATTTAAGCAACTCCACATTTTCGTTAACTACAAAAACGATGCAGACGGGAGATGTGGGTGCAGATGAAAATGTAGCTACAAGACTATCTAAATTTTGTTTGTGAGGGTATTTAGGAAGCAATATTTTTACTCGAGAAAAAGGACATGAAAAGATGCAATGCAGGTCGCACCTTTCAGATGTGGCAAGTACCTTTTATATTTTTTTCCACATTGTTCTTGGATAGTACACATAGGAGACTCATCATCATAGTATAAAAAGCCAACTTGGGTTATACTTCCTTTCAACATAAAGGGAAGCCCTAGTAGATGCTATACGCCATTGCTTGCATACACTACTAAAATCAATTAGCTCCATAATGTTCAACAGGTTTGCGACTGTGACCAAGATATCAATAGGAAAACTAGACCACAGTTACCCTGGCACATAATAAAAAAGAAATATACAACTAAGCTACAATTTAACTTTCAAATATGCATTTGTGTCAAAATTATTTTAAGATTTAGGGTAGAACATTTTAGTTTCTTCTTCTTTTCTCTTGTAATTGTAAATAATTCAAATAAGAAAATAAACCCTAATGGTTCTCTAAGGGTACTTGCTATTTTTCTTTCCCATAATATGAACCACATAAGATTAAAACATCCCTTAAAACCTCAATTCAAAGAGATGAAAATTATAAAAGGAAAATAAATCAAGTAGGATGAAATACATACAGAAAAAATTCCATCTTGTAAGAAAATTCAGATCAACTTAGAAATGAGAGAATCCCAATCACAGAAGAATTCATCATTTAAATAATACTAACAATGAATAATCTGAGTTAGTGATTAGTGGAATAAGTGATAAGTCAATACCTAATATGATCTAGTGGAGGTTTTAGTATTTTACCTATTCTTTAGGGAATGATTAGTTACAGTACATTCCTTAAAAATAAATGGGACTTGGATTGAAATAATTTTTTTTTCGCTGAAGATGGATTGAAACAACTTACTAAAACCCTACTTCTTAAACTCTTGAACTCACATTGTCGACAAAACCCTAAACCTTAAACTCTTGAACTCACAAAAACCCTTGATTGGAACCCACTCGTCTAGCTAGGTGTTATAAAGAGGTTGACTAGAGCTACAACGATTTTTTTCGTACGATAATACTACAAATACGTCTGCAAAAACTAAACCCTTAACTTTAAAGTCCAAAAAATTAGCTCTTTCGTCTATCTATTGAGTACATTTTTCTCACATATATTCACGTTTCTTTTTCTTTATTTTGTTGTTTTTAGGTTTTATTATGCAATAAAATTTCATTTTATTTCATGAAATCAAAGAAACAACAAGAGAGACTAGTTTCTTAAGGCATTTTCTTGATCTTTTTGCTCATAAATCATACATGGCCTATATCTCAAGAGGCTTAAAGAATGACCTAAATTCACAAAATCACAATAGTTTTCAATTTCTTGTCATAAATAACACTATAAAATACACACAATACAAATAGATGGTGAAACCACAAATGGTACATGAAACAACTGCAGAAAGGAACACTAGACGGTAGCCGCACCTTTTGATTCTTCAATATGTTGTCGACTTTCTTTCAACCCACAAAACTGTATTATTGGTCGCTCGATTAGGTAACGACCCGTAGCTTCTCTCTCTAACTGCAAACAATATTTCTCAAAGGTCGAGACGTTCACTTGGAGTCTGAAATCCAAACTAAATAAGAACTTCATCTCTAATCTGTTTATCTCTGCAGTGCTAATTCCTCCTACTTTAGCATAATATGCATTGTTGAAGAATCTGCAGGTACAAGGTTATATGCTTAGATGCTTTTCATGTGAAAAAGAGATGATGATGGATACAAAAAAGGGAAATTGAAGATGAGCTAGGTCACGACTTTCACCTGAAAACTTGTGTGGCGAATAGCTTAGATACTGATGTAACACCTATCTCAATACCAACTAGTTTGTCCTTGATTTAGGCACCACCTAGGTTCACTAGCTTAATTCCACATGATACAAGGTTTTTTCCTTGGCGTGGGGCTGTCCTAGACCACCCCACGCTCTCTCACTTGACAAGTTTAAGGATATCTTTGGTTTTTTATATTTCTAAGTCAGACCTTAAATATTACTCAAAGTATAAATTGAATTTAGTCATGATTACAGGCTATTTGTCTATGATGTCTGACTCGCTTCAATAGGGCATTTAGGTAAATTTTTGGTCCATTTGATTTAGACAAATTAGAGAATTAAGATTTAGAAGATGAGAAAAATACAAACACTACCGCAGAGACAAACCCACACAAAAGAACTCTTCCTAAGCAATATGGGACTAAGTGCCTTGTACATGAAACTTTTGTTTAATGTCAGACAAATAAAACTACAATCCCTTCTTTGGCAGATGTGGATGATAACCTTCCACCTTATTTCGAAAGGTAACCCACTCTTACTGACAAAAGAGTAGTAACTGCCATGAGAAATAGCCCTTATTGCAAAGGTGCTCAACTCGCCTAGGATACCAATAGCATTTCACATCTTAAATTACACTCTAGTGAACAACCCTTCCGCTACTCGGGCCTATGTCGTGGTTTACAGTCTTCTATACCAATATATCCCAAAGTAAAAAGAAGTTAACCCTTCAAAATCTGCTAAGAAGTTAAAAGGAGAGCAAGAACTTGTGTACTTTGGACAATGTGGGATTATATCAATAACTAGTGTAAGGTGTTAACAGTTGGTTGCCCAAGTGGTTCTAAGATGTTGACATAAACTCCTGAAATCCCTGGAGGTCCCTGGTTCGAATCCCAGAGAAGGTGGAATCTTTGGTTATTTGAATTGGGATTATGTAGGTATTAATAAAGTTGTTGGGCTTCAGGCCATTGTCTTTGTTGGGCTATAGGCCCGGTGTTGTTAATGTTTGAGTGGGCAGTTATCGAGCTTATCACATCTATAATGTACCAAATGCCAAATATCACGACGTACGTTGATCGTAGTCGTCTTCCAAAAAAAAAAACTAGTGTAAGGTGTAAAGAAAATCATTTTACTATCAGTAAGTTTAGCATTCACTATATTCAATAATTGAAGAATATAGGCAAGAGCTAAACGTGGACTAGTAGACTCAAAACATATATAGTTAAGTGAAAGTACTTACGCGTCATCGATAAATTTTGCTGCAACCATCACACTAGTAATAAGAATTCGGTGAACATTGAGAGATGTTAGGTGAATATCCACTTTTTTGAGGAATTTTTCAACGTAAATTTGTGCAACAACGAAACAGGAAGGACTGCAGTTTGAGTACTTGTAGATGCGGTCAATGTATTGCCCAATGCTGAGGCATGGTGCTCTCAAACCATGAAAGATCGTGACTATGTCTTTCTGTTTCTTTGTCTCTAGTAACCTTTCATTCTTTTGAACCGATCTCTCAAGAAATGACGTAAGAAGTGACAATACCCGAGGGATCCTAGGAACCCTTTTGGTTGATCCGTTGAGCCCCAAACATGCATAAACCTCTGAGCTTAAAGGCTTTGTCTCTAAAGACAAACACTCCATATCCAAATTGACCTATAAAAGACCAAAACATTCAGGAATCGGAAACATACACATCAAACTCGTACAAAATTATCGCTCACATACAACATATACAAAAACTAAAAAAAGATGAACTTTTCTTTTTCATTTGATGTTGTTCTTCGTAGTTTGTTAAAGTTAGACAACAATTTTGGAGAAGTGATGTTATCTCTGTATGAACCTTCTAAGAAGTGAAATTATGGCCGCTGACGTTTAGTATTTTTCCTCATATATTAGCTAAAGAAACTTGTTCCAATCTCTTCTACAAATGGTGATGAAGATGGGTGCATTTCTCAACCGGGTTCCACTGGGGTTGGAGATGGGGCATTTGCACACGGATACACCGCCTTCTACCCAATGGGGTGCCCCTCATTTTTTTGGTTCGCATTTGGTTTACCTTGTTCAAAGGTCGACTCTGCGGCTGTAAGAAACGGCGATCTTGTGCTATACATGGGTGATATTTTTCCCACCGGCCCTTGCACGTTCCAAATTCTAACAAACTTGAATTAACTTCGTACTTGCGTCATTTGCTTTGAAACAAATTACTAGGCCTAATACTACAAACTATAAGGGGGGCCTCAGAAACGATTATTCGAAGGATGAACACAAGGAAAATTACAACTCATCTCTTTTATAATCAGTTCCAATCTCATAACTCCTGGATTTTACAAAGAATTGAGGATCAAGGCTTCATGTGTTCACCCTTTTGATTGGTTCAGAAGGAAGTCAAGACACTAATGAGATTGATCTAGCAGTTAACCAAATCTCAATTTGATACTAAATCTGACCCTAAATCTTAGTTTTTCATTTATCAACTTCATGTTTCAAATTATCTAAATCCAAAGCTTCAAGCAACCAAAAAGCTAACAAACAACTACTAGATTCTATAAGCTAACAGTAAAAAAAAAAAATACTAAGAATTCTAAAATAATAAGCAACAAGAATGCAAAAATAAGTATGATTTAGATAAGAAAGAAGAAGAAATTCAACATTCTAAAGCATACCCATTTCAGTAAATCAAATAAAAAGCAAACCCAAGTAAGATTTAGTCAAGTAGAATCCAAAAAAAAAAAGTAGAAAATTGTAAGAGAGAATGAAAACCCATGTGAAAAAACTGCAAGTAAGACCAAATCCCAACATTTGGAGAAGATTTACAAGCAAAAAAACATACTATAATGAAATCAAGTATAAGGAACTTACAGGTTCTAGAGAGATCTCTTAATTCTGTTACCATTAACTTCTTCAGCATTCAAACCCCATTCTCAAAAGTCTAGAGAGAGAGGGGGGAGTCAGGGGCATTGGAGGTGCAAAACTGCAAACCCCTCTTTCTCTACTACAGCCAATCCTGTTTGTTTTCTATTTTATTATATACAGAGAGAGAGAGAGAGAGAGAGAGAGAGAGAGAGTCCAGCAGGAGATTGATCATATCCAGTCATACCCACTTCTTTCTCACTCTTCATTTTCATTTACACTTTCACTCTCTCTCTTTACTTTTGGGTGGACAGTATGTTTTGGGGCAACAAATTTTTTTGGGAGCATGAAAGAATTTGGGTCAAACCAACTTTAATCAAGTTAACTCTATAGATCATAAACAACCTAATTTTAAGACCAAAACATTATTTGCTTTTCA
The DNA here is from genome assembly GCA_002897215.1 of Eschscholzia californica subsp. californica. Classification (NCBI taxonomy): domain Eukaryota; kingdom Viridiplantae; phylum Streptophyta; class Magnoliopsida; order Ranunculales; family Papaveraceae; genus Eschscholzia; species Eschscholzia californica. Next base: position 923,094 of record BEHA01015948.1, read on the forward strand.
CATTCACATCTTCATCTTCAACGTATCTATTTTCTTTGCCTTTATTTGGATTTTCTTTTCTTCTCTCTCATCTCCCTATCAGACGAATAAAAGTGTTACTTTCACTCAAAATAAAGAAAACGGAGAACCAATCACATTTTTAGATGGAAGAAGTTTTGGCGATTAAAACTTTTCTGTCCATCGAAACAATGAAAAGAGAGAAAGATTTTTTTTTAGAAAGGGGAGAGTTTGAATGGAGGGAGATAAAGAGAAGTAGAGATATAAAAGAAATGCATGTACGAGGAGTTTGAGAGGAGAGAGAGATAAAAGAAGACAAAGCAAGAGAGAGTAAAAATAGTGGTGGTAGAAGGTGACAACGGTAAAAACGATGTAGGTGGCATTCATACATCATAGATGTGATAAGCTCGATAACCGTCCACTCAAACTCAAACAAGACTAGGCCTATAGCCCAACTAGACAGTGGCCTATAACCCAACTATATTATTTATACCCCAATAATCCCATTTCAAATAACCAAAGATTCCACATTCTCCTCTGATTCGAACCTGGGACCTCCAGGGTTTTCTGGAGTTTATGTCAACACCTTGGAACTACTTGGGTTACCAACTGTTGACCATGTTAATTTTTCTTGTCTTGAGATATATCATCCTTTAGTCTAATCCTATCAATTAGGTCGAATTAAATTATCTAAAGTCTTCTGCCCATAACCATCTTAGTTGCCCCAAAGCAACCCACCTATTCTCTTTGGTCACTAGGTGGTTATTTTTTTTTGTCAAGGAGTCACTAGGTGGTTATGGGGTTGGTTTCCCTTCACATGGAAAAAGCATAGTTTAGGGGTTTCTTCCAAGTTTTCTCCTTCCATGTCCAAGGAGGGACCTACTTTTGCCGGTGCTCATAAAGCACCAATCACAAACACGTGCATTGTAGTGAATTCCATGTCAAACTACTAAAATACGCATACTTCTCTTTTCTTTAGAAAATGACTTGGTTGTTGCCAGCTCAACTATAAATAATTGAAAACTACATTTCACATTTATTTAAACCTAAGAAGTAATAATTTATTTACATTAAAAACCTCAAAAAGTCAAAGATTTTCACAATTTTTAACTACCAAATACAAATAATATGTTTTTATAGCTGGAAGGTTGGACCACAAATTTTAAGTGGCACATGTAATGTGTCGGTGACACATCGTTATTTGGTCATTTCTGATTTTATTTATTAAACCGACACTTCGTAAGAGATATATGTATGCAGACAAATCAACGATAAGATAACTAGCATTTTTTTTTATCAAATTTTCATATGCTACCCGATTAGGGGGGAAGAGTATCAATCACCATCTCGTAATACATCTATTAAAGAGTGTGTGGAGTGAAGGTTAAGTGTTAAACCCACTTACTTATTCCCTAATTATTAAGTAATTATGTAATTTGTCTTTATAAGACGAGTAGAATTGAGGGATGTAACTACTAAAATGATTGATACATTTTATAATGGTTAGGTTGGTTAAGAAGTATGATATGGAATTACACCAACTTTATTGTTGGTATGTCCTTTTTCCGTCAATGAAGTTATGATGTTAACTTGTTTTTATTCTTGGTGTTGCTTTTTTTAGACCTTTTAGGGACGGTTTTCCGGTGGGATTTCTTGGTCACTCCTGGTGACCTTTCTTATGGACATCTTTTTTATAAGGCAAATTGGCGACGTCTTTTTCATGCTTTGTTGCGTATCCTCGTCACTAAAAAGTATTTATGCTTCAAGTATTATATTGAAAGCTCAAAAAAAATACATCCACATATATATGTATAAAACCGAACAATATATTGTAACTTTGCTTCCGATCACAACTAAGTTACACAAGCTCTAGCTTTAAAATGTATATATATATAGAGAGAGAGGTATACAAGAAGGATACTGATTTTGCGCGTGGGACTGATACTTAAGCTGAACCGCAAGAAGGTAAAAAGAAACTGGAGCTGTTGTTGTCTGGTGCCACTGTCTGTTGTTGTACTTTATTAAGACGATTTTCGACCAAAACTTGAGCTCTCTTTACATAAACATGGAGTACTCGTACCTTGCTAACTCGAAAAATGTAGCTTTCACAGATAAAAACTGAAGGAAGCACAACTAAAAATCATCTTCCTGGGGATAATGCAGCAAACCTTGACCTTTGTCGAGTTAAAACTCGATCTTTTGGAGACGATGTCTTACTTCCTACCCCTGCTTGTCTCATCATCTCTGCAGATATATTTACGAAGCAAACGTGTTATAATCAGGAATGATGGTTTAAAAAACATCGATCTCCTAGGACATCAGGGAGATGAATATAAAGCTTTGTAGATCAAGCTCAAATTCAAATTCAAATTGTGTTATCAAACTTGTGATCCTAATTGTTCCCAAACCTGTACCTATATGTATCTCTTAGGCCAAGCAGTTGAGCTCAGCCTGACTTGCCGAGTTCTTCAGTAAATAGTTCGGGGATAGCCCAAGCCAACTCAAGGCTGAACCCACGGATCACACAAGTTGAGCGAGTAATTCAGCGAGTCAGGATGAGTCACCTGGGTCGGTTAAGCTCTGTGTACTTCTTAAACTGCTAAGGTCCTAGGCCACAACTTGCCCAAAGAAAAAAAAATGCACGAGACAGTTGCTTCCGACAAGTGTGTTTCACATCTGATAAAGGGAAGATGATTTTTCCATAAATAGGAACTTGTTGTACATATTTGAGGTTTCATTATAACCTTACTCCTATAATGCAACAATTACCTCGTTTTCTCTCGAGCTCTTGATCAAGCTCTTCCTTCCACTTCCTTTGTATCTCAGAAAAGCTCTTGCTGAATATCAGTGCAAATGAATTATGAACATGCAAGAAACATATTTTTAGTGAAGAGATGTTGTAACCATTTAACAAACCTTTGACTGATTGGTTGTTGCTGAGAATCAAGTAGTCCTCTAGATTCTGAAGTTTGAGGCGAAGGAATTTCTTGCAAAATTTTATTATTTGTACCGTTTATGTTTGACATACGCCTACTATATCTCCTAGGGCTTGCAGTAGTTACAATTTCATCTGGAAACAGTTTCTTTCCACCCATAACATTGCTTGGTGACTTGCTTTTGGGAGGAAGCTTTAAAAATTGTGTAGCATTTTCATCTTGTGTGTTCCTCAGGATACTAAGAGGACTAGATCCATTCAATGTGTTGTAGAATTCTTCGTATAATGGTGTTTGCAGCTTCTTCAGATCTAACGCCTGAAATTTAGTCAAGCACCAACACGAACCTTAACACAATTCGTTTCATAAGCTGTGTATTTAGTTCTTCAAACGAAATAACTAGAATGGTTGATTCATTGATTAGTATGAATAATGAGGAGAAAAAAAAAAATAACAAATTTCAGAGAGAGATGGAGCATTACTTTCTCATGGAGAAAAGCTTTAATTTTCGACTCAGTAACTTCTTCATCATCTTCCGAAACTGATGGTCCAGATGGAAATGCAAAATTGTTCTCCTCCTTCCCAAACATACCAGTGCTGCTAGTAACACCATAAACTATTTCACCAGAACCCAGATTCATTCCCCTTCCTTCTGAATCTAATTCTATATTCCCTTCAATCTTGTATGGCCAATCGTCGGATGGTTCACACATCGGATTGAAACTCTGATTTTTACGCACAATAAACAATTATTAGTTGTTGAAGATACTTCTACGTGTTTCTCTGTCCAGGATATGACTAGATACATACATGTTAGAGAGACGGAAAAAGTTCCATACCTTATTTAAGTCATCGGCAAGTAATGCAGAACTGAAATTTGTTGATCCACCGATCAAAAACTCGTCTTTGTCATCTAACTGACACATATCATCATCATTACTTATCCTGGTTCCCCAAGCTAGTCCGGCTTCCGAAAACTTCTCAGGATATATTGTTGAGCACCTCACACTACTGCGCATATCACATATATCCTTCAAACCACTACAGGTTCTCCTAGGTTTTACGACATTAATGGTGCTGCAAAAGGATTCCGTCATTATTGGCCAAAATTAAATATCTTAGAGAAAGGATTAAGATTCTTACGAGTTATTTAAATTGGACCCGGATGTTCGAAGCATGCATACAGCACGCTCCTGCTGATGATTGAGAAGATTAATACTATTAACAGAAGTATGATTGAAATCATTGAATACCAAAACCCATATTTTTATATAGTAGAAGTCATAAAAAAAAACTGACCATATGTGAAGTGCGAATTACTGGATGGATTTCTTGATATTTCCCAGTAACAAAAGGATGCTGTCAAATTCATAAAGCAGAAAAAAAAGTTAAGAATTCATATTAGTGTTGTTACTCAGATAAGAAAACTGGTTGCTGGTTTGTTTATCTTAAGTATGTACCAACAGGGAGACAAGGCTACACAACTAAGGCTACTATGTATAACAGTATTTATAGATTACTGAGTTCTAAGTGTGCCATTCAGTCTTTTACATGATAAAACAATAAATTCTGTTTTCTGTGATACAGAAATAGCAAGTACTCCACCACAATAAGTAGTGAAAAATAACATAAGTTTCTAATTCTGGTTGAAGAATTCCAGAGGATATTTTGTTAATACTAGAGACAGTACAACACTTCCATTTGGACTCACCTGCAGCAGTTCAGATGCACTTGCCCGCAAGTATGGTTCCCTGCGAACAGATTATGTCAGTCGTGTACAGATCTCATCATTAATATAAATTTTCTTAAAGTATTAATAAATAACTTTTGGTAACTCACTAAATTGACACAACAGTCAAGTATTACAGACTGGAAATAGTAATCCGGAACCACAGACCAATGTTAGGCCAATATAATTCCACTAGATCATTAAGAAAGTAGAGGTTCTCTCAAGATCACTCTATCTGGGATAATGCTGTTTATCACAAACTCAACTTTGTAACTCGAACCTTACTCCACCACGAAAGGGGTATGATGAAATCCAAGCACAAGAAGCAAGCCTTAAACAAGTACCACATTTCATGTTTTTGTTTTCATGCTGTTTGTAACTTGGAAGGCCAACAGTACAAATTTATGTAGAACAAAGAGGAGGGAAACTAGAACCTACTTCTGCAAGCATTTCAGTAGAAAATCCTTCGCATCCATAGACAGATGCTCAGGTATAGGTGGATGAGATTTTGTCGTCCCAATATGGAAGAGAGCAGCAACCTGAGATAAATAATTATCATTAACCAGTACATCAAGGAAACCTTATCAAAATAAGGAGAATATTTCAGGAAACGTGGAGAAAAGTCAAAAACAGAAAGTAATGGTAAGTGCTACCTCTTGGAATTGTTGGCTCCAAGGAGGCTTTCCAGTAGCCATCTCGATAATAGTACAACCAACACTCCAAAGATCAGCAGAGCTAGGAACATTCATATTAAAACCAATCACCAAATAACTCCCAGTTCATCAAAAGAAAAGGTAAAGTAAAAAAGAAAGCATAACAATCAAAAGAACAACAAACATGTGAAATAACAAGAAAATGTGCTAGAGAAGGTAGAGAGGTTTATTGAGATTCTTACAAGCTATGTCCTGTTTGAAGAATGACTTCAGGAGCCATCCAAAATGGGGTCCCCTTCATTGATTTGGCACCTGAAATAGTAGCCTGCAATATCATACAAGGATGAGACAACATGACGTGTTCAAGCAAGAAGTTCACAGTAAATAAATAATGCAAGGAGAATCTAAAATATCACTATACCAGCTCAACGACTTGCTTGGACGCACCAAAATCAGCAAGCTTGATGCACCCTTTGTTATCTACGAGAATGTTTGCTCCCTGAATGTACCATAAATATCGGTTGAGAAGAAAAACAGAAGGAAGAAAGAAGTATGCGGGAGAGCATAAGATGCCAAAACACAAATTCCTAAAATGACGGATACCTTTATATCCCTATGCATAATGCCATTCTTATGAAGATACTCCAACCCCAGCAATAGTTGTTTAGTATACATTCTTACAACCTGTCAAATAAATAGGTGTGAAAACCATGGGCACTCCAAGCACCCGCAATGCTACAATTTTAAGAACAAAAAAGGCTTACTGTCTCTGGGAAGGAACCAAATTTTCCGAGCAGCGATGATATTGATCCACCAGGGACAAATTCCAGCAAAATATTTATAGTCCCCTCCTCCCTAGCAGTTCCCAAATATCTCTGACAGGAAAGGAAAAAAATTAAAGCAATTTAGGTTAAAGAGAAGAAAACCCATTAAGAATCAATTAAAGATATCAATCTATTATAAAGAACAACTGAACAAGAGATTTCATAGTTGTACTGACCACAATGTTGGGATGTGATAGATTCTTTAAGAGTTTAACTTCTTCCTCTAGCTCGCGAATATGAGCCTATCTACCAGAACAAAAGCAAACCCATTATGAATCAGAAGAACACCCTATCTACCAGAACAAATGCAATTTCAAAAAAGGGTCCTTCAAGCTTCAACCATGTGTCCTAAGGGCACAAGTTAAGTCACAAAATTCTTCCTTCTCTTACAAGTTAAAGTTCAACTACGCTCACTGATTGTCTCAATTCCAAGATTTCTAGCTTAAAAAGGAAAATAATTTATGTCTTATCATTTAAAGTAAAGGTTAGGTAATATGATAAACCCCCATTCAATTCGCTCCGAGCACAACCCTAAGTTCGGAATTCCAATTTACCCAAAATTTGACTTACAGATCTAGCACTTTCACAACAAAGATCAAATCACTTGATACAAGTTAAAATGAATCATCTTTTACTTAAAATATGGTAAATACTATTGAAATTGGAATAAGAATCAAACGGTCTGGTCTTACCTGTGCTTTTTCTTTTGAACCACTATTGGAAGCGATCAAAACCTGCAAAACCAATACGAGATTAGAAAAAGAAGGTAAAAAAATCCAAACATAAGAAGTTCAGAAAGATCTAATAGAGCGAGCGAGAGAGAGAGAGAGAGAGATGGACCTGTTTAACGGCGATAAGCTCACCGGAATCGAGATTCATTCCCATATAAACACGACCAAAAGCACCGCAACCAATCAATTCACCTTTTCTCCACCGGATTGAAACTACATTATCATCATCTTTAACAATCGTAGTCGGAGTCGGAGGAAGAAGTGAAGGTCTAGAGAAAATTCCAACCCTAGATTTACGAATACAAGAACCAATCTTCTCAACAAATCCTCCTCCTCTTTCATCGTCATCTGAACTTCTAAAGACTAAAGATTGACGAACTGATCCAAGTAAATTTTGAATCATTTTTTCTTATTAAACAAGGAAAAGAAGATTGAAGATCGAGTGTCAGTGTATAGTGATGAAGTAGTGGGGGAAATGTTGAGAGAGAGAGAAAATAAGAACCGTTGAAGAAATGGGGAAGAGAGAGAAAGAGGAAATTTGAAGGAGGGAAAATATAAGTAAGTGTTTTTTTTTCAAACAATTAAGATTATGGGCCTGTCTTATCAAGCTTACATGGGCTGGTTTATAAGTCCATGTTATGGGCCTGTTTTTTCTGGTTTTGGATTGTTTTGGTTAGTCCCACATACCAAGAAGATGAATAGCTCACCGGTAGCGGCACTACCTGTGGTTATGCTAGCAAGTTATCCCAAAGCGCGTACAAGGCATTGATACATCATCAAGTTGTGATAACCACGATAACTGTTCAATTTAAACCCTTAAAAGCTAGCTTAAGGTGTCTAAAGGTTAACTAATTTTATTTAAACTCAAATTCAATAAATCTTGCACCGAGAGGTGGTGGACAATCTCTCCCTGACTAACCACCACCATACCTAACAGCCACCACCAGCACGGACAATCTCTCCCAGACTAACCACCACCATACCTAACAGCCACCACCAGCACCGCTAACAGTTTCTTACTATCTCCAACGGACCAACTCTCTGTCACAATCCCTTTCTCTCTCATCTCCGGTCTTCTCTAACAGTCACTCTCTAGTCTCTCCGGTAATATACAAGAGAAAAGAAGAAAGATGTGGAGAAGGTGGTGGCGCTATTAGTTATCGCCTGATGACTACACAATGTGTTGCACTAGTAGTAGTATTTTCCCCAAACACCTACATTTAAGCAAAAGAGGATTCTCACAGGAGGCCATGAGCTTCCTAGCCATTCCAAAGGGTGCCTAGAGGACGCCCTTACTGTAACTTAATTTAGAGGCCAATTACACCAAATATAAACCGATTAAGCTCAAGAAACGGAGAGAATAATGAACTTGAAGATCGGCTAGAAAGAGAAAATGAGTCTATATTAGAGAAAAGGAAAGGCATACGCCGAAAAACCAAGCCATATTAGAAAATTCCACAACATTATTCCATTCACATACAGGAAGTTTCAGCTGAATGATTAGAAGAGAAGAAAAAAACAACTTCTACAAGGAAGAACCAAGTGGATTCTAAAGCTTGACATCAATAACAAGAAGAACAAGAACAAAGGGAAGATAAATGAAACATAATCTAGGTTTCATCACTGTATCCCGAAGATAATTTTAACAGGTCTGTACATCGTTTCATTTTATAAGAGGTAGGTTTACGATTAAATAAGTTCATCTAAAGATTGCACGAAAGCAACCAACAAAACTGTCAGAAAGAATTGAACTTTTTAACCTGATGCATTCTTTCTTGCTGCATAAACACGGTAAGCCGCCAGCCCTACGATAGCAACAGCTGCCCCAACCTATAATACACAAGCCTAGCTGAGTTAGAAACTAAAGAAACAACGGACTAGCAGAAAAACATCGTGAGAAACTAGGTACCACATACAGCATCAAGGTCAAGGTGCTGTAGAAAGATCCCAAGAGCACACACGCAGAAAGATACCTGGTCAGGTGCTCGTTTTAATGAAACTGGGAGGACCGAGGAGATCTTCCCTCAGCCTAATTTCATTGTCATATCCAAATTTCCTCAAAACTGTCCAAGTTGTTTCAAGACGACCTTTTTCTATAAAAAGAGCATGAAGAAAAAGAAATCCTGTCAAGGTAAGCCCACGGTCATTAACTCCTTCATTCAATTTCTCCTGTACAACCCTCTTAACACCAACAATCTCAGACGGCTGAAGAGGAGCATTAAAACATTTAACCTGTTGACACGTGGCATTAATTCATTTTAGAGTTAAGATGCCGACATTATAATATGGTACCTCTACAAAATCTGCAATGTTACATTGGCGAAAAGATTCAATAAACTTAAGAACAGATTTCGAGAAAACACCATAAAATACCTGAAAGTCATTTAACTCTGCGTCACTAAGAGCTCCATCTCTGTCATGATCACATAGAATAAATATCCTCTTCAATGCCCTAACACACCGCGGCTTTAAAGTTTGTGTTTCTTGATCAAATAGTGGTGCTGTTGGATGAAGCACAGCCTTCTGAGCATAATAGAATACCTCAGGTACCTGCAAAAGGAATCACAAAGTGAGTACTCACATTCCAGAAAACAACAATACTCGGCTATTACAGGAAATGGTATAAGAAATTGGCTGATTAGACCAAAGAAAATCAAATATTGATTATTGAATGTAATTACAACCCTTTATACCTGAATCAAATTACGTGCCGAGCATTCTATACAGGTTTCAATCTCCCGAAACTGGTGCATTATCGGAGACATAACCTGCTCCAAGCTCACATGAGTACCTTCCCGGGCATCCAACTTGCAACCAACCACAATCACTGGTACTTTCACCTATTCCTCGTAAAAATGGACAGTAAAAATAGTAAAACACAACAATAGTTCGTTGATATGCAAGAAAAAATATCCATTAATTAAATGAATAGCTAGAATCGATTACCAACCTCTAATCGACGAAGTTCTGGTAACCAAAACGTACTAAGACGTTCAAGAGTTGAAGGCTGGTCACATGCATAAGTTAATACAACGGAGTCTGCTAATTTTAACTCTTGAGCAAGCTTACTTCGACTCTCCAAACTACAATATACATATATATGGGGAAATAAGTCAAAACTCCGATTTCCCAAACTACTACATAATTCAAGGAATTAAATTTCGAATATTTTGATAAAAATGACCCCAATATTTCCATTTCCATGTCTACCAAAATTTTCATCGAAACTGAAATTTAACTAAGTTTCTCTTAACGATGTGTTTCTCAAGGAAATAAATTTCGAAGGTCGAAATGACCCAAATATTGTCGTTTCCATGCCTACCGAAATTTTCATCGAAACCGAAATTTAACTAAGTTTCTCTTAACAATGCCTTGTCAAGGAAATAAATTTCGAAGGTAGAAATGACCCAAATATTGCTGTTTCCATGCCTACCGAAATTCTCATCGAACCTGAACTTATTTAACTAAATTTCTCTAAACAATGCCTTGTCAATGAAATAAATTCATTATTTCCGTGTCTACTGAAATTTCCAAGGAAAGCGAAATTTCATTTATAATAGTTTTACACACTAGGGTTTATCTAAAATTCTGAATAGTAGAAGAAACATATGAAAGCTAAATAATGATATAAAAAGAATGTATACCTAGATGACGTATCGATGATAGTAACAGGAACACGATCTGGATAAAAATCAGCAGGTAAACGAGTAGGAGGTAAAACAGGAGGAACATTTTGTGGAAAAGTTTCAGCAGCAGCTGAAATAATCAAGCTTGATTTGCCTGTACCATGATCACCAATAACAACAACACGAACATTATCTTTATCACCTGAGTTTGATCTTCCTGTACCATTATTCTCCATTTTTACAGATTTAGGGCACAATAGATAGTGGAAACGAATAAATTAGATCTGTTTAAAGTTCAACGCGAGTGATAAGAGAAGGTCCATCATCCATTTATACCAAGAGAAGAGAGAGAGATAGATAGGGAGGGAGGGAGAGGGAGAGAGAGAGAGAGAGAGCATTATGCCCTTCTGGTTGAGATAAAAAAGTTCCATCAATTTGTCAATGATACTCATAAGTATCAACTGAAAATACAATAATAAACCAAAATCAACCATCTATTTTACCAAATTAAATTCAAACTACAACTTATCTCATTCAATCTCTGCAAACAAAATAAAGATTCACGATTTTGCTTAATGTTTCAGTCGTGTGGGGTTAATTACGAGTTCAACCCATTCCGCCAAAAGTTAAATATGTATCTACCAATCAAAATCTGTGTTCAACATCAATCTAAACATCTTGGAGAGAGAGAGAGAGATGTACTAAGCTTTAGACTTTTTTCCTTTGGCTTCTGGTGCTGGTTTAGTTTGGAATGGGAGGAAAGTCATGCCACACATGAATGGTTGCAAGACAGTTGGAATCTCAACTCCATCTTCTTTCTGAAAATTCTCCAGGATGCAACAGAGTGTCCTCTCTGTTGCTGTTAGGGTTGAGTTCAACAAGTGGACGTATTGTTTCACTTGTTCGTTACTCTGCAACCAAGAAACAAATATAAACCTGTCATCACCTAAAAACTGCAAAAGTTTTCCTACGTGAATGGAGATGCAAATATGTTTTGATGGTACTCGTTTTTAATTAAATTCGAATATGTCTGGAGCCTAGGTTATAGGTGTACGCTCAAGCTTAGCAAGGGTCGAGGCCTTAGCAAGTGTTGAGGCCTCCTGATGTAGAACAAAACCTCACACCACGGTGGGTGGTGGCCAAGGACAAAATCGTACATGTGGGGGTCCACTGTGTCTCTGCGTACTTTGATGGGTAGGCAAATCGTGTGTCTTCGCTAGTGCCGAGGCCTTTTGGGGGGCTCGCAGAGCCTTCGCCACAAACAAAACCTCGTACCTACGTGAGGTGGTCAAACGGGGGACAATATTGACAACTGCCAAGGCTTGGGTGTCACAAGAAAATGTGCGGGTCCATTGTCTGAGATAACTTGAAATTACTATTATCCGTTATGCCGTTGTCCCCCAAACTGAAACAAGTCAAACTCAAGCGAGACACATGGGCAAAGCTGAATTTAGTCTTTTATTTTCATGATATTCACCACTTGGTTAATAACTGCAATGCCGAGCTGGGCCAAGGTAGGACCCAAACTCAGGTCTGGGTCAAGCTACCAGCACTTGGTTAAGATATTTAGTCATGCTTTTCAAACAAAAGGTTGCAGATCTTTCTAATTACTGGTTATTTTTACTAGGAAGCCCTGGTAAGAACTGACAAACCTTTTTCTGCCCATATCGGATCTCTAATTTTCTGGACTGGTAGTCTGTACAGTTTGAACACGAAACCAGCTCTCTATATGTCTGTGACGCAGGAAACCATGCTTCTAAATCATACTTCTTCGCAGCTGCGTCGTTTAGTGCACCAGAAACAATGGAAACAACTTGATAGGGAAGGTTCAGCTGTAAAAGGGTTAAAGAAAAGACCTCAACATTAACCAATATTGAAGCAAAGAGAGGAATGAGGATGGTGAAATACCAAAACATTGAACTGGACAGATGATAAGTTCATCTCTTTTTGAAGTTTCCAAGAAGATCTCATACCTCCTTGTAGAAGTCCTCGGAGTTCTTTATCATTTCTTCATGCATTTCCCAGGAGTCATTGATGTTTGGACTAGTGAGACAAAACTGTTCAACCTTCTCGAATTGGTGGACTCTGAAAATACCCAAAGTATCTCTACCATGCGAACCGGCTTCTTTACGGAAACAGGTCGAGTATCCTGCATATCTAGCAAACCCTCCAGTGCACATTAGGAATGTTAATTGTGTTATTGTTAGACGGGAATTAGTGCCTCAGGCATTTGATATAATCAACATGCTCTTTTCTTTTTGTTACTTATCAAGAATGTAGATGAGGTACACCACCAAACTTACGTGGAAATGTATTCTGTAATCATCTCCCTAAATTAAAAAGAACTACGGTTGAAGATCATTCTAACCTTATTGGTAGTTGTGAAGGATGAATCCAATCATCAAGATGATACGAACAAAGTGGTTGTTCAGCTGTGGCGATCAGATACTTATCATCTCCTTCACCAGTTACCTGTTTTAAATGCAAACCAAATCAGTTACTAGCAGAGACTCGTTGGTCTTCAAAAGGTTAAACTTGTCTTAATTGAGACAGAAAGGATACAAAGTAAGGGACCAGACACAGACAGGGTACTTCCCTTTCCACCCTTTTAGAACAAAATCCATTTTAGAAATGCCAAAATCTTCTCAAAGAGGTACCTCCCTCCTATCTTTGAAGATGCAGTTACTCGTGCACTCACAAACAGTCCAAATAAAGGCATGTAGGATGATTACCCAAAGGCTAAACATTACCAGTCACTTCATAGTCATTACCCCGCCTCCACTCCTTTTGAACCTCACACCGGATTTGCGTGCCTTTTTTGGGCGGATTCGCAATTCAGTAGCCCGAATTTGGCATACCAGAATCTTCGGTCTTATTTAACCCAATTTTTTTTGTAAAATTCTACTGTATCCGACATTCACATGGTAATATTACTTACTGCTACCAGTAACAAGTACCAGAGCGATTTGTGTACCAGGTACCTACAGACTTGGCTTTAAATGTTTAATGGGAACTAGATTTCTCCGTAATACTGAAATACATGAAAACGTGATCTGCTAATTGTATCTCCTCCCCAGAAAGAGGCGCATTGACTCACCAAGAGTCGGCCTTTATCATTCCATTTCAAGTTCTCGCTGCGGAAGGTTTTGCCAAAATTGTCGTTCGTTCTAAGAGAACTGGCCTAAGGTAGTTATGCATTAATGGAAGTAATATTCTTTCATGCACATTCATAAACGAAACTCTTTCGAGCTCGTACCATTCAAGAAAAATAAACTCTTGAATACCTAAAATTTTTCAAGACTTACCTTGTAAAGTTCTTCATCAAATTGAGCTAGTTGAGCACATTTTGCCATTATATCTTTTCTCATGAAGAATGGAGTCTGCAATAATGTATACTTCCGCTTCACCAAAAATGCAAACCCAAAATTGATCAATGCCTGATTGAGAAGTACCCCAGCTCCTTTCAGGTAGTAACCCCTTCCTCCAGCCACGTTTGCACCTAACCCATTAAAGAAGATTTAGAAACACTACTCAAATCAGATCCCATTAAGTAAAGCATCTAACCACCAAAAAATCAAAAATTTGCCCATAGTAGAACACAAATGCAAATGCATAACCCTGCCATGAAATGATAATTTTGAAAGAACCGTTACATGACATAGGCACGGTAAAACATCAGTAACTCTATCAGCCAAGTGTTTGTTCGAAATGCAATGTCCCTATGGTCTTCAGTTATAATCATCTTTAACAACTCAATCGCCATGAAATGCCGATATACAATTTCAGTATACAAAAATGACGTAACCATTGGAAATGCATAACCCTGCCGTGAACGATAATTTTGAAAGAACTGTTACATGACATAGGCACGGTAAAACATCACTAACTCTATTAGCCAAGTGTTTGTTCGAAATGCAGATGCCCTATGGTCTTCAGTTATAATCGATTAAATGATTAATCATCTTTAACAACTCAATCGCCGTGAAACAACAACATACAATTTGAGTATAAAAAAATGACATAACCAGGATATGTATAAGATTTCTGTTTGATACAACAAATGGAACATTTCCAATAGGATAAGTTAAATGAACCAACTTTGATAAGTTAAATGAACCAACTTTGATAAGTTAAATGAACCAACTTCAATAAGTTAGAAAAGAGTTCATCAATTATATACCTTTCTTGAGATCAGCAATTCCGAGAAGCTCAACAAGCTCGACATGGTTTTTCAACTTCGGTTCCATCCGTTTCTCTCCCCATGACCGAACAACAGCATTATTTGCCTAAAAGAACAGAATCAAGCACCCAATTGATAGGTTAAAGCCTCTTCCTTCATTGCCATCGATAAAAAAAATTGAACGACATTCTCAATTCTGATCAAAATCAAACAATAAGGTAATGAGTAACAAACCTCATCGTTGCTAACAGGAACTGAATCATGAACTAGGTTTCCAATAGTCTCCAACTTAGAATACAAGGCGGCTTTTGCTTCTTGTACTTCAGCATCTTTCTTTGCAGTCAACTGCTTGTTCTCATCAGTATTCTTAATCATTTCTGTTGCATCTCCACCAGACTTCACAAACAAATCTCTCAATTCAGTTCTGATCTTATTAAAAAAACCCTAATAAATCATCATTCGTCAAAATTTTAGATCAAAACTCACAATCTTAAGTCGAGCTACTTCCTTATTGATCTTATTGAAGTCTTTACGCAAATTATCAAGCTCAAATTGACCTGCACATAACACAAAAACCCTAATAAGAATTGAAGTAACGTAAATTTTTTTTAAAAAAACCTAAAATTTCAGATTGGAACTTACGTTGTCGCCATTCTTTATCGAGCTGGATAATCTCATCAACAAGTTCGACATTTGCAAACCTCCGACGCTGAGATTCGCGGATAATTTCTGGATTGTTTCCTTTGTCTTCTCTAAATAGATTAATATCCAACATTTTCTCTCTCTAGGGTATTGAAGATTTGAGGATCGGAGAAGACGACGGAGATTTGCAGGAAGCTTGAAGAGAAGAAACAGTTTATGGAAGGAAAAGTCTCCTCTAAAACCCTAGTTTGGAGATTCACATGTTACACGTGGCGAGTTTTTGTGTACGGGATAGAAAAATACTATACACCCAATGCATCTTATCATAAGTACATTTAAAAAAAAATTGTAATTTCTTTTTGTTTTTTTTTTTTGCAAAATTTAATTTAAACCATAACCCATCGACTTAAGAGGGGATATCCAACCGTTGCACTAAAGAGTAATGGACAATTTTTGTACTTATTAGCCTAAGGTTATTTTGTTTACTTAACATTTTTTGTAAATAAATATGAAGTATTTTGAAGATTTACGAAAATTATTAAATACAGAAAGTAATTCAGTCAGATATATCCCAAGAAGACAATTTAGAAATTTAGTTTCTACATTAAAATACCATAATTACTACAATCACATCATTTTAGAGCTCCAAATTACATTTTGAATTGGAGCTCCAAATATTTTACATGACATTTTGAGTATCTAAGATTGATTGTTATATGTCACATGTTCCGAAAAAATGATAGTATGCCCAACCATTATCCTGACTGAATTCAGACAGAACAGTGGTCTGGCAAAGTATGATTGGTGGTAAAATGTGTAGTTCCTTTTGAAAATGGCTTCACCATGTGATAAAGTTGGAGCACAGAGGCAAGAATATGTAGTTTCTAAGATTCATTGTTATATTTGTAATGAAGATGATATCCACATGAAGTGATTGCCCTAAGAGGTAGAACAGGCTTCATCTGTTAAGTTTGTGGTCATCCAACTCAAAACCAATTGGCAATGAGTGGAGAGGACCTATAGTTTATATTCTTGGTTGCTAGTTACCCATTCTCCCATGTGGGACTATTCTCACACGCCCCCTCACGTGTGGCGTTCTTTTGAGCCTAACACGTGTTCTTTTTTTCTCTTTACGGGTGATGTGGAGCACGTGTGGCTTTTAAGCCTATCACGTGTGGGCCTAGCTCTGATACCATATAATAGAATGATATTGCTGTGAAATTCTCCTTAATCTTTTACTAGGAGCATGATTTGTATTTATAGTCGAAGTGGTTACATGAGATAACTATAAGAATTGGTTACATGAGATAACTCTTAATATAAAGATAAATTATAACTACAGAGATTTTAGGAACCAAATCCTTGTGAGATATTGGCACCGTTTGATGCCTTATCACAATTCCTGCTGTGGTGCTTCAATACGCCCCCTCAAGCGAAGCTGGGATGATACAACAGTGAGCTTGACCCTAAGACGTTCAAAAGAAGTAGTTCCTAGTGGTTTAGTCATAATATCAGCAATTTGATCGCGTGAGGAGATAAATCGAACTTGAAGCTTTCTGTCATGTACCCTTTCACGAACAAAGTGGAAATCTAACTTTATATGCTTCGTTCGGCCATGAAAAATTGGATTAGCGGTGAGATATGTTGCACCAATATTGTCGCACCATAGAACAGGTACCGAAGAGCACAAGACCCCAAGTTCTGAGAGAAGGGATTCGATCCACATGACTTCAGCTGTAGCTGTAGCGAGACCTCGATATTCAGCCTCAGTGCTTGATTTTGCAACAGTGCGTTGTTTGCGAGAGCTCCATGATATAAGATTTCCACCTAAAAATATGCAATATCCACTTGTAGACCGTCGATCGATAACACAGCCAGCCCAATCGGAGTCAGAATAAGCACATACAGATAGGGACATAGAGGTCGGGGAAATGGTTAGACCAAAGTCCAAAGTGTGCTTCAAGTACCGTAAAATACGTTTCACTGCTTGCCAGTGAAGAATAGAGGGATTATGCATAAATTGGCAAACACGATTCACAGCAAAGGCAATGTCAGGTCTCGTAAACAAAAGATATTGCAAGGCACCCACGATGCTCCTATACTTTGTAGGATCATCAAATGAAGGGCTGTCACCGATAGTTAAACGTGTAGAACTTCCCATCGGAGTGGTAAGAGGTTTTGCACCTTCCATGTTTGCACGCTGTAGAAGATCCAAAATATATCGACGTTGAGAAAGAAATAACCCCTTGGAATCACGTGTAGCTTCAATGCCTAGAAAATATGATATAGGACCAAGATCCTTAATAGCAAAGGTTGATCCAAGCTTGTTTAGTAACTCATTGACAATCACTTGATCAGAAGCTGTTATAATTATATCATCGACATAAACCAATAAATATGTGATACTTACATCAGTTATACGAGTGAACAAAGACGAATCAGCAACTGAACCTTTAAAACCAAGTTGAAGTAAAAAGGTGCTGAGTCGAGTATACCATGCTTGAGGGGCCTGTTTGAGCCCATAGAGAGACTTATGCAAGCGGCATACATGATTAGGGTATCTTTCATCAATAAAACCAGGGGGCTGCTTCATAAAAACAGTTTCATCGAGGGTTCCGTGTAGAAATGCATTCTGAACATCGAGTTGATGTATAGGCCAATTTTTCGAGACAGCTAAAGTTAGTACTGTACGCACTGTGCATGGCTTTACCACCGGACTGAATGTCTCATTATAGTCAAGTCCCTCTTGCTGATTAAAACCCTTGGCAACAAGCCTTGCTTTGTAGCGATCAATGGTACCGTCTGCCTTCCGCTTTAATCGGAAAACCCATTTACAACCGACAATATTTGAGGAGGAATTCTAGGGAACAAGACTCCATGTACCATTTCTTATTAAAGCGTTAAACTCTTCACCCATTGCAATTCGCCAATTAGGATCAGCGTTAGCTTGAGAAAAGCTAGTCGGTTCAATAACATTGGCCGATATAATGGGATGTCGTGTGGCAGTAAGAGAGGGAAGAATACGAGGTTTAAATATCCCTGCTTTAGAACGTGTAACCATAGTGTGAGATGGAGCAGCAGGTGATGGAGGAAGGGATTCACAAGAGGACGGTGATGAGGATGATACCGGCTCGAGGAATTCTGATGGCGTCTCGGACAATGAGGGTGGAGGTAATGATTCTGAGGTAGATGGAGGTGGTGTTGTGTGTTGAGAAAACCAATCTGCATGGAGAGTTAAGACAGGTGGTATACTAGGAGAAGAAAGAATAAAGGAGGAAGCTACCTGATCAAATGTCTTACCCGGAGATGAGGTGGTAGGCGAATAAGGAAAGGCACTCTCGTTGAAGATAACATGCCGTGACACATAAAGTCGTTGTGAGGGAATGTGAAAGCAAAGGTAACCCTTCTGTTGAGATCCATATCCAAGAAAGATACACGGCAAAGAACGTGGAGCAAGCTTATGTGCAGAATACGGACGAAGATAAGGAAAATAGAGACATCCAAACACTCGTAATTGATTGTAATCTGGTTTTTCGTTAAAAAGAATTTCAACGGGTGAAATTGATGAAGTACATGAAGGGAGTCGGTTAATGAGATAAGCAGCACTTTGAAAGGCCTCTGGCCAAAATTTGAGTGGCATGGACGCATGGGTAAGTAGGCATAAGCCGGTTTCCACAATGTGGCGGTGTCGTCTTTCAGCCAACCCGTTTTGTTCAGGTGTGTGTGGACAAGAAAAACGGTGAGAGATACCACAAGAGTCTAAAAAAGGAGTAAATTTCTTGTACTCGCCACCGTTATCGGACTGAAAATATTTTATTTTTCTCGACAAAATATTTTCAATTTTTGTTTTAAAGGAGTTCGCCTATCAGAACTTACCATTGGTCGCTTCTTCTCCTCCCACTCATCAAGCTTATGTCGCTCGCACCGATCCAGCTATGCAGACTTCCAATTTCTCTTATCCATCTCCACACCATGTTCAAGCTTCCGCTCCACCTGCTCCGGTACAATGGGTAACAGATAGTGGTGCATCAAATCACCTCACAAATCAATTTGCTAATCTTCAAATGGCTGCACCTTATGAGGGTCCTGATCAAATACGAATTGGTAATGGTTCACACCTTCCTATTTCTCATGTTGGTATAACCACTATCTCTTCTCCTTCTCGCAAATTTATTCTTAAGAATATTCTTTATGTACCTCATATCTCTACTAATCTCCTCTCTGTCTCTCAATTTTCTAAAGACAACAATGTCTTCTTTGAGTTTCACCCTCTGTATTTTTTTGTGAAGGATCGTCTAACACGGAGAGTGGTTCTGCACGACACGAATAAGGATGGCCTTTACGTTTTAGATAACAGTGGATCTCTCCCAGCCTTGTCATCTTCTACTGCTCTCGTTGGTGAAAGAACATCTGTCGATAACTGGCATCGGCGTCTTGGTCATCCAACTCTTCGTTTAGTTAAATCAATTATTTCTAATTCTAGTTTACCAGTGTCTAGAAGTAGTTTCACATTTTGTGAGTCTTGTCGGTTAAGCAAAAGTTGTAAACTTTCCTTTCCCTCTAGCAGCACCATTTACTCTGATACCATGTTAAGTTTGTGGTCATCCAACTCAAAACCAATTGGCAATGAGTGGAGAGGACCTATAGTTTATATTCTTGGTTGCTAGTTACCCATTCTCCCATGTGGGACTATTCTCACATCATCCTCCACGTAGAAGCATATCAATTTGCAAGAGAACAGTCACCTAGACGTCTCATGCGTGGTAAATTCGTATGTCTAGAATCACATTGGGTTGCAAGAAAAAGGGTAGTCCATCTATGCGAAATGAGGTATTTGTCAACATATATTGAGTTCGACATTAAAAAGAAATTTTATGCCTAATAATAAACAAATCAGTAATTAAAGTAATACCATCACACATAACACTAGATATATAAGTAGTTCGGTTGGTGAGTCATATCACAAATGTGTGATGATTTTCATCATAAGGTAGAACAAGATCAGAAGGATATCTCAAGGATTTAGTATTTATAGGTCAGATGTCTACTCATATACAATACCCTTTCACAAAAAAATGGTAGTTATTCCAAGTAAAGAAGTGGTTGGATTTAAGTTCTTGAAAATTACAAACTTTTACATATACAGATGAACTTCTATAAGCTCAAATCTTAGAATATACTTTGATTCAAAAAATTTGGACTAGTCTTCTGAGAGAGAGGGTATATATGTATTTGTCATGTTATTGCTTGAATAGGCTAAGAATGAGTAGAATTCAGTGGACATTATTCACTTTGGATAATGTCACCAAATTTGCTGCAAATATCATCTCTGTCCATTCTTCCCCACTCTCTTGGTTTGAAGCTTTTCAAAACCCACATTCCTTTTTTCTCCTCAAATCATTGAGAAAATGGCATTATTTTCGACCGATGGTCGGATTGCATTTTCGGATACCGGAAACTTATATCGAAGAACTAGACTAGTAGGAAGAAGTGGGTTGTCAAGAACTGTCAAGTTTTGTAGTAATGGAGGAGAGTTCATGGGGAAGAAGCTTAGTATGCAACATTTTCTTAACTCGAATAACAAAGCTCAACCATTTGTTTGTATGGCTGTTGTTACTAATAATGTTGTAGGTGAGGCTAAGGTAATCTCTCTCTCTCTCTGTAATGCTAGTTGATGGGTAAAACTCAATACCCAATGAGCTTCACATGAAGCTTGGGGAGGCCATTGTTCGAAGCAGTTTGATCTTAGTTTTAATGGTGATCTCCTGTCCTGTTTTTGTGAGTAATATTTGCAGTTAAGAGACTTGGAACAGGAGAGAAGGGATCCAAGAACTGTAGTTGCTGTTATTTTAGGAGGTGGCGCCGGTACTCGTCTCTTCCCCCTTACGAAACGCCGAGCCAAACCTGCTGTAACTCTCTCGCTCGCTCGCTCTCTCTATCATATTGTGCGATCAATGAATCATGTTTATGTGAACTATTTTTGTGTGTTGTGGTAATATATAGGTACCTATCGGAGGTGCGTACAGGCTAATAGATGTACCAATGAGTAACTGTATTAACAGTGGAATAAACAAAGTCTATATTCTTACTCAATTCAACTCTGCATCACTTAATCGACATCTTACTCGTGCGTACAATTTGGGCAATGGGGTTACTTTCGGAGATGGTTTCGTAGAGGTAGGTTTGATAGTTTTCTTAGTCATTCATTCATAAATGGCGTAAGCCGTATTATGACACCTCAAACGAAAACTTGAATGTGAGAAAGCTAAGATACTAAACCAGGACTTATTGTTTACTATCACAGGCTCTTTCAGCTACTCAAACTCCGGGTGAATCGGGGAAAAAATGGTTTCAAGGGACTGCAGATGCTGTTCGACAGTTTCATTGGCTTTTTGAGGTAAACATGACCTGTTTTAATACCAGTTATATCGTTCGTGATTTCAGCACCACCCAAACCACTGTCATTACTCGAGAGTCGAGACAGTACAAGTTTTTCGGCATGGTCCTTCCCTAGACCATGTATCAAAGAAGCCCTAACCAATCTGGAAGACAAGATGTTACCTTATAAGCTAGGTCTAGAAGGTCTTTTGAGGCAATGTGAGACTAGTACCCTTTAAAACAAGTAATCTAGTTTGTGATTTTAGGCACCATCTAGGTCCCACTGGCCTAGTTTGACATGGTATAAGGTTCTTCCTTGGTGAGAGCAATCAGCCCTTGATCACCTAGGGCTTCTCCACCTTACCGCTCTAGGTGTCAAACCCACCCAACACGCCAACAATTATGTAAGACAAAGAGTCATGTCGTAATCCAGATTTGGAAGGCCTTCTTACGCAATGTGGGACTAAGCGCTTTCACAGAAAAGTTCCATTTCACATCACCAAGTCAGTTCAGTTCGAACGAGATTCATGTGACTCTAACACCCTAAAATATAAATATGATTATTGCAATATGAGTTACTTCAATTTTGTAGGATGCTAGAAGCAAGGATATCGAGGATGTTGTGATTCTCTCAGGAGATCACCTTTATAGGATGGACTACATGGATTTTGTTCAGGTAACCCGAAATTTCCGAAACTCTTGCTCATTAGAACTCAATATAGTTCTATGGAAGTTCACATCATACAATTTTAACATTTTGAAGAGTTTTTTATTTTTTATTTTTTTCTCTAGAGTCATCGACAAAGTGGTGCTGATATTACAATTTCTTGTCTACCCATGGATGACAGGTAGTACATTATTCGTTTTCATAATTCATCGTCGCGTATACTTTATTGCGTCAATCAAACGAGCAATTTAGCTCCTGAAAACTTGGATTTACATATTAAGAACTCTTAACTTAATGACAGTCGTGCCTCGGATTTTGGTTTAATGAAGATAGATAACAAAGGAAGGGTTCTTTCATTTAGTGAAAAGCCTAGAGGACAGGAGTTAAAAGCAATGGTATGTTTCTCATTGTGAGATAGTGGGTTCGAAAAACTTCCAAGAATTTTATACTGATTCATCAACGTTGATATCATACAGGGGGTGGATACAACAGTTTTAGGACTACCAAAAGACGAGGCAGCAAAAAAGCCGTATATTGCTTCGATGGGTGTCTACGTTTTCAAGAAGGAAATACTTTTGAATCTCTTGAGGTATTTTGTTCTCTGATTCTCTTTAGCACCCATCTCTGTACGGACCACATTAACCAGTGGTCTAGGCACGATAGTGACACACCCATCCCATTTTCATACTAGGTTTCGCCTTGACATGGGCCTGGGCTAGACAAGACCGATCTTCTCCAAGTGACTACCTTAGGTGCCAAGTCCATCGAGATGGGCTAACTGATATACCCATCCCAGTTCCATAAGGTACTGTGGTTCGCCTTGTCATGGGCCTAGCCTAGACCGGCCTTCTCCGTCATGACTAGCTTAGGTGCCACGTCCATCCAGAAGGCCTAATTGATTTGTAAGCCGAGGTGCTAAATTGTTACCCAGGTCTGGAAGACATTACTAAGTAATGTGGGACTAAGTGTCGTGTACACGAACCTTGCCTACATGAACTAGGAAATGAAATAATTCGACTTTATTGTTGAAACAGATGGAGGTTTCCTACTGCAAACGACTTCGGATCTGAAATAATCCCAGCATCCGTCAAAGAGTTCTTCATCAAGGTTCTCATCCATCTTTTCTCAACTTTACTTATCAACGCTTATATCGTATATAAGGCATGTTTTTTTTTGATAATTTTATCGAATTACAACATATTTCCGTGCAGGCATATTTATTCAATGACTATTGGGAGGATATTGGAACAATCAAATCCTTCTTTGAGGCAAACCTTGCCCTTACTGCAGATGTAAGTACCTAACCTGCAGCATTACTTGAAACTGCATTTCTATCAGTTGAAAATCCGGCTAGCGGGTAACCCGTTTAGGGGTGGAAGTGGGCTGGTTTGTAGAGGCTATTCAAATGGATGGGTTAGCGCGGGCTAGTTCGTGTACGAGGTATAAATACCGAAAAAGTTGAACGCATCAAGCCCAGAACAACGAACGGGCCAAAATGCAGGCTAACCTACGAATGGGTCGAGTTCTGTGGCCGTGGGTTCTGGACACAGGACATCATAGCAATACTCATTGACTTCACCGACTCGTCGAATTCATTAGTGCTATATGCAGATAGAATGCTAGACCGAAAAATAGTTGAAGTGTTATAGTATGGATTCTCATATCTTTCTGTACTATAAATGCAGCCAGCAAGCTTTAGTTTCTATGATGCAGCTAAGCCTATGTATACATCACGAAGAAACTTACCGCCCTCAACAATTGACAACAGCAAGGTTAGTCTCATCATAATCTTCGAAAATATAAACGTTTACCCGGATATTCATTTACTAAAACATATAAATTGAAGCATCAAACAAGATCATTTAAAAATGAATTTTCGCTTCCTTGTTACTTTGTTATTTTGCAGATTGTCGTTTCGATTGTTTCACATGGAAGTTTTTTGAACAATTGCCTTGTTGAGCATAGTGTAGTTGGTATCAGATCTCGAATAAACTCTGGTGCACACTTGAAGGTTAGCTTTTTCTTGATCTCGATGAAAAACTGAGTCAGATGAGTTGGACATGAATTGGATGATTAAAGGCGAAAAACACTTGCAGGACACAGTAATGCTCGGTGCCGATTATTATGAAACAGAGGAGGAAGTTGCATCACTTTTGGCTGAGGGAAGGGTTCCAATTGGTATAGGAGAGAATACGAAAATCAGGTACCTGCATTCTTGTATATACACTTCTCTTAGTGGTACCTGAACTTGTCTCAGCCTTTCTTGCCTGAGTTCGAGTCTGACTTGTTTTGGCGGTGGGTACTTTTTATTTGAATTTGTCAACGTCAGATGGGCCGAACCTAACATAAACGGTTCGTAGAATAGTCATTTCAACTCACTTCACAAATAGTCCTTTCATTTAATTTTTTTCTGTCTCCGCTGGACCCAAAACACAAGGAGTCAGCAATATGGACACATGAGTCAGATGAAAAACAAGAAGATCTGAAATCTCACTTGAGTCAGATTCCACATCTGAAATTGAAAGAGTAACACCACTGACACTGACAGCCATACTGTCCAATTTCTTACGTCTTTAGCCATTCTTTTGTTTGTACAGCGAATGCATCATCGATAAGAACGCAAGAATCGGAAAGAACGTTATAATTTCTAACTCGGAGGTAAAATTTCTATAAAGACAAGTAAAAGCATACAAAAGAACATAAAGTGTTCATAATGCAGTATCATTTACTACTAAATTTCGGACATTTTGTAGGGTGTTCAAGAAGCAGATAGATCATCAGAAGGATTTTATATTAGATCGGGAATTACGATTATACTTAAGAATTCGACAATCAAAGACGGGCTTATCATATAATAAGACTACTCTTACTTACTCACTCTCACTCTCTTTGTTGTGATTAACATGAGGATGAAGGAACTAAGTTTAGATAGTTGGAGTCATTCTGTATTTTTTTAGAGCAATGGGGGTTCATTTGAAACACCAAGCTCCCTTTTTACTATTTTCTTCTTGGTGTGAATATATCACCTTGTTATCAATACAATTAAAGTTAAAGTCAGGATGACTAGTTCGTATATATTTGTCTGATTGGACTCTTAAAGCTTTGGTCAAACCCACGATTAAGTTTACACCAACATCTCAAATACTATATGTTTAACTAGGGATCAATTTATAGGGAAAATGAATTTTGAGTTTTATACTTAATTCATTTGTTAATATTCAATAAGTATGACAAATAGGCTTGAACAACTTGTCTAACATTAACCACCATTAATCAAGTATACCTTGAGTTGAATTGTAGGTGGGAATAGTGGAAACTTAGTGCTTCTAAGGGGCATGAAAAGAAAGAAATCTCATATAGTGATCTTGAGGTGAAGCACCAAACATAAGTAAGCCTTCGCAAGAATGTTGAGTCTTCATTAGCTTCAGCTAAAGAGAAATTAGTATGCTTGAGGAAAAACTTAGCCGAGAAGTCGGTCTGAAAGTATTGAGAGGGAAAATAACCTCCTTCAGTCTGATCACTCCCGGTTTAAATAAGATCTGGAAAAATGTTTGGTAAAGCTAGTAGCTCACAGAAGGAGTACTGAAAGAGCAGTTGGAAGATATATAATGAATATATAGTTAATTTTTTAACCGAAACGGCAATTAAGTTGGCTCCAACATCTCAAATACTGTATGTTTAACTTCTAACATGATTAGTTAGTTAGTAATGACTTTAACTTCGGAAAATATTCTCAACCGAAACGGCAATTAGTTTATAGGAAAAGAAATTCTTAGTTTCATACTTGATTCATTTGTTTCCATTTAAGTGTGACAAATAAGCATGAACTTGTGAATATTAACCTGTCATAACTTATCACAAAATATTCTCAACCGCCTACTTTTTAATTTTGGAAACGTTTTTTTTTCTAATCTTAACAAAACCTACAAAATATACAAACCAGTAGAAGAGCTATATTAATAAAGGCAGTCTCATGGTCTAGTGCTAAGGGCATTGGACTATGAATCCAGTAAACCTTGAGCTGAAGTGTCTATTGGGATATCGGAATCTTCATTTTTCTGTTTTTAGGGCAGGCAGGGTCAAGAGTTACACTCCCACTGAACCAATAGCCCATGCTGCGACTCCTTATAGGAGGCGGTCATAACCAAGGAAAAAAAAGGAGAGAAAGCAATCAAGAAAATATCAAAATACAAAAGAGAAAAGATTTCATTCTTATGTTCATAAATAGTTCGAAAGTCTGATAAAGGATAAAAGCATTATCAAGCAGTCAATTGCAGATTATGAAGATGGACAATACATGCCATTGCCACCATAAATATCAAAGACAAACAAGACAGAAAACAAGTAAGCTATCACATTTCCGTCCTCGGGGTAATCATTTAAATTCACGCTTCTGACTATCTGCATTAAAGGGAAAAACCGTCTGAACTGAAAACGCAAAGAGAAAAAAAAGGAATAACAAAATAGCCACCTCCAAAAGCATACAGCAGGGGTGATAAAGTATCAGCTCCACAACAAACATCTCTTTATCTCTCTTCGGGCGAAATTCACAAATAGTACTTCTGATCCACCAGCATTCCACAAATCAATCTGCAAAAATGTTGTAAAAAGGGTAAAATGCAAGTATAGAAATGGCAGTTTTTGACGTGGAAGTAATTCTTAATACAGGAGCAAGTTAGATAAATTACACATTCAAGAACTAAGTCCGAACTCAACTAACTAATTCTCGAGTCCTCGACTTAGGATCATACGGAAAAACTAATCCTAAAAGTACAAGGGAAAGTTGTGAACTAGGGTTAACTTGTTGTTTGAGCAACTTTTGCCAAAGCATAATGTTACACAAGCCCAGAAAGTCTAGTGCGTTTACTATTGACATTCTACATATGAATCAAGTACTACCACTTCATTTAGGATTCTGAGAATCATCACTTTCGTCATGAAGTTTTCCAGAAATCAGCATAAACCGATAAACTCTAAAAAGAAACAAAACTCTATAAATGGTAATTGAAAGAGGAGCAATATTCACTTCATAAGCTAAACCCTAGTAAGATTAAGACAACAACTCGATACTCACATTGTTTTACGCGTTTACCGGCAATCACCGCACTTCATTGAGTTAAGAGTCCGAAGGTGGTTGTTGTTGTTGTTGTGGAGGTTGAGGCCACATGTAAGGCGGAGGTTGTTGAGCATACATAGCTGGAGTACCAACCTGCGGAGAATGCTGAGGTGGCATATAGTAATACGGAAGAGCATCGGCTGGAACTCCACCAGGCACTGGCCCACCTCGTGGCATCGATGCAAGAACCTCATCTTTCAAATCCTCTCTCGGCACGATATCAACGAGGAAGTCAAAGATATCGGTCCTTGTAATTGCTGCTGCAATATCGTTTTTCTGAAGTGTCCTCCTTTTGTTCTCCTCTGTATGATTCCATGAACGGAGAGTTAACTCCAAAATGAACATTTCACATGCCCTGGCGAATATAACTGGAGCCTCAGCCGAGATCATTCTTACATCCTCATCTGCCTTCATGATCTTCTTGATCCTTGCTAGTGGCAAGCTGTGATTCTTGAAATCAGTTGTATGTTCGATTTCTTGGAACTGGCTTGCCCAAAAGGTCTGAAGTTGTTGCTGAAGTTGTTGTTGCTGCTGCATATGGATGTGTTGATAAGCAAGCTGATGTTGTGCAAGCTGAGATGGGGAGGCAGCGAAACCCGTCGTCTGACCAGGAGACTGAATTGGTCCTCCTGAAGTAGGAATAGGTTGAGTGGCTCCAACCATTTGGTTAGCCTGGTACGGGTTTGCACCATATGGCATTTGAGGAGCACCGCTGACCACCCCCATGACGGGTGGTTGACCATGCCCTTGTGGATCCATAAACGGCTGAGTAAGCTAAGAAACAATCTTTTTTGCTCCTGGATCCAGTAAAAATAAGACAGAAAAAAATCAATCACTACCAACATAATCACAATAAATGCAAAACTCGATATGCAAACATCATCCAGCTAAGACACTGTACCACTAAATCATCACATAATTGTCACTATTTGCATCTATCCCCTCGGGTATCTTACACATATATTTTCCATCTTGAAAAAGTTTCCGACGCCTCTTCATGGATGTAAACGTACAGAGATAAACCTAAGCGCCACGTTTTATATCATCCGTTCTGTTTATTAATATGTTTCTATATTGTACTTCTATTAAATTCAAATTCAATTCAATGCAAACCTCAGTACACAGTTACCTTCAATTCGATATTTTGTTTTCGATTCCTCTTCCTTGAATGAACACTTCCAAATCTTAGTAAAAAATAGTTTAATGAAAAAAATATCTATGAAACAATTTGCCTCAAAGGCCAAGAGTAGTTACTATATAGAAATAGAATATAACATCTTTTATCGTCGAACATGACATGTGAATGCATCTAACTATATGATATAAGGGTACATCTGATGCAAGAACAATCAACTTTCAAATCTTCAAATGAATTCTCACCTCCCCATAACTCTATCTTGAAAATTAGAAAATCTAAACACCTCAAAACATTCATTTTATGCTGTATTATTAGTACAAGAGAGAAAAGCTTCACCAAAGCTATAAAATTGTCACCAACCATTTATCTATTCAAATTTATGAGCAATGAATGATAAACAAACCCATTTTAAAGACAAAAATTAGGGTTTACAAAAACATTGAAACTTTGGATCAAAAAGTACAAGCAACATCAGAGAGTACAATATAAGACCTAATGATAGAACAAGAAAGTAATGATCAAACTCAAAAGGGGAAAATCCACAAGACCCTTTCTTTTATGAAGAAAAATCCAACTTTCTGACTTGTTTCCTTAGATTTCACTCTTTGGGTAATTGATTTAGACACTATTAAATCCCAATTTTACTAATTAGATCATCAAAAACTCAGAATAAAATTTGGGAAGAATGAGAAAGGGAAGCTTTGATTAGTAAAGGTCATACCTTTTTTCTGTGAAATCGAAGTTAAAAAAGCTTTCTTCCCCACAGACGGACAGACAGACAGATATGAGAGAGAAAGTAGGGAGAGATGTTGTTGTTACTATTTATTAGGGTTTGGTTTGGGATCAGACTTCAGAGGAGAGAGAGAAAGAGTTAGGAATGAATGTGATTTCCACTTCGGACAAAAAACTGAAAAGTTAAACAACGGTATTACACTGACCCGTTTCCGTTATTTCGTACTTAATTTGAGTTTTTTAAGAGTACGAGCGGGCGAGCCTAGGCGTGGGAATCGGGCGGGTTCGGACGGGTTCGGGCAACTATGAGCCGGACTCGGGCGGATCGGGCTCGGATAAGCCGAGCCGCGATAGGGAGTCGGGCGGACGGGCCGGACAGAAGTCCCAATATCAGTGCCCGTAGCCCGTTCGAGCCCGACTGGCCGAGCGGGCTCCACGAAACTCGGGCAGGACGGGCTCAGGTAATATTGAGAAAAAATTTACTAAGGGTCTTAGGGAAATTCAAGTCTTCCTCAAAAGGTGTGGAATTTCCATTTATTTCACTCACTATCTCATCTCCGTTATTGAATCCACCATTAACAACTCCAGGCATTTTTGTAATTAAGGTATTATTAGGTTAAAAAGTAGGTAATCAAGTGTAATATTTGCCAAATTAACCCATAAACCAAGAACTATTGAACACAAATTAGTCTTAATCTAACAGGCAAAATATACAAATAACAGATCTGAACTAAAACTAAAAAAAGGGTTTGAACTTCCCATCTTCACTCAAAACAAGAACATAATCAAAACCCTAAAATTTTGCACCATAGTAAGAATTTCGTTGTTTTTGCCACTAGATCTCTACAAATCATTATGATTAAAACCCAAATCAAAGATTTAAACACACTACATATCATCATCATCACATAAAAAAAACAACATAATATCATAAAATAAAATCATTCAAAGTCGGGTTTGAAGGCTTCACGCGTCTTTTGATCCGTAGATCATCGGTGTATACCGAACATATCATCTTATGTTCTTAACTTTTAACCCACATGTAGAGTTGTAGTCTTGCAGACAGTAGGTCGCAGAAAATAACACCACAAATCATGGCAAATCTAAATAGTAATGGAGTTATGGTTATGGAGGTATATAGGTTTTAGTTTCTTCAAGATTTGAGAAGATGAAACGAGAGAGAGGGGGTGATAGATTAGGGTTTGTTCTGAAACGAGAGAGAGAGGCGGAAAGAGAAAGAGAGACGGGTGGTAGATTAAGATTAGGGTTCTTTTATGAAAATGGGTCTTTTATAGTCACGCGGATATAATCGAGTAACCTGTCGGGCTACCTATGAGGCTCTTAATCGGACTCGGACTCGGACGGGCTTTTCGGGTCGAGACTCGGATTTGAGGTTATGTCCGAGTCTCGGCCCAATAAGCCTGATTAATCGGGCCGGGTTAGCCCGACTCGGGTTGGCTACGGGCAGCGGTCTCTAACGGTCCGGGCCGAACCCCGGGGTCTCGACCGTTTTTCCAGCCCTAGGCAAGCCTACGAGGTAAGGGCCGTATGGATGTGAATTGGTCGGGTCGGATTGTGCGCGGTCAGGTTAAGCGTATGAGCGTACGAGCCTACGAGGTAAGGGCCTTAACTTCATCGGTCGGTCTCGACCGGGCACCAAATTTCTATATTCATAGTCGCTTGACAACTCGGTCAGGTTAATATTAAGATTTTCTCCTTCATTATTTCCCGCTCGTGACCGGTAGACCTGTCGAGGTTGTCGGGTGTTTCAGGTCTTATCATCGGGCATATACCGGTTGGGTTAATTGGACCATTTCACATCTGCTAAAGCCCGATGGGTAGGACATTCTTGTCACGGGTATAGGGTGCCCGCGGTCTACTACCGTACTACGGACTCGGGCGATCCAAGCAGGTACCAGGTATTTGGGGCGTTTTCCCACCTATAATAAGAAATAGAATGTTTTTGGTAAGTCATATATAAAATTTTATTCGACGGATTCAAATTGAGACGAATGAGACAAGTTAAATTTAGATAATGAACCACAATCTAAGTTTTGTTTCAATCAAAATACTATATAAGTATCTATAGAGAACCCACATGGTTTCAGTTATAAGGTCGATTTTCCAACTCATCATCAAGTGGTTGATAGGTTCTTTAGAGAACCCCTTTTTCTGTAATTAAACCATAAAATTTCTTTCATATATAAATATTTAACTAAAAGTTTTTCCTTTAATGTAATGTGACTTTTCTTATAATAAATGGGGTGGCTTTTTACTAACTGTCCTTGCACCTTATAATAGCCTATAATCTGATAGCACCAACACCACCCAAACAACAGGAAGCATATAACACTCAACACATGGCATAAAATCAATTAGGCAATTTTGAACTCCCATTGGGAGGACCTTTAGCTAGCTATTGGTAGTCAAGCAAAGGGTATAAACACTTAGAGAAAGTGAGAAACCCTTTATCAAGTTATAATAACTCAATGAAAATGAAGATCTCAATCCCCACCAACACTTGGACTCAAGGATTACTGGATACAGAGTCTAATGTCCTAAGCACTAGCCCATGGGAATTCTTATAGGAATATAGCTCTTCTATTTTCAGATTTAAAGATCAATTTTCGTAGCAAAAATTTGTTATGATGGTTAATGTCACAAGTTGTTCAAGCCAATTTATCACGCTTATTGAATGAAAACAAATGAAAAGTATGAAACTTAAATTCATTTCCCTTTAAATTGATCTAAGTTTAAGAGTCCAGGAAATATAGTTTACTCACTTCAAAATGGTGCATACCATATTTGAAGGAATCAAGATTAAATTTATTATGATCTACTTGGTCATTTTAGAAGTTAACAAATATTATTTGAGACGTTGGAGCAAATTTAATTTTGGTTTACTTCAAAGCATTAACTATAACATGTGACATGTTTCTTTATGGAAAGGCTCATAAACAGTATCCTCAACGAATATTAATAGCAAGTGATTATTTGGTTTATAAATCCTTAATAATATTTGGGATACTTGAGCCTTGTCATTGCATATAACAATTGTCGAGTAGGATTGCCACGAATTTCTTGAAGTTTATTGGTTTAGTGATTTCAGAAATCAAATATTCAAAATCACTTGATTTAAAGCAAACTAATGAGAGAGGGTATGGTTGTATTTCGGCGTCATCTTTATTTAAATCAAATAGATTTTAAGCAGATTCTTAAAAACCAATTGTACTCGGGCATGCACAAAAGCTTTAACCGCATTAATAGATTTTTAGATTGTAAGTGAAATTGCATGTATCGCTATTTCGTATCATTAAATCTAATAATAGTAATGTGTTTCTGTAAGTAAGTTTTTGTTTGATTATTGTGAGTGACGGCCTGACGGGTTTGAATTATCAATGTGAGATAATTTTTGTTCAATTTAATTCTGATAACTCATACAAGTCAAATTCAAATAACCACTACTTAAACTTTGGTACACTCAAAATACAAATAAGTGTCAATGTGTCAAGTCCACTAATCTTTAGTGTAGGTCTGGAATAGATATTAACTTGTAGATTTTATAGCATTTCTTTCGTCACTATTCAACTAAAAGTCTATTCTTTTTTTTTTCCATTTTTCTTTTTTGTGTAAAATGACTTTTCTTATAACATAGGTCGTTGTTTTGGGGCAAGAAGTATATTTTCTAGAGTGGTAATTTTAATGGGAAAATCTAAAATTTGGGAAATTTTCTGAGGAAACAAATTTTAAGAAAAATAAAACATTTCTTCAATTACTGTCATCATCTTCAGGCACCACCACCACTACCACCATTGTCTGTTCTTTTTTCTTCCTCCTTCTCTCTTCACTTTCTTTCATGTTGTTCTCTCTCTCCATATCTCTTTGTCTTTTCACTCTCTCGCCTTCTCACCGTCCATCTCTCTTTTATTATTCCTCTCACAGTTTATCTCCCTCTCTCACAGTCTGGCTATAGAGAGAGAAATAGAGAGAGAGATAAACGATAATGGTGGCAGCGGGATTTGGTGGTCAGAAAAGGAGAGACAACTGGCGAGAGAGAACGATTTCAAAAAACAAATTAAGGTCGTCAGCTATAAAAGATTAACCGGCGATCCTTGCCAGCATGGAGAAGAACTTGTCAACAATTTTTTTCCCTTACAATTAGAAAATATACTCGTCAACTAACGTTAACTAGATTTTGATAAAGTCTTTACACCCCTAAATTTTTCTTATTTCCCGCAAGTGTCGGCCATAATTTATTGGAAGACTCTGTCTTTGCAGCTTATAATAGCCTATAATCTGATATCACCAATGACCAACCCCACCCAGAAAACACAGGAAATATAGCACTCAACACATGCCACACATGGCCAGGTTCTCGCCCACATTGGGAAAACCATTAAAATAGCCATTTGTAATCAAGCAAAGGGCATAAACCGTCCCAAAACGTTTTATGAATTACAAAATGATGGTATGTCCGTCCAATATCCCACCCACATGATCCAGTGAGAGAAAGTCAAACACTTTCTCTTCCTTGATCTGGATCAGCCCAGTACTCCGATTAGGATTCAGCTGAGATAATGATCGGGCATACCACCACCGTTGTTATGAATTTATAATGATTTCAATGAACACCAAACAATATTTTTTTATAAAACAATCGACAAAACTATGAGATTTGTGTAATACCTGTGTCAACGAAGAAGATGACTATAGTGAACAAGACGAAAATAATGATGAACGAGATTAAGAACAAGAAACAAAAGAGATGCAAAATATACATCTAAATTGGATTCTTTTAGGTCTTTGTTTCACCTTTTTCCCAGTGTCATTTTCTTCGTTGTTTCTTCTTAACCTTCATCATTTTCTTCTTCCTCTTTGTTCTTCTACATACGGGTACACGCCAAAAATCACATAAGCAGGGTGCCTTCTGAAATCGACTATTTGACTAAGGTCAAGGCTGCATGAAGGCCCATTTAGGAGAAATAGGAAGCGCTTTTATAACGTTCCAAATCATTTCGGTCTAAAGATATATTAACTACACGAAACATAAAGGTAAAGTATTTCAGAAAAAGGTTAGCAAAATCTCAAGAAATCACGAATTATTTGTTTCTGAAAGATTTAGGTTTTGGTTGAGGAAAACCATATACCTCCATGTTTATTTATAACAGAAGAGAATTACAATGGTTGGAAATAAATAATGTAAACATAGAAATAATCCTAATTCTAGTGTATCTATATCTTGGGGATATATATGAGGATATTTCCCTGATTTATATCTTGGGTAGGAATTGTTGACTTGAGTACCACTTTTACCCTTATTACCCTCTCGCAAATTGAACGGAGGATCAAACCGGAAGTTCAATTTGGGAAATAACTTGATGAGACGATTCCTTGACACATTCTTCATTAAGGCAATAATGGAATTGGTTGATGAAGAAACTTTTATTTTTGGTGAAGATCGATAGAAATATTACGGCAGTAATAACGAACAAACATAACATAGTAACAACGAGAAAGGTTGCACTTAGTGAGCATAACCATTCTAGGTTCAGAGGCTCATGGCAACAACATGAGGCGTCTGCCTTGTGAAGACAAACTGACAAAACACCGACGAGGAGGCAACAACCTTGCACTCCAAATGACGACAAATCACGACGGCCGATATTATTGATCGGCAAAAAAGAAAACCACCACTTTGTTTTTCTTACCGTCTTGCACCAATAATGAATTAACCCTACACTTTCTTGAACACCCATTTAAGTCCATCCACAAAGCTCATTAAGATTGAAGATCCCCTTTCCTTTATAAATAATTCGTCCATCATTGATAACAAAAACCTTCCAAACCCATAACCGATACTTTTGATAACTAGAATCTCCACCATTGAAACCTTATTGGAAAAAAACATAAAAAGAAAAATTTCAATTGTAAACCTTCACTAAATTTATTGTGAAGTATAAACTAAACTAATTAAAAAACTAGAGAAGAAAATAAAAGAGAAAAAAAAAACTATGATTCCGGCGGACGGTAGTCATGGAAGAGGTTACCGCCACCGTTTAAGCGGAAGCAAAATAGAATCTAAATTGTAATCTTTAGAGTTTTATAGCTCTGAAACCATGAAAGATTTAGGTTTTGGTTGAGGAAAACCATATACCTCCATGTTTATTTATAATAGAAGAGAATTACAATGGTTGGAAATAAATAATGTAAACATAGAAATAATCCTAATTCTAGTGTATCTATATCTTGGAGATATATATGAGGATATTTCCCTGATTTGTATCTTGGGTAGGAATTGTTGACTTGAGTACCACTTTTACCCTTATTAGTTTCTGATGTCTCAGTCAATATAGATGAAGATGAAGAAACGCGTATAGATGAGTATAGAACTTATTATTAGTAAGATTTTCATATCCACTACCGTAGATATCATTTTCTTCGATGGGGTACTGTAACAACGATGCGGCTTTATTTAGATTAATCCCATAATCTGTTATTGTTGACTCGGTCCTTACTTCAGTAGGATGTATTTCAACATCGTCAGTTAAATAGTTAGATACATCCAATCTTGTGTTACGTGAAGAATCATTGATTTTCATATGATTTGTTTCCACATTGGCAGTATGTTTCTTTAAGGATGCTTGATAAAGATCTATTAGATGTTTAGCAGTCCTACATGTTCTTTGTCAGTGCCCTGTCATACCACATTTAAAATAGCGTTGATTCTTCATTTCAGAAGGTTCATTTACTACCTTCTTCCCTTTATTTTGCCGAGTATACGACTTGTATCTGTTAACCGAGTATTTGCCCATCGGTCTCGGCCGTTGCCACGACCGCGCCCCCCAGAACAGTAACCACCACTTCTGGTATCTTTATTTTGATCATCACCACGACCATGTTCCTCCAAATTTTTATTGTGGTAGTTGCCACAACCACGACCCTTATGGTTCTGTTCCCGTCTTTCAGTAGAGACGGATGTAGCATAAGTTTCTGAAAAGTTAGTATATCCCGTTGGGCGGGTTTCTTGATTTTTCATAATTACTTCTCTATTTTGTTCTGCTACAAGAAGACATCAAAATTAACTCCGAATGACATTTAAAATTCATGTTTCTATACTGCTCTTGTAAATTCATGTTGGATATATGAAAAGTGGAAAACGTTTTTTGTAGCATTTGTTCTTCAGAAACTGGATAACCACAGTGACCCAATTTTGTAGTTATTTTGACTAAGACAGAATTATATTCAGAAACTGTTTTGAAATCCTGCAGCCGCAGGTTTATCCAGTCATTAATGAGGGCCGCTGAGCGTCTGTAAAGCGGTTCATTATTTCCCTCGCAAATTGTCTTCTCTAGTTGTTTGACCTCTAGATGAGCTTCGATTTCAAGCTTCCAAGTAATATAGTTTTTCTCCGATAAGATGAGGGATGTAAAATCAATACTTGTTAGAGACGACATATCTAACTTGAAAATTTATGAATTACCTGTAAAGTTTGATAGCCCCTTTGGGTTGATTGAAATCTTTTCTACTACTAGAGCCTTCGTGCTGATAACGTAAAATAACTCTATTGTGAAATATGGAGATTAAACTAAAGATGACAAGGTTTCAAGAAAGCTTTAGTGATTTTATTCTCTAGTTTTTACACCCATAAAGTAACAACAAGTTATGGTATATTTATACCCAAATGAAGTAGCCATAAAGATGACACATGAACCAACCATGTGTAAAAAAAAATATGTACATTGAATCCTGCATGGAGGCACCTCCTCCTTGCATGCACGAGGTGGAGGCAACTATCTTCTCCATGAAGGCACCTCATTACTTCAAGTATTATCTATGGGCAACTATAATGGCTCTTAGCAATATCCAAGACACTTAGTCTATAGGCATCCCATGCTCACAAATAATAAAATGGGCAGCCATATGAAATATATAACAAGATAACAATACTTTTTAGTTTTTTTTTTTTTGTTGAAATTCAATACTTTTTAGTTCAACAAAAAAAAAAAGATAACAATACTTTTTGGCCATAAGGGTAGTAGTACAATAAATGCTTTGTCCACAAGGGTTAGTAGTAGTAATAATGTGAAATGTTTTGGTCAAGATTGAAAAGGTGTGAAATTGGGATTATATATA
>BEHA01015948.1:960657-972920 GCA_002897215.1 Eschscholzia californica subsp. californica
TCAAAATGAAAAAAACTTCTTCACCACCTTCACCCCCTCCTCATGATGTTAATGATAACACAAGAACCACTACTACTGAAGTTGAAGTTCCCACTGTTTATAGAGGAAGAAGGTTTAAGATGGAAGATTTTGAGTTTATTAGAGATCTAAAAGTAAAAGGAGAAGGAGAATGAGGAGGTTGAAGTAATTTCAGCTCTGTTAAGTTATGTGTTTTGAAGAATGCAAGTGAAGAATGAGAAAATCATATGATGGGGGGATCTTTAAATTACATGTTTTTAACTTCTGTTTTGTTTTTCTAAGTAAGTAGTAGTAAGTATGATCTATCTATGAAATGTGTAATTTGTTCTTGTGGAGTAGTATTTTATTACCTAGCCTCTTCTTACCTTCCTGTTTTGATTTTATTTCCAAATGCTTCATACCCATCTTGTGAAATCAGTCAGATCTTTTCTCAAAAAAAAAATGAAATCAGTCAGATCTGATTCATCATACATCTAATAAACTTCAGTAGTAGATTATTAGAAAAAAAAAAAATTCAGAGAAATGGATAGATCATTAACAATCTATGAGACAAAAATGTTGATATATTTCAACAAAAAAACAAACAAACTAATTCATATAGTTGAGAATCTTATTACAATGTTACAAATGTTTGAAATAAGGGTCCGTTTGATACGTGTGAAAATACCAAGTGTGAAAACCATCATTTTCTGATGGAAAAGAAAACAATTTTCTTTTAGGGTCTGTTTGATTCGTTAGAATGTCTGAGTAAGAAAATCATTTTTTTTTTCTGATGAGAAAGAAAACAAGTTTCTTTCACATTAGAAATTCAAATTAAGGTGTTTGTTGGAGCCCTGAGAAATTGTGGGTGCCTTCAAAAGAAATAGACTATTGGACTTAAATTGAGGTACTTATTAGACTTCTTAGGGGTGTTTGTAAAAAAAATCATGTTCTTCCCCAAATTGAGTAATTGACCTAGAGAGAGAGAGAGTTATCCAGCAACAAGATCCTAAAGAAAACATAGAGAAGAAGATGATAATGAGATTCATGGGAATTAGTGGGTGCATAGATCAGGCGAAATTTCTGGTTAAACCACAAGTAGCAGCTTTAGCATATCATCAATATCTACTAAAGAAGAAGATGAATAAAAGCAAGAGCAGGAGCATCATAAAAGAGTTTGCATGCTTAAACCATCTATTAAAGAAGATGAACAAAATCAAGATCAGGAGCATCATAAAAAAGTATGCATGATTTATTAGTAGCAGCTTTAGATCAGGAGCATCATCAAATCAATTTTATGAAACAATGGGTCTTGGTGGGTGCATAAATCAGGCAAAATTTCTGGCGGGTATTATCACGGTAGTTAAGGAAGAATGGGTCTTGGTGGGTGCATAGATCAGGCAAAATTTTGGGTGGGTATCATCTCGGTAGTTAAGGAAGATGCGAAGTGATCCAAAAATTTAGGGTTCCGATTACTGCTCCAGCTTTCTTTGACTTCGAGTTCCCTACCCTGTGATTTTGAATAACCCAGATGATATGTAGATTATTATTGATGTTTGATGAAATTGTGAGTTCTCTTCTTCTCATTATCACCAACCTTGAATAACTTGCAGGTTTCAGTGAGACAGATAGAGAACTCGAAGGCAGTTTACGAGAGAAAGACGAGAAGAGAGATAAAAGAGAAAGAGGGAAGGAAGAGAGAGAGCGCGTACTTACCGTGTGAAAACGGTTTTCACATCTATTTTGTTGGAAACGAAATGGAGACATTTTCCCACTTTATTTTACCACGAGAAAGGTGTTTTCTTACTCACGAGGACCAACCAAACGCCCGAAAATCGATTTTCGTAAGAAAATCAATTTTCTCAGCCTATTTTCACACGTATCAAACAGACCCTTACATTAGAAATTCAATTTTTGGTGTTTGTTACAGTCTTAGGAAATTATGAGGTGTCTTTAAAAAGAAATATACGATTGGACTTCTTTGAAGTACTTATTGGACTTCCTTGAGATGCATGTAGAAAACATGACAAAGAAAAAGGTGTACAGACATCTAATCACCGTTAATATAATTGTCACCGATGTGGTATGAAAATTGAAGTTAGAGACTTCCAGTATGCCTAATAAATGTCCAACTAGTACACCAAGTGGTGGTAGACATTATGTGAGTTCTAAGTGATACTTCAGTGGTTGAAAAATTCAAATTGTAGTAAGTAATAAAATTGAGCGGAGTGCCCAAACAAATGAAAAAAAATGTTATATATATATATTTATGCCACGGTATAAACAATTGGTTATGAGCAAAAAAGACACTATTAATTTTTAGTTCACTTTAATTTCCATGAAGTCTTGGGATCAAATCCCAGTGGAAGTAGTTTATGACCAAGAATTATCCCATGTAATTTAGGCACTAAAGAAATTAGATGTTGTCAGGCTTTAAGCCTCTCTAATTATTGATTTAACTTAGACGGTTATCGTACGTATCACATCGTAATGATGTATCAATGTCTTGCAACGACTAACGTAGATCGTACTTATTAGATCGTAGACGATTTCTCAAAATATAATCCCACGAATTGAAATCCAACCTTTTTTTGTTTTATCTATCTTCTCCCCCGAGCACTCCACGTGTCCACTGCAAGAAAAGTTTTATGCGTATCTAGGGGTGGGATTTTGGCCCGGAAATCCGAAATCCCCCATATGGCCAAACAGAACTCCCTTATACGCCCCCAAACAAGACATGCCGACGTAGATAACTAGCCTCAAGGTTACTTATTACTTCTCCATAACCAACTCCTTATTTCATTTAGGGACATATTTGCCACCACTTTTACGAACTCGAAGCGGGGGTCCATCTTTTTGTTTGGTGTGAGAATGTAGGACCAAGATTATATTAAGCTTGAAACAAAAGACAATATTAAAAGATTAAAGGTCGTGGGGAAGCATTTTGCCAGTGATATCGACAATAATCAAAAGAGATTAAAAAAATACTCGAGAAAGATGGACGGAGGGAGAATTATCGGATTAAAATTATAGATCATCATATGAAGAGAGGGAGAGAGAGAGAAGACATGTAGATAGCTCTTTTGGCGCATGCAATGGAGAAATCAAGAGTTACCCTCTTTCTCAATCTACATCTCTAATATCTCTCTGTCGCCGACAAATGATACCTTTGTGTCATGTCATCTTTTTTCTATATTACGTATACAAAAATGTGTGGATGAATATATCTTGAGTGTCAAGACATGTAGATAGCTCTTTTGGCGCATGAAATTGAATCAAAAAAATCTTATTTTATGTTATTAATTTCAGGATTGTTTCAGTTTAAACTTTACAAATCCAACAATTAAATCATCATCATCATCAGTACGCCTGAATGTTTTGACAAGTTATTGAGTAATTTAGGTCAAACAATTGTTGAATTGTATTTTATAGTTGATGATAAAGATGGAATTAATTGGATTGAGTTCTTAAGAGGTTATATTAAAATGTTTGTGGAAGAATGTCTTCTTCTTCTTCTGTTTCTCTTATATTTACTAATAAAATTGAATGGACTACCGTACTAATTTGTTTTTGTCTTGTCACTCTGCATCAACACATGGCCTTGTGAGCCACTAATTAACCCCCTTTCAAAAGATTATCACATAATTCCAAAGCAAGTAAATGACTTGCTCTAGTCTGTATAAATAAACTCCAACTCAACCGAAAACCATACCATCTCCTCTTTCCTCTATTAATTATCTTTTTCCCTCAAGACAATCTAGTTTCTTTATTGTCCAACAATGTTTAAGTTTGGCAAAACAAAGCAGAAACGGAGTTCCAAACAACCTTCACAAAGTCATGCCTCACGAAATGGTGATGATTTTGGAAATCGAGGAAAAGTATTTGATTTTAATGACTTATCAAGTGATCTTCACAATTTAGATTATGGTAGGTATTACAGTTTGATTATGATGGCTGTGATCATTCACAATCAAGTGATCATATACGATTGGACTTCTTTGAAGTACTTATTGGACTTCCTTGAGATGCATGTAGAAAACATGACAAAGAAAAAGGTGTACAAACATCTAATCATTGTGAATATATATAATTGTCACCGATGTGGTATGAAGGGGGTATTAGTCACGTGTTTGTCGTACTGCTAAACGCTTGGTTAACCTTTACCAAAATTTCATTAAGGCGAAAGGAAAAGAGATAGAAGCCAATTTGGCAAATTTTGAAGTACAGATGAATACAACTCCTTTGGATATTTCTGATTAGTTCACATATCATAGTGACAATAAGTTGAAATATCAATAGATCCGACTCGTGGATGTTTCAGATTTTTTTGCAATCCAAGTGGCAAAAATATTGATGTTTTACTAGAATCCACGATAAATCGTTCGTAATCCGTAGGAAGAATAATAGAACTGATCATAATCCATGAGTAATCTCAATGATTATCTTTTGATTTTGTATTCATTACTTTTTGGAAATGTAAAGTGGGAGTTTAGAAAGTTCTATATATTTAGCTACCGAACATATTTAATTTTGAATAAAAGTTTCTTTATATGTTCACTAGTGATCGGCGCCCGCCCGACCAATATCCGGTTTGCCCGACTATCCAAACGGTCACGGACGGGCACTTTGTTAGGGAAAAATCCGAAATGTCCGCCCGTTTTGTCCGGATGTTCGAGTTGACACTTAGGACCTTTGCCCGTTCCGCCCGGACCAGTTGAGTTAGTGTCTGTTTTCTGCTTGTCCGGACCTATTCCCACCCCTATGCGCATCCTACAGAAATACTAATGACACCCTTGTGCGAGCAAAACATTTTATAGAAGAGGCACCTATAGAAGCATTGTGGGGGCGCCTATTGAATTCTCCTAAGTATAAGAGTTTTCAACAAAGAAAAAAATTGGTGGGACCTACGATTGGATCTTTCAGTTGGTTTCAATCACTCTGAATGAGCACATGCCGTTTTTTTTGTTGAACTATGAGCACATGGCCTTGTACCTTCAATTGTACCAATTCTTGGTTTAAGTGGGTGAACGACTGTTGGAACAAATAAAGGCAACATCAACTATTTCACACAAGTCCAAATTCTCTCTCTCTTCAAATAGTGGAATTTGGTCAAAATTCCCTAAGAAATTATGATTTTGTGTAAAAAGATTCATCAAAATGTTTTAGGCTTCACCTCCCTAATGGCAATTATGTAATCTTCAATTTCAATAAAAAGACCAACCTAACCCTAGTCTAAGAAAATACCTTGCAAACACCTTGCACTGCCTTGTAAACTTGCAGAGCCTTGCAAACACCTTGCATGATTTTTGCAAACACCTTGGATAGCCTTGCAAACAAATTGCAGAGCCTTGTGAACACCTTGCAGAGCCTTGCGAACACCTTGCATGACTTTTGCAAATACCTTGCACAACCTTGCTAACACCTTGCAGAGCCTTGCAAAGCTTTGCAGAGTCTTGCAAACACCTTGCAGAGCCTTGCAAACACCTTGCAGAGCCTTGCACACACCTTGCAATGCCATGCAAATGGTTTGCAAATTAGTTTTTGAATTGATTTAACATGAAATTTGTTACAAATTATTATATTTTGTCTAATAGAATGTTGTGTCGAAAAACTAGTTTAAACCCGTACAAATTCATAATAGTCATTTTATAAGCTCTAGCACCATCATTTTACTTTTCTTCGAAAAAACTTCCAAAGCTTTCATGAAATTCTCAATTTGAACATAAATACCAATCATGATTGTCCAAGAAAAAAATATTTCTCACAAACATTTCATCTAACAACTTTATAGCTATTTCAACCAACCTACGTCTTGTATAACCAACTAAAGTTACATTCCAAGCAACAACATCTCTTTCAAGCATTTTATCAAACACATTACTTGCATCAACTATACTTTCACAACTTCCTTATAAATCCAACAAATAAGTTTGAACATAAACATCAAAACTAACAAATTGTCATCCATCGTTCATAACTCAATGAAAATAAAGCAATGAAGAAGTTGGATTATACCTTCAAACACTATCAAATTCTCCTTACATTGAAAGCATATAAAACTTTCTCTCTAGAATTTAAAACCAAAAACTAAATCAAACCCCTTAAAAGCCTCTTCAAACAACAAGCAAACAGATTAAATCACCAAAACCTAAAACATCAACCTATCTTATAGCCAAAATCGATTCAAACCCCAAAAATTTTAATCGGCGTCGACAATCCAACTCGGTTCGTTCATGAGAAAAACTCAAGTTCCTGATTTATTAGTTAGATTATTACTAGGTATTTCTAATTGAATGAAGGGTATTTTTGACTCTTAAAAAGTTGGTGCCTTTAAAAATGTCCTTCAAGCCTATTTTTATAACTTACTTGGGGTCTAGCTAGTTAAAAAGATGGGTTGTCTTTTTAACAAAAAAATACAAGAAATTGGACCTCCTGCTTCAAATAACTACTACGTACAAAACTTACTACCCACATGGCCCACCCTAAAGATTCACTAGTATATAAGAGTCCTAAAGATGATCAGTTCACTGAACCCCAAATTCAATTTGGAGAAGAGACTTCATTTTATAAAGGCACCATACAAAAGTCGAGTAACTATATTAGTTTTTACGGACACTGTAGAATTTTCCTACAACCTATCAAACCCTATAAATTGGAATTTCTAATATAAAAATGGCAGTTTTCTTTCCCATTAGAAAGTGATGGTTTTCATAATCATTTTGTAGGCAAGTCCACTTCTTGAAGATGAGACATCAACGTTGTTAAAGTATATCACCAGGCCCAAGAACACACAAGCCCACCGACGTCATGAGGATGACCGGCCGATTAAGAAGAGCAAGCCCAAGCCGGCTATAATTAGGGTTTCCTAATTATTAATAGTTTCCTAACTATTAATTGTTATTTTATGTAATAACTTGTATAAGGAAGTTTCCATGTTTCCTAGATTTACTTCTATATGTAACTTACATGTAAACCTATAAATACTCATGTAAACTATATGAATAAACACGGCCTTTGGTATAGGAAGAGCAACGTTTAGTAAAGACAGTGCGTTAGAAAAGTCAATTTATGTATTTGCTCTTCTTTTACCAAATTAGTATAAAGAGGGCGTTATAAGGATCATCTAATAAATATTGTTAAAATATAAGGACTTTAATAAAAATGAATAATAAATCTAATATTCTATTCTCTTATAGTTTTCTCTCACATAAACAACATCAATATTATCAACATCACCATTAGTAATAAAAACTTGCAAAGTTTACCATCACTGTAGTCTTAGTTTCAAGCTTTTAATGATGCTTCAAGATCTCATGGATTAAGAACCACCATTAATGAAGAAGGGGGCATCCTACATCAATAAAGAAAAGTCCTTGT
This sequence comes from Eschscholzia californica subsp. californica, assembly GCA_002897215.1. NCBI lineage: Eukaryota > Viridiplantae > Streptophyta > Magnoliopsida > Ranunculales > Papaveraceae > Eschscholzia > Eschscholzia californica. The sequence continues at coordinate 968,032 of BEHA01015948.1, forward strand.
ACTTAAACAATCGACTTAAACGAAACCATCGACTTAAGCGAGGACATCGACTAAAACGAAGATATCGACTTAAACAAAGACCTATATAATGAAGATAATATGTCTCAGGTAAAGGAAAATAATTTTTTTGTCTTCCTCTATGATTGAACAAACTTTTTAGGGTTTTAGGTCGTTTTTGTTTCGTAAAAGGTTTTTGGTTGGGTCGACTGAAAAAGACAACAAATTTCAGTCGGACCGGCTGAAAAAGATAACAAATTTCAGTCGGGTCCGCTGAAAAAAACAATAAATTCGGTAGAGCCAGCTGAAATTGTTCTGTTTTTTCATCCGCTATGGACGAAATTTGTTTAAATTTTCAGTTGTTCTAGATGAAACTATAACCAAAACAAATCAATCAGTTCAGAAGATGAGGAAGAACTCTTACCTTTCCTTCTTTGTATTCTTCATTGCAATATTGATACTTGAAATTTTCAAAAGTTACTTTAATCAGTGTTGAAACCCTAAAAATGCATGGAGAAATCAAGCAATAACAAGGATTAAAAACCCCTCTATGGAGATGAGTGTTGTGTTAGTCATCTAGGGTTTAGGTTTCCATCTCCATCTCTCTCTCTCTCTCTCTCTCTCTCTCTCTCTCTCTCTCTCTCTTTGATCGAAACGAACAAGTTTTGGGGTTTTTCTTTCTTTTGGTTGAACAGGTTCTAAGGGTGTTTATCTCCCTTCTCTCTCTTTGATCGATGAACAAGTTTTTGGTCGAACATGATTTTTCTCTCTTCCCTATCTTTTGTTCGAAAAATATTTTGAGGGGAGAGACCAAAGTTTAAAATTGAGATATTTTAGAAAATAGTGTTTATCTCTCCCTATTCTAAAAGAATGTTTTCCCTATCTAATGCACTGCCTTTGCTAAAAATTGCTCTTCCTATACCAAAAGCCATAAACACACAGAGAAAACTTTCTCACATCTCTCTCTCTCTCTCTTACACATTTTCTCCTTCTCTCTGTGTGTTCAAGTTAATTTTTATCACTATTATTATCAAGGTAATTTACCTCTTCACATGGTATAAGAGCCTATTCATTATTTTATTTGAAAATCAATATCTTCTATCATGACTACTACTGAAATCGATTCTGGAGACTATACTCCTCATTCTTCACCTAATCCGGTGTTTGATGTCGGGTCGGTTGAATTTCAGACTAACTACCAACCTAATAATAAAATAATCACAAAATTTCAATTTAAACTTCATTAAAAAGGTTAATGTAGTCATCCATCACAAGATTATAGCGTGATACCTACAAATAAGGAGTATTTTATCGAGTTTTTTGTAAAAAAAAACGTGATGAGTTTGGGTAGGGGTGAGATTCAGTCAGGCTCGAGCGAGAAAGAGGCGGACTCGGGCACCAAAGTCTCTAGCCCGCTACTAGTAGTCGGGCGGATCAGGCCAGACAGACTCAACATATTCACCGCCCGTTGCCCATCAGAGCCCGCCTGCTCGAGCGGGCTCCATCGGTGACCGTCCGGACGGGTTTGGGTAATTTTATTTAAAATAATAATTAAATAACAAGATTTCACATATAAAAAAACATAATTACTTAAAATATCATTTCGTTTCACACATGATTACATTTTTAACCATTGTTGTCACTTTTACTGTTAGATTATAGAGAGAGTCATTGAGATCGAAGACAAAGTCAAGTCAGTAGTTACCGAGAGACAGTAGGATAACGGAGGTGAGACAAAGAGATCTGATTAATAGATTATAGATGAGATCATGAGATGAGATGAATAGATTACTAATGGATAATGGAGGCAGAGAGAGGCAGTAATTAGGGTAAAAATGAGGATCTGATTGAGAAGTCTTTTTATAGGAGACCAAGGGGCGTTTTCATCAGATCCAACGGCTGAAAGGCGCGGATATGAAGGCATGTCCGAGTCCCGTCCCTTATAGTCCTAACCATCGGGGCGGGTCTGTCCGGCTCGGTAGCAGTCGGTCTTCGGGTACTAACGGTCCGGGCGGATTGGGCCGACTCTCGGGTTCCCGAACTGTTTTCCCACCCTTAATCTTGGGGGATGATTTTATATTCTTTTGAGTTTGGAGCTCGACTACATTGACCATTTGAACTGCACTCTCTCTTAATGTCATAACTAATTACATGTTTGCCATTTTCTCTTAATATCCGTTTGGGTTAATCAAAACCTACAAAGAAAATGGTTATAATCGAAGGAGTTTTCTAAGAGTTTTTTTTTCTTGATAATAGGTACTGGTTTTCCCGTCTCTTCTTATTTTTTTCTGCTCTTATAAAATCAAATGTAGGGCTCTAAGTTTTCATTTTCAATTCTTGAGATAATACTGATTTGTTTTTCTTATTTCTTGTTTTGATTGATTAATTTTAGATATTTCGATATTATAAATGAATGTTTAAACAATATTTTGTGTTGCTTTGTGTATTGATTCCTCTTTCGATACCTAGCGTGAGGACTGGTAGCTTTACACACATTTGAACACCAGTGTGGACCTTGTGAATCCCATAGCAAACAAAAAATGATTTTCTCCTAAGATCTTTGACGACATTCGGGTGCCCCTGCAAAAAGTCAAAAGAGGTTAGAAAATTTGTATGGTGTAAGTTTCAAGCTAAGAAATTATATTGCACAACTTGGCATGCGAAACATATGTCCCTCGAGATTATTATGGGTAACTACGAGGAGTGGCATAGGCTAGCACCTGAGTTATGCATGCATGTCTCAAAGTCAAATCCGTGTAGTGTTGCTTCATGTAGTAAGGATGACGACATTGGTTAGTTCAAATCATTGTGCATTTCTTACAAGGCGAGCTTAGATGTGTTTATTAGTGGATCTAGGCCAATTTTAAACATTGGTGTTTGCTAAAGGGAGAGTATGGGGTATCATTGTGCCTGAGAATCATGTCAAACAGTATATGTTCCGTTGACATTTGATGTAGTGTATTTTTTGTTATATATAGGTTGGGCTGTGATTTTCCCTCCATTATTTAGATCCCCAACTCAATTTTTGTTTATTCTATGTCATGTTATCTTCAAAACCCTAAGCACACTGTTGATGTGGTTGTCTAAGTGATTGGTTGTGTTGGTATAAATTCTAAGCACACTCATATTCGATTTGTGAGTTTCATCCGTTAATCCATCATTTGCAAGGAATTCCATGTTGGGAGTCAACGGGAGGTTACCAAGATGTAAGGCGGGACTCGTCCGGAACGGTTACTGGCGTGTGGGTGGAGAGACTAGACGTTGATTTTCTTTTTAACATAGACATACCAATAACAGTTTAGAAAATAGAAACCAGAGAAACAATGTAGCCAAAAAATGATTAGAAAGGTAAAGATGACAACTTTCATAAAAATAAAAACTAAAGATAACAATACTTTTTGGCCATAAAAGTAGTACGCTAAATGTTTTGGCCACAAGGGTTAGTAGTAGTAATAATGTGAAATGTTTTGGTCAAGACTGAAAAGGTGTGAAATTGGGATTATATATATAGTTACCTTACTGTCTTCAATATCTCACTAGTCTAAAGGTGTGAAATTGGGATTATGTGGGTCTTTCTGATATAAACATTCTGATTTGAGTTCTTCACATAAATGATGGCGGATTACAATGAGGGCCGTTGAGCGTCTGTAAAGCGGTTCATTATTTACCTCGCAAATTGTCTTCTCTAGTTGTTTGACCTCTAGATGGGCTTCGATTTCAAGCTTCCAAGTAATATAGTTTTTCCCCGATAAGTCGAGGGTTGTAAAATCAATACTTGTTAGAGACGACATATCGAACTTGAAAATTTACGAATTACCTGTAAAGTTTGATAGTCCCTTTGAGTTGATTGAAATCTTTTCTACTACTAGAGCCTTCGTACTGATAACGTAAAATAACTCTATTGTGAAATATGGAGGAGATTAAACTAAAGATGACAAGGTTTCAAGAAAGCTGTAGTGATTTTATTCTCTGGTTTTTACACCCATAAAGTAACAACAAGTTATGGTATATTTATACCCAAATGAAGTAGCCATAAAGATGACACATGAACCAACCATGTGTAAAAAAAAAATATGTACATTGAATCCTCATTACTTCAAGTATTATCTATGGGCAACTATAATGGCTCTTGACAATATCCAAGACACTTAGTCTATTGGCATCCCATGCTCACCAATAATAAAATGGGCAGCCATATGAAATATATAACAAGATAACAATACTTTTTGGCCATAAGGGTAGTAGTACAATAAATGCTTTGTCCACAAGGGTTAGTAGTAGTAATAATGTGAAATGTTTTGGTCAAGATTGAAAAGGTGTGAAATTGGGATTATATATATAGTTACCTTACTGTCTTCAATAAAAAAAAAAAAAAACTAAAGATAACAATACTTTTTGGCCATAAGGGTAGTAGTACAATAAATGTTTTGGCCACAAGGGTTACTAGTAGTATTAATGTGAAATGTTTTGGTCAAGATTGAAAAGGTGTGAAATTGGGATTATATATAGTTACCTTACTGTCTTCAATATCTCACTAGTCTAGGGGGGGGGGGGGGGGGGGGGGGGCAAGACTTTCGCGGACTCTTGAGAGTCCGCGAAAGTCTGAGGCATTCAAATCCAGACATTTGAGAGTCCACGAAAGTCTGAGGCATTCAAATCCAGACATTTGAGAGTCTATGAAAGTCCAAGGCATTCGATTGTAGACAAAATATGTCCCAGACTTTGGTGGACTTCATAGTTTGATGAATTTGTGAAGGATTTGAGACAAATTTGAAAGCCAAAATGTCTTTCAAAAAACAAGAGACATTTGAAGTCCATCATGTGATCAAACAACAATAATAATATTAAAATAATAAATGTCTACCAAATGTCCATCAATGTCCACAAATATT
>BEHA01015948.1:998927-1009298 GCA_002897215.1 Eschscholzia californica subsp. californica
GTCTTGGGATCAAATCTCAGTGGAAGTAGTTTATGACCAAGAATTATCGCATGTAATTTAGGCACTAAAGAAAATAGATGTTGTCAGGCTTTAAGCCTCTCTAATTATTGATTTAATTTAGACGGTTATCAGGGCCGGCCCTGAGTTTTTGGTGGCCCGAAGTGAGATTAAAAAATGTGGCCCCTTCGAATATAGCAAATCGTAAAATTATATAACAAAAACTTATTAGTGCGTATATAATCACTTGAACATTGTTCTTACATTTTTAGATGCAAAATTCACACATCGAATGACTAGTGATATGTGTTTTTCGTGACTTGAATCGAAAATGCAATGAAGTATAACTGAGAAGTACTAAACATCTTTAGTTTTTTCACAATAAAATTTAGTCTCAAAACCAACTTCAATATCGATTCATTTTTAATTTTGTGACTAAGGTTATGGTAATGCGTTTCACCATGTTAGATACGACGAAAGTGCAATTGTAGTACCTAATCAAATTTGACAATTCATTCAATTGTAAAATGTTGGTCACTTAATTGTTGAGTGAGAAAAGAGATATGTAGAATGTTGATTACTTAAATGATTGTTAAATATTGAGTGAAAAAAGAGAATTTGATTCTAGTGATTTGGATATAAAGATTACAACTTTTTTTTGTTGAAGTGATATAAAAATTACATAAAAATTGGAAAGATAAAAAACTGATTAAGGATTTGAATTTTGAAGCTAAAAAATAGTAATGACTTTTTTATTTGTGAAGTTGAAGCACGAATAGATTAGAAGGTTAGGGATTTTAGGTAGAAGTAATTTGGAAAAATGAGTTTCTTGAACTTATTAGTTTAGGTTAAAAATAAAAAGGTCTGGTGGGGAAGAATAAACAAAAAAAGGGTTTAATTAAATAGAAAAAGTCAAGGGGGTAGTTGGTGGGCCCAAATTAGTTTTAAGACCGTAGCTGCTCGTAAAACTAGTTTTAACACCTAATAGAAATGGAGTGGCCTCAAATTTGATAGCCCAACACGAGCAGGTAACTCATTTAACAATGGGTGCTTTCAAAATATTTACTTAAAAATAAATGAGCTCGGTGGCCCCCAAAATTTGGTGGCCCAAAGCTAGGCTTTGCTCGCTTTGGGCCAGGGCCGGCTCTGACGGTTATCGTACGTATCACATCGTAATGATGTATCAATGTCTTGCAACGAGTAACGTAGATCGTACTTATCAGATCGTAGACGATTTCTCAAAATATAATCCCACGAAATGATTGAAATCCCGAGCACTCCACGTGTCCACTGCAAGAAAAGTTTTATGCGCATCTAGGGGTGGGATTTTGGCCCGGAATTCCGAAATCCGCTCACGACCGCCTGAGTCCGAAGGGTTTGTGACCTTCCGATGCCCGAAGCGGTCCGTTCCCGCCCGATCGAAAGAGCTTAAGCGGGCGGACGCGGGCATACGTCCTTAACCGGTGATCCGACCGAGTCCGCCCGCTTATATAGCCCGCTCGACCCAACCCTTCCATACCCGTCCGTTTATCTTACCCGTAATCCTAGAATACACAATAAACCGTTCGTAATCCATAGGAAGAATAATACAACTGATCATAATCCATGAGTAATCTCAATGATTATCTTTTGATTTTGTATTCATTATTTTTTGGAAATGTAAAGTGGGAGTTTAGAAAGTTGTATATATTTAGCTACCAAACATATTTAATTTTGAAAAAAAATTTCTTTATTTGTTCACTAGTGACCGGCGCCCGCCCGACCAATATCCGGTTTGCCCGACTATCAAAACGGTCACGGACGGGCACTTTGTTGGAGAAAAATCCGAAATGTCCGCGCCGTTTTGTCCAGATGTTCGAGTTGACACTTAGGACCTTTGCCCGTTCCGCCCGGACCAGTTGAGTTAGTGTCTGTTTTCCACTTGTCCGGACCGACTCCCACCCTTGTGCGAGCAAAACATTTTATAGAAGAGGCACCTATAGAAGCATAGTGGGCGCCTATTGAATTCTCCTAAGTACAAGAGTTTTCAACAAAGAAAAAAAAATTGGTGGGACCTACGATTGGATCTTTCAGTTGGTTTCAATCACTCTCCATGAGCACATGCCCTTTTTTTTCAATAGTGATAGGGGGACTCCCTGGGGATACTCCCAAGTGTACTCTTCCTCACAAGACAAGGCCATTGGTCTTTTCACTCTGACAAAATCGTGAAAAGACCAAAATGACCTTGTCATTGTGAGGGGGAGTACACTTGGGGAGTATCTTAGGGAGTCCCCAATTCATTATCCTTTTTTTTTGTGTTGAACTATGAGCACATGGCCATGTACCTTCTATTGTACTAGTTCTTGCGTTCGAGTAGGTGAACGACTGTTGGAACAAATAAAGGCAACATCTCAATTATTTCACACAAGTCCAAATTCTCTCTCTTCAAATAACTACTACGTACAAAACTTACTACCCACATGACCCACCCTAAAGATTCACTAGTACGTAAGAGTGTTAATTCTATTTTGAAATACAATAATGTATCAAAAGTATGATTCTCTGCAAGACTTCTACAATGAGTAGTCACGATTATATAATTGATATTCAACTATAAGAATTTTGAAGAGTACTCATATAGCAAAATAAATATGTGATTCAAAGAGATATAAAAAAATAGTTTTTGTACTAATACATATAAAGAAATATGCATATTTCATAGTGAAAATTAATAAACCTATAAGTTATCGACAAAAGTTTGTGGGTGAAATAATTATCTGTTTAAATTTCCCCACGGAATTTCAACAAAAGAAATTCTTCCACGGAATAAAAGTGTGATAACACATATCCTTGCAAGGAGATCCAGGGCTCAATTAGCTTAGAGTGCCCAAAGTATTTTCATTTAAAATGTAATAGAGGGCCCAAATAGCTTAGAGTGGCCAAAGAGTTTTCATTTAAAATGTAATAGAATATAAATGTAGGCAATGGGATTCCAACCCAAGACGTCTGCTGAGCAGAACCAACGCCGGAACCAACTTGAAATATGAATACGCTCACACCTATATGATCCCTAAACTAAAACACCAAGAGCCCGACTTCGAAGTACTAGAAATGGAGCTCTATAGTGTTCTGTGATCGGGTTCCGTTCACTTCATAGATTGAATCTTGATCGGCAATTACCGATAAAAGCATACACAATAGAGATTCCCATTGGGTTCTCCCAATTGAATAACCAACAAAAACTACTCGTTTTCATCGAAAAAAAAAACAAAAACTACTCGTCAATTTCGTAGTTTCTTCAACATTGTATTTGCATCAAACCTTTAGTTTTTTCTTAAAAAAACAACAAGAATTAAGCAAAACTCACCTTGATTCTTCACTTATAACCAAAGCAAATAAAAAATAACAATTCACATCATCACATATTAGAAGTTTATAATATGTGATGATGTGAATTTTGATTTATGAATGATATACAGGATCAAGAAATATCCACAACATTACTATAACAAAACCAAGAAATACCAACATAAATCAAAATTAAAACAAAACTTTCATGATTTGATAACATCAATGATATAAACCGGCCGAATTTGAAGGAATAATACTTTCCATTTTTCAGACCATCAAAAAACTTACAATTTTGAGACTGATATATAGGATAATTATCATCCCAAACCCATTTTCCTTTAAATAAATCACAATTTTCATTACCATCTTTTTCAAGAAATTCAAACCTTTCATTTCTAATTCCATCTTCTTCCAGTACTTTGGATCTTTCGCTACAAACGATAAAGTGATGAACTATCTAAGTTTGTTATTATTACCAAGAATTTAAATTCCTTCAAGTTTTTCGATTTTACTAGTCCTTACGCATTTTGGGTCTTTTTGCTACCTACGATAAACTGAACCATCTAGTTTTCTACATTTAACTATTTTCTTGTTCATGATTCCGACCTAAGCACTATATGACTAACAATCAAACAATTCACCTTTCACCCATTTATACACATTTCAAAAACTAGATATAGTGTAACTCAATAAAAGAGCACCAGAAGTACCACTAGTAAGTACCTAGGTAGGGCATCACATGCAACATGAATGACACTTAAATTTAACAAGAGACTAGAACTACAACCTGGACCCATTTTTGTAAGAAAACCATTTTGAAAGCCAAAGAGAGTGAAATAGCAAGTGAATTGGTAACAAGGCATATGATACATCTTAATGGCCACTAGGCATCTTTAATATTTGAAGAAACTATAAAGAGTGGAGTGTCTAAAGATGCACACTGAAATTGACATTGTAATAATCGCACAGAATTTGTCATTGTAATATTCGTGATGATCGTGGTACATTTTGTCGACAAGATTGAACCGGTCCTGCCACAGAGACCACAACTCTTATGTATGATTCCTCGTGAAAATGAGAATGAGTACAAGCACAAAGTAGACAAGGATGCTTCATCGATTGTCATTGTTCTCTTTTTTTTTGTTGAAGATTGTCATTGTTCTCTTGAAAAACTAAACATGAATATGTTTTGAAGTGAGTGAAAATTGTACCTTTTCATTTTGGTGCCCATAGTAATTTATCAATCAAATAAAATGATCCTTAGTAATTTATAAAGCAAATATATCTATTATCTATCTATTTTATAAAACGCAACGGTAGTTTATTGATCTAACGACTAAAATTGAATTTGAAATTCATTAAATCACAACTTTTCTCGCACATTTTGTTTCACATTGAGACTTCCTAAATTAAACATCTCACTGTTATTTTCTTACAACTCATTTTTTATCTATCTCTTTCTCTCTTTCTGAATTCAGAAAATAACTACCCAAAAAAAATCTATGGAAACTAATTCACCCACTTCTCACGTATCTCTCTCTCTACAAACACCCTTAATATAAATTTAAATAATTATCTAACCTCCCTCTATTAAATGAATGTAACTTCATTTTTCCGTTCTTCTTCATTGTTTTAGTTTTTTTTTGTTAAGATTTTTTTCTTTGTTCTGACAAATATTTATGATTTTTATTTTCAGGCTTAAATCGATCTCCACATATCACTCTCATGAGTGGAAAGTGGTGGTTCACAATTCCTGAATATATTGGAGAGTGGTAAAGTCTAGACCTTCAGAATTTCACAAACACTGCATGAGCACATGGCCTACGATCAATCTTTTTCTCACATGGTTTCAATTACTCTGCATCAGCACATGGCCATGAACATTCAATTGTACTAATTCTTGGGTTCGAGTAGGTGAACGACTGTTGGAACAGATAAAGGCAACATCTCAATTATTTCACACAAGTCCAAATTCTCTCTCTTCAAATAATTACTACGTACAAAACTTATTACCCACATGGCCCACCCTAAAGATTCACTAGTATGTAAGAGTGTTAATTCTATTTTGGCCCACCCTAGAGATGACCAGTTCATTAAAATACACCCCCAAAGATGACCAACTGCTAAATTGCTCCTTCAACCATTTTTTTTATTAGATTTCTCCGTGACGTTTAACATCAGTTCCAAATTTGCCCTCTTTTTTGTTTTTGTATATATTTACCAAATTATAGATTTTGTCAAAAGTGGAATCAAATGTATTTGTTATGAAAAATAGAAAGAAAAATATTAGAGAGAGAAAGATGGGTGATCCAAAACGGACATTCACCAGATTCGTGCGCCTGCTAGAGGGTCAAATCTTCTACTGCCAATCTTCATCGCTTGATCATCATCATCACATCTTCAAAACCCTAAGCACACTGTTGATGTGGTTGTCTAAGTGATTGGTTGTGTTGGTATAAATTCTAAGCACACTCATATTCGATTTGTGAGTTTCATCCGTTAATCCATCATTTGCAAGGAATTCCATGTTGGGAGTCAACGGGAGGTTACCAAGATGTAAGGCGGGACTCGTCTGGAACGGTTACTGGCGTGTGGGATAGAGAGACTAGACGTTGATTTTCGTTTTAACATAGACATACCAATAATAGTTTAGAAAATAGAAACCAGAGAAACAATGGAGCCAAAAAATGAATAGAAAGCTAAAGATAACAACTTTCATAAAAAAAATAAAAAAAAAACTAAAGATAACTACTTTTTGGCCATAAGGGTAGTAGTACAATAAATGCTTTGGCCACAAGGGTTAGTAGTAGTAATAATGTGAAATGTTTTGGTCAAGATTGAAAAGGTGTGAAATTGGGATTGTATATATAGAGTTACCTTACTGTCTTCAATATCTCACTAGTCTAAGTCTTTTTCACCAGCCCGGCCGTTTCTCTCTCTCTCTCTAGCCCTTTCAATTCATCTCTTTTATCAAAATGAAAAAACCTTCTTCACCACCTTCACCCCCTCCTCATGATGTTAATGATAACACAAGAACCAGTACTACTGAAGTTGAAGTTCCCACTGTTTATAGAGGAAGAAGGTTTAAGATGGAAGATTTTGAGTTTATTAGAGATCTAAAAGTAAAAGGAGAAGGAGAAGGAGAAGGAGGAGGTTCAAGTAATTTCAGCTCTGTTAAGTTATGTGTTTTGAAGAATGCAAGTGAAGAATGAGAAAATCATATGATGGGGGGATCTTTAAATTACATGTTTTTAACTTCTGTTTTGTTTTTCTAAGTAAGTAGTAGTAAGTATGATCTATCTATGAAATGTGTAATTTGTTCTTGTGGAGTAGTATTTATTACCTAGTCTCTTCTTTCCTTCCTGTTTTAATTTTATTTCCAAATGCTTCATACCCATCTTGTGAAATCAGTCAGATCTTTTCTCAAAAAAAAAAATGAAATCAATCAGATCTGATTCATCATACATCTAATAAACTTCAGTAGTAGATTATTAGAAAAAAAAAGATTCAGAGAAATGGATAGATCATTAACAATCTATGACACAAGAATGTTGATATATTTCAACAAAAAAAACAAACAAACTAATTCATATAGTTGAGAATCTTATTACAATGTTACAAATGTTTGAAATAAGGGTCCGTTTGATACGTGTGAAAATACCAAGTGTGAAAACCATCATTTTCTCATGGAAAAGAAAACAATTTTCTTTTACATTTACCTACCAAACATATTTAAGTTTGAATAAAAATTTCTTTATTTGTTCACTACTGACCGGCGCCCGCCCGACCAATATCCGGTTTGCCCGACTATCAAAACGGTCACGGACGGGCACTTTGTTGGAGAAAAATCCGAAATGTCCGCCCGTTTTGTCCGGATGTTCGAGTTGACACTTAGGACCTTTGCCTGTTCCGCCCGGACCAGTTGAGTTAGTGTCTGTTTTCTACTTGTCCGGACCGGCTCCCACCCTTATGCGCATCCTAGAGAAATACTAATGACACCCTTGTGCGAGCAAAACATTTTATAGAAGAGGCACCTATAGAAGCATAGTGGGGCGCCTATTGAATTCTCCTAAGTACAACACAAGTCCAAATTCTCTCTCTTTAAATAACTACTACGTACAAAACTTACTACCCACATGGCCCACCCTAAAGATTCACTAGTATGTAAGAGTGTTAATTCTATTTCGAAATGCAATAATGTATCAAAAGTATAATTCTCTGCTAGACTGCTACAATGAGCAGTCACGATTATATAATTGATATTCAGCCATAAGAATTTTGAAGAGTACTCATATAGCAAAATAAATATGTGATTCAAAGAGATAAAAAAAAAAATAGTTTTTGCACTAATACATATAAAGAATTATGCATATTTCATAGTGAAAATTAATAAACCTACAAGTTATCGAGAAAAGTTTGTGGGTGAAATAATTATCTGTTTAAATTCTTCCACGAAATTTCAACAAAAAAATAAAATTCTTCCACGGAATTTCAACAAAAAAAATTCTTCCACGGAATTTCAACAAAAAAAATTCTTCCACGGAATAAAAGTGTGATAACACATATCCTTGCAAGGAGATCCAGGGCTCAAATAGCTTAGAGTGCCCAAAGAGTTTTCGTTTAAAATGTAATAGAATATAAATGTAGGCAATGGGATTCCAAGCCAAGACGTCTGCTGAGCAGAACCAATGCCGGAACCAACTTGCTAGCTACTGAAACTTGAAATATGAGTACGCTCACACCTATATGATACCTGAACTAAAACACCAAGAGCCCGACTTTGAAGTACTAGAAATTGAGCTCTATAGTGTTCTGTGATCGGGTTCCGTTCACTTCATAGACTGAATCTTGATCGGCAATTACCGATAAAAGCATACACAATAGAGATTCCGATTGGGGTTCTCCCAATTGAATAACCAACAAAAACTACTCGTCAATTTCGTAGTTTCTTCGACATTGTATTTGCATCAAACCTTTAGTTTTTTCTTAAAAAAACAACAAGAATTAAGCAAAACTCACCTTGATTCTTCACTTATAACCAAAGCAAATAAAAAATAACAATTCACATCATCACATATTAGAAGTTTATAATATGTGATGATGTGAATTTTGATTTATGAAGGATATACAGGATCAAGAAATATCCACAACATTACTATAACAAAACCAAGAAATACCAACATAAATCAAAATTAAAACAAAACTTTCATGATTTGATAACATCAATGATATAAACCGGCCGAATTTGAAGGAATAATACTTATCAGGTCTTCCATTTTTCAGACCATCTAAAAACTTACAATTTTTAGACTGATATATAGGATAATTATCATCCCAAACCCATTTTCCTTTAAATAAATCACAATTTTCATTACCATCTTCTTCAAGAAATTCAAACCTTTCATTTCTAATTCCATCTTCTTCCAGTACTTTGGATCTTTCGCTACAAATGATAAAGTGATGAACTATCTAAGTTTGTTATTATTACCAAGAATTTAAATGGTTTTCGTTCAAGTTTTTTCCGATTTTACTAGTCCTTACGCATTTTGGGTCTTTTTGCTACATACGATAAACTGAACCATCTAGTTTTCTATATTTAACTATTTCCTTGTTCATGATTCCGACCTAAGCACTATATGACTAACAACCAAACAATTCACCTTTCACCCTTTTATACACATTTCAAAAGCTAGATATACTGTAACTCAATAAAAGGAGCACCAGAAGTACCACTAGTAAGTACCGAGGTAGGGTATCACATGCAACATGAATGACACTTAAATTTAACAAGAGACTTGAACTACAACCTGGACCCATTTTTGTAAGAAAACCTTTTTGAAAGCCAAAGAGAGTGAAATAGCAAATGAATTGGTAACAAGGCATATGATACATCTTAATGGCCACTAGGCATCTTTAATATTTGAAGAAACTATAAAGAGTGGAGTGGTTAAAGATGCACACTGAAATTGACATAGTAATAATCGCACAGAATTTGTCATGTTGGAATATTTAACCTTATTATACATGCATATAACCAAATACAAATACCTTATTATATGACATGTATAATCTAAACTAGACATGCTCTCCACAAGATTCAAAGAGATTAAACTAATCACGGAAGCGTACCTTGATCCATAGCTAAAAGATGGTTGGGTAGGGTTGATCTTCCACTTGGTTCTTCTTCTCCTTAGAATCTCTCTTGTGATGAAGGGATTTCACACTTAACCAAAATTGTAGAGATTAGGGAAGAAGCCCAAATGGGGACCATAACCCCTATTTATAGACTTTTATTTCTAATTTGGCCCCTCATCAAATTAGAAATCACTTAATGGTCTCTACACGTTTATTCCATGACAATTTGATACCCACTAGTCAAGTCAATCCATATAGACCACTTTACGACTTGACAATTACTGAGATAGCCATACACATGTCTATACATATGTGAGCCCACATATATTGGAATTTCTTCCAACAATCTCCCACTTGGGCCACATATGCTATCTAGAAATGTGTACATCCTTATGAGCTCAAAATGTTCTATCAAATATTAGGTATCCCAAACAATCTGGTCCATCAGTTGTGCTAGTATGGGATTAAAGGGACTTTCGTAACATTCAATCGTCACTAAATCCTTCAGTAGTCACACATACCAACATAACCAAATGACATAGATCAATCATGGACGCGTAGCATGGAAATTACATGCAATGTGATCTTACCATGTCTATTTCTAACTGGTCCTACCGAAACTTTATTGAGATCGACCTTAACATAATATCACAGAGTGTAAAATAACTGAATACCTTATTTCTGCAGAAAATATCCAAAACATAGAGCAATGTCTAAATAACACCAAACCGTATGTGTACAAACTCCCACTAAACCTTATTACCATATAGTGATATAATACCAATGAGAACAATGTTCTCATTAAACACCTTCGGTGTTAATCCCTCAGTTAGCGGATCCGCAATAATGGAGTTTGTCTTAATATGCTCTATAAGAAACCCACTCTATGTTCTTTTATTCACAACCGAG
>BEHA01015948.1:1016720-1057338 GCA_002897215.1 Eschscholzia californica subsp. californica
TTAGATGAGGTGGACAAAGAAAAAGAAAAAAAAGATAATTACAGAAATGCCATGGGGGTAAAATTGGGAGGTTGAAAAAATTTGGGGCCATTTAGGAATTTTTTGGGGCCAAAACGAACTGCCGGACACATATGGGGGCCAAAACGGCCAGTTGGTCACAAATCGGGGGCCAAAACGGAATTAACCCAAAAAAATTCAGAGTTGATATCAAGCAGTCTCTATCGGTTGTTTTCAGAACTAAACTTGAGTTTCTTTATACTCTCCATCTATCTTCAACACTTAGTTTTGAAATTGATTTGCTTAGTTGCAAATTCTTTTTTCAGTATTTGTTATTTTTGTTTTTTTTACCATTCTTTGTAATTTAATCTCCTCTGTTTTCATGATTTTCTCTTTGGTATCTCTTTAATAACTCAAACTCCAACCTTTATCTTCTCCATTTTCTTTCAATTACTTATTTAAGTGTGTTAGTTGATCTAAGTTATACAGTTTAAATCTCATGTATGTCTCTTACCTTCTCTCTCATAACTAATTAAATATAATAATCTTTCTCTAAAATGACTTTTATCCCATGAGAGGTTTGCTAAAACTTCACATCTATGTTTTGGTTTCAAAGTCAAATAATAATGGAAGCAAAATAATAATAAAAGAAAATAAAATGTGTTCTTATTGTTCTTTTTTTTTTCAGGAAGTTTTTAGGAATATGTCGTTTTTCTCACGTATTTGTACAATTTTTTGCTGCATATAGGTAACTTCAAAACTACTAAACATACTTTTTCTTCTCTATATATCACTTATTCATAGCCTTCTCTAACGTGCGTTAAATAATTGTCCGTGCCCTTAGGGGGTTATACCTATTATAATATATCTTTAATATAATTTTCTTTGTTATAAAGTTTCTCTTGATTTCTTCTTTAAATTTCAATAGAAATGAATTTTTATCAATTCTTTTGAACAATTCGAATTACCTCTTGTAAAAGTAAAATAAAATTTTACCTTCGTTATATGACCTGAAAACTTCTGTTGAATTTTTATGTTGCTTCCAAAACTAATTATCGATTTTGCAGACTTTTTTGAATTAAAATCTATTAGCTTATTTTAAATTTTTTATTTATGATCTTATGTCCGTCAATGTTCTTCTTGTTTCTTATTGTTTGTAAATGTGATGTACTTCGTATTCATCGGTAAAAAATCAGTGACTTTCTATGATTTGCAAGACACAATAAGGTTATAACTAGTACATAATAAATCTTAATACCTAAACTAACCTTCCTTATATATAAAAACATATTTACCTTCAAAATCTCCAAAAATCTTTTTCAATTTTTATCTCTCACCTTCTCTCTCCAATCACGTTTCCATTCAAAGTAACCATTATCTTCACCATCCTCCAAAACGTAAACCTGTTTATTTCCTCTCTCTAAAATCAAATCATCTTCATAAACCTATAGGAAACCTCCATTAAACTCAGAAATCTTGTTCCTTCTTCATTATAGCAGCTGAGTCATCCAAGGTTTATCAGATTTTACATTGTTAATGTATTTGTTCGTTCCATTTATAAGATCTAATATTTCTTCTCAGGTTAAAGTAACGAATTCTCCCTCTCTCTATAATTAAACATAACAAATTTTGTTATCAATTGTTTGTTAACTAATTCATTAACTTTGGATTTGTGAAGTTTATTTTCTGTCTCTAAGATATTCATAATTGTTTATGATCTTGATGTTTAATCCTTCTTTACTGATTCTTTCAAATGGATTATTTTGTTTTCATCCGATTATCATATCATTTTTCATTACATTTAGGTTTAAGCTTTTTGATTTTATGATATTTCTTCACCTCAGATTTTTGGTTCCGTACAGTTTAACGAACCAGTTGTTATTCCATACGTTTATCATAACAGAATATACAATATAGATATTTCTACACCTAATTTTCACCCATACCAGTAGCCATGTTAAGCTGACCAAACTACTCAAATCCTTCAAATATTCATAATTTGTCAAACATTACGTTCCAAAAATTATATGTAATTTATTACACATTATACATATTTTTTCACATAACAGTGACCTTTTGATTCAAACTAAAATTTGTTTGTCTCTCAACACATTATGAAGTTTAATAAACAGTATGTATAATTTACTCCATTATACACGTCGCTTCTAGTAAATTATATGTTTTCTTGACACACGTATATGTTTTCTTTTTGTAGTTTTGCTATTACTTATGGAATTTTCTAGAGTTGGTCATTTGTTTTCTGGTGGAGCAAAAACATTTGGATATGCTCTTCGACAATATAGTGTAACCGTTGTTTGTCCTACTCAAGACTACAAATGGAGAGTACATGGATGGGCACCACTTTTGAACCAGAGAAGATTTTGTACGTTTTTTTTGTAACAGAATGTAAACGATGTGTAATGTATTGAACATAACAGACATACATTTGATAAATTACGTTGTATACATGAAAAATGATGGTTTCCTCGTCATAAATAACACATAATTTACGTGTTTGTTTCATGCTTTGTATTGGATGTGTATTTATGTATGAGTAAAAACGAAAACAAATACTGATGTAATGTTCTCAGAAAAATATACTATTTCGAAATCTGAAAGTTGAGAGAAAGTTCATTGAACCCCAAATTCAATTTGCAGAAGAGACTTGATTTTATAAAGGCACCGTACAAAGTTCAGTAACTATATCAATTTTTACATACACTCCAGAATTTCTTTACAACCTATCAAACCTTATGAATTAGAATATGAGTATGACAGTTTTCTTTCCCATTAAAAAGTGATGGTGTTTTGGATCCTGCCATACGGGAAATGATTCGCCCTCATGTTTGGACACAACTCCGTGGAATTATCCTCCAATGTCTTAGATGGAGATGCATCTTTTACCTTTGAAAGATGCAGTTTAGCTTTCAACTAGTAGTGGTTCTAGATGGATTTTGTTTGTGTTGTGTGGGGTGAGAATGTTTGAATTAGCAATTTGTGACTTTTTTTTCTCTGTTGAACTGTCTTTTCTTTCTATATATCTAAGTTGAATCTTTCTTGTCTGATTTTTGTTTGTGTCCACTTGTTGTTTTTTTTTATATCTCCATATTTTCAATTTCGCCAAATATATAAATCGAATTGCTCTTCAGAGAGTGAGAACTTAACCATAAACATTTATATTTACAATTTTAACATAAACTACCCTAAACCCCATTTGCCAAGTGAATTTTTAATGTTATTTTTCCAATGGTTTCCTAACTATTTTTTAATTCAAACAACCCAATAAAATAGAGTTAATTCCTACATGGCCCCCTACTTTGTGACCAGCTTCCTTTATGCCCCCCTTTTTTTTCGTAAATTCAAATATGACCCCATATTTTCAAGTAAATGTCATTACTACCTTTCTTAATTCTAAATTTAAAACATTAAATAAAATTATTTCCACCTCACCCCTCTCTCTCTCTCCACCTCATCTCTCTCTACAACTCACCCCTCCCCCTCTCTCTCCAATTCAGCTCTCTCTCTCTCTCCAACTCACCTCTCTCTCCAACTCACCTCTCTTTTCTCCGGCAAGGTCGTCGGCCAGAAAATTTTCCGGCCGGCGACCTTCAAACCTAAAAAAAAAAAAAAAAAATCTCTCTCCTCTCTCTCTGTAAATTTTTTTTTTAAAAAAATCTCTCCACTCTCTTTCTCTAAAAACTCCGGCGAAGGGGTTTCCCTTCGCCAGAGGATCTGTTCACGAAAGAAGTTGTTCGTGAACAGTATCTATTCGTGAACAGTAGATCTGTTCACGAACAGATCCTCCGGCAAAGGGAAACCCCTTCGTCGGAGTTTTTAGAGAGAGAGAGAGAGTGAAGAGATTTTAAAAAAGAAAAAAAAATTTAGAGAGAGATTTTTTTTTCTTTTTGAAGGTCGCCGACCCGCGACATTACCGGAGAAGAGAGAGGTGAGTTGGAGAAAGAGAGAGAGAGGGGTGAGTTGTAGAGAGAGATGAGGTGGAGAGAGAGAGAGGGGGGGGTGAGGTGGAAATAACTTTTTTTCAAATGTTTTAAATTTAGAATTAAGAAGGGTAGTAATGACATTTACTTGAAAATAGGGGGTCATATTTGAATTTACGAAAAAAAAAAGGGGCCATAAAAGAAGGTGATCACAAAGTAGGGGGCCATATAGGAATTAACTCATAAAAATATCTATGTTTATTCTTTTATAATTACAATTAATATTTTTAGTGTATGTTTTTCACTTGAAAATATTCAAATAGGCTATGTATATATGGCTACACGTAAGTGTTTCTTGGTTTGGATCAGTGAGTCATAAATCTAATCCGATTTTCTTTTTTAAGGGATATAAACAACTCTAACTAATCACTCCCTAAAGAATAGGTAAAACCTCTAATAATTCATATTAGGTATTGACTTACTCCACTAATCACTAACTCAGATTATTCATTATTAGCACTATTTAAATGATGAATTCTTCTTTAAACGATGAACTCTTCCTTGGTTGGAATAATCTCATTTTTAAGTTGAACTGATTTTTCTTACAAAAATGGAATTTATGTACGTATTTCCCATTTTATTTTCCTTTTATAATTTGCATCTCTTTGAAATGAGGGTTTAAGGGATGTTTTGATTTTATGTGGTTCATATTATGGGATAGAAAAATAGCAAGTACTCTCACAGAACCATTAGGGTTTATTTTCTTATTTGAATTATTCACAATTACAAGAGAAAAGAAGTGAAACTAAATGTTCTACCCTAAATCCTAAAAATAAATTGTCACGAATCCGTATTTAGATGTTAAATTGTCAATTAGTTATATACTTTTTGGATTATTGTCGATATTCTTACTAGTTCCTTTAAATCTCTTGGCAGAAAATGCTGGAAGTCGAAAAGGAGAATGAGAAAGGAGAAAAAGAAATTACGTGAGAGGGTAACTTGGTCTGATCTCCCTTTTGATATCTTGGTCACAATCGCAAACCTTTTGAACATTATGGAGCTAATTGATTTTAGTAGTGTGTGCAAACAATGGCGTGTAGCATCTATTAGGACTTCCCTTTATGTTGAAAGGAACTATGAACCAAGAAGTCTTTTATACTACGATGATAAGTCTCCAGTGTGTCATATCCAAATAGACTTTTGGGGAAAAACATATAAAAGGTATTTGCCTGATTTGAAAGGTGCGATGTGCATTGCATCTAGAGGTGGTTGGTTACTGGTATCGAGAAAACAACATTTATTCTTTTTATGTCCTTTTTCTGGAATAAAAATACCGCTTCCGGAATATCCCCATAAACAAAATTTAGATGGTCTTGTTGCTACATTTTCATCGGCACCCACATCTCCCGACTGCGTCGTTTTTATAGTTCATGAAATGCCTGAATTTGAGTTAACAATGTTAAATGTGCTAAAACGAGGAGAAAAAAAATGGAGTTCAAATAATCTTGATATTAAGTGGGAACCTCACATGAAAATTGGATTTTTATTCTGGTTGGAAAAGACTTTACATATTATTTGCGAAGAAAATGCAGTTTTGACGTGTTCTTTAGAAAGGGGCATATTCCAAAGTTCGCGACCATACATGCAAACACAACATTATGAAATATACGAACATTATGAAATATACGAGGATGATTTGAGAATTTCATACAAGAGTAAACAACAAATTGAAATATATGGTGAGTTTATAATTTCGCCCATACGGTTACATAAGAAAGTTGCTCCTCATTCAATTTGTGTTTGTGGGACACAACTGGACACAATCTCGCCATGTGTAGTGATGAGCGGTAAATATCTTTCTATTACCGAAAAAAAGAGAATCGGCTGTCTAAAAGTTGTGTGGATGGAGGTACCTTTCTTCAAATTTCATCCAAATAAGAGTTGGTCTCTACTAGAATAAATATATATATATATATATATATATATTAGGTGGTTTTTAGGGTTTATTAAACTTGAGTTATCAAGGTATAAATAATGTTGAATTTTAGTTAACTTGAATAATATATTCATATTTAGTTCTCCAAGCAAACATTGGCAAATCGAAAATGAAACGTTACAACTGTTTTTTTTTTTTTTTGTTGAACTGAAACGTTACAACTGTTACTAACTTGAATAATAGTATTCATATTTAGTTCTCTAAACGAACATTCATTGGCAAATGGATAAAGCATTTCACAAACACTGCATCAGCACATGGCCTGCGATCGAATCTTTTTCTCAGTTGGTTTCAATTACTCTGCATGAGCACATGGCCATGTACCTTGAATTGTACTAGTTTTTGGGTTCGAGTAGGTGAACGACTGTTGGAACAAATAAAGGCAACATCTCAATTATTTCACACAAGTCCAAATTCTCTCTCTTCAAATAACTACTACGTACAAAACTTACTACCCACATGGCCCACCCTAAAGATTCACTGGTATGTAAGAGTGTTAATTCTATTTTGGCCACCCTAGAGATGACCCGTTCATTAAAATACCCCCCAAAGATGACCAACTGCTAAATTGCTCCTTCAACCATTTTTTTTTGTTAGATTTCTTCTTGACGTTTAACATCAGTTCCAAATTTGCCCTCTTTTTTGTTTTTGTATTTATTTACGAAATTATAGATTTTGTCAAAAGTGGAATCAAATGTATTTGTTATGAAAAATAGAAAGAAAAATATTAGAGAGAGAAATATGGGTGATCCAAAACGGACATTCACCAGATTCGTGCGCCTGCTAGAGGGTCAAATCTTCTACTGCCAATCTTCATCGCTTAATCATCATCATCACATCTTCAACACCAACTTCATCATCATCATCTTCATCTTCCTGTCTAAATCTCATCATCTCCATTTGACCATCTTCATAATAATCATCATTATCGTTTTCTTTAGTATTTTTCAAATATAAAATTAAGATTTATCTCTGCACAGAAAAATATGTTCGTCTTTACGAACAAATTCTCATTCATTCGACTTACTTTGCAAGTCCTCCCACTGGAAAAAAAGGTAAGATCTTTGTCCATTAGATCGTGATGAAGATAATGACGATAATGAAGATGATGATGATGATGATGATGATGATGATGATGATGGTGATGGTGATGGTGATGAAGAAATGAAGATTAAAAATTGTTAGAGAAAGATCCTCTCACGAAGATTATCGAGTCACGTCTTCATATTTCTCTCTATAATATTTCTAGTTTTTTTTTTTTCTGACAAGTATATTTTTATCTTCCATTATTTTACTAAATATTTGATGTGACAAAAGAATGCAAAGAGAAGAGAGGGGGCAAATTTGAAAGTGAAATTACACATCACTTAAAATTTGTCAAAAAGTAATTGAGGGGGTCATTTTAGAAGGTGGTCATCTTTTGGGGGGCCAAAATAGAATTAATCCCATATAAAACGGTTGTAATCTCTTTCTCTCTTATCTAAAACCACCACTAAGTTTTATAAAACCATCAAACCGCTGTTTAGAAACCATTAGTGATTTTTTATTGGTAAGTTTGGATGGATGTGGTGAAATAGAGACCGGTAGGTGTAGAAATTTTAATTGACAATTTTACTCTTATAAGTTTTGAGGGTGGTCTTGATGGTGAAAAGAGTCCATCTGAGTCAAATAAAAAAAAAATAGTTTAAAGATCGCCAAAATCATATGGCGGCCCGAGATGGTGAGGTGGAGAGATGAGATGAATGTGATGTGATGAAGGGAAGGAAAGAAGAAACTATTTGGTGTCCCTTTATTGTTTTTAAGATTTTGATAATTAAATCTATTTTGATTCCAAGGGTGTTTCCGAAAACAGAAGAAACTTTTTTGGCTCGTAAGGCCAAATCAACTGTCAGACACTTATAAAGACTAAAACCGCGAGTTCGTCACGACCAGTGGTCTTTTTTATGGTGAATTTGGATGGATGTGGTTAAAGATATTTTGGACAAAATAAAGACTATAGGTGGCGAAGGCTTAATTGACAAAATTACCCTACTAAGGGGTAGGTGAATTTAGTAAGGACTTGGTTGGACTTATCGGAAATAAGCCAAGACGGTTTCTTCCACACTCGTTGAGCCGCTGAAACCAACACATATAAATATAAATTTGACTCAATTGAAGGTACAAAATTAATTTGTAAGGTTCACCACCCTTTGGTGTAACGGTTGGACACCCCTCTTAAGACCATGAGGTCGTGGGATCGAGTCTCGGTGGAAGCAGTTGCCATCAAGATTTATCCTATGTAATTTAGGTTAAGAATAATGTAATAATTTGTCGGGCTTTAGGCCTCTTCGTTGTTGGACTTCAAACCTCTTTCATTCTCAGTCTAAATTAGGCGGTTATCGTGCTCATTACATCTTCATGATGCATCAATGCCTTGTAACGACTAACGTAAACCGTAATCGAATTCTCAAAATAATAATAATAATAATAATAATAATTTATAAGGAAGTGAATGCCTGACAAGGGCCATGTGGGGAGTGACCGTGGGAGTTCAACAAAATGAAAAATTAAATCAAAGGATTAGCTCTCCTCTATATAATACCCAACCCTCCATAAAAAGATATGTGTATGCTTTAACATGTAACTCTTTCCCATTTCAACAAAAAAAATAAAAATATAACTCTTTCCCCCTCAAACATTCTCATCTTCCCATTTTCTGCCAAGCAATAAAAATTTTCTGCCAAGCAATAAAAAATATTTTCAGATATA
This sequence comes from Eschscholzia californica subsp. californica, assembly GCA_002897215.1. NCBI lineage: Eukaryota > Viridiplantae > Streptophyta > Magnoliopsida > Ranunculales > Papaveraceae > Eschscholzia > Eschscholzia californica. The sequence continues at coordinate 1,025,400 of BEHA01015948.1, forward strand.
ACCCTATTCCCAACCTGCAGAGAGTCATAACTCAAGAAATATTTTCACAAAAAATCCAATTCCTACCTGACAATAATTTCTTGTGGTTATTTTCAGCACAACAACTTTATTTTTTTTTTGTTGTTTCTCATTAGGCAATGTTTTTCTTGTCTACTTTAGACACAACTAACGTCATATTGGTCAATCCCTGATAAATTTTTTCGACAGTGACTTTTTTGTCGATATTCACCTTCAAATTTTTTTTTTGTTTATATTTTCTTTCACATTATTCATACAATGGCCATCTTCTCATAAATGCCAACAATACATTTACTTTTGTTATCATTGATTCTGAATATATCTATAATTGTTTGTCCGTGGATGTAGGTGTGATTATACGAATAAACCACATTAAATTATCTTGTCAATTATTTCAATTTATTTCTCCGATTATCACATAATCGTGATTTTAACATATAACTTGGTGGTTTTCATTTGTTTTAGTTCCATTGATAGTATGGGCCCCACAATCTTGTTTTCTTTGGGGGAGAGGGTAGTGGATTGGGACTTTCACAGACTTTCATAGACAAAATGTCCCGCAGACATTTCAAGACATTTCGGATGACTTTTTATAGACAACATATCTTCATAGACATTTTCAAGACATTGAGTTTGTAGACAAAATGTCTTTATAGACATTTCAAGACATTTGATCCATAGACAAAATGTCCTGGGGACATTTTAAGATCTTGAGTCCATTGACAAAATGTGTAATACATATTATATTTGTGCTAATCAAAAATATATTTTTCGACTTTCGTAGACATCTATGAATATTTGTGGACATTGATGGACATTAAATAGACATTTATTTTTTTTATATTATTCTTATTGTTTAATCACATGAAATAATATATTTATATAACATTTCAAATATATATTTTTCGACTTTCGTAGACATCTGGGAATATTTGTGGACATTATTGGACATTTGGTAGACATTTATTATTTTAATATTATTATTATTGTTTAATCATATGAAATAATATATATACTAACATTTCAAAAATATATTTTTCGACTTTCGTAGACATCTGTGAATATTTGTGCACATTGATGGACATTTGGTAGACATTTATTATTTTAATATTATTATTATTGTTTAATCACATGAAATAATATATTTATACTAACATTTCAAATATATATTTTTCGACTTTCGTAGACATCTGTGAATATTTGTGGACAATGATGGACATTTGGTAGACATTTATTATTTTATTATTATTATTATTATTATTATTGTTTAATCACGTGAAATAGTATATTTTTACTAACATTTCAAAAATATATTTTTCGACTTTTGTAGACATCTGTGAATATTTGTGGACATTGATGGACATTTGGTAGACATTTATTATTTTAATATTATTATTGTTGTATGATCACATGATGGACTTCAAATGTCTCTTGTTTTTTGAAAGACATTTTGGCTTCCAAATTTTTCGCAAATCCTTCACAAAATCCATCAAGCTATGAAATCCGCCAAAGTCTGAGACATTTTGTCTACAATCGAATCCCTCGGACTTTCATACTCTCAAATGTCTGGATTTGAATGCCTCAGACTTTCGTGGACTCTCAAATGTCTGGATTTGAATGCCTCAGACTTTCGTGGACTCTCAAATGTCTCGATTTGAATGTCTCGGACTTTCGCGGACTCTCAAATGTCCACGAAAGTCCCAATCCACTACCCCCCTTACTTAATACTCAACAACTAGAGGAGTTTGAACCGTCAAAGTGTCACAAACAATTACCAAATTGCTCATTTTCTTTCTCAATTCTCTCTCCACTTTATTCTCTCTCTTTCTTACTTTCAAAATTAGGCTTCTTTCTATATTTGTGTTTTTTTTAGTGAAATCAGATTTTTCATTCATGTAGGAATTCAATCCAATATATTACATGGTTTTGAGACTTTTGACTCGTTTGAGTAAAAAATGATATTTACAAAAGTACAACATGACTAAAAGAGTACCACATTACAATAACAAAATGAAAAGACCCTAAAGGTCACAAATGAAAAGATCCTAAAGATCATAAGTTGGTGTCTTGATTTAATAGATGTTGTCCAATCTTCTTTTGAGTGCTCTTTCTGTTTTCTTCATCATTTTTCTAGCAAAATCTGAATTGGAAGTTATAGATGAACCAACAAAGACCAACATAATTAAATAATAGGTGATGGATGTAGAGTGAGAGGTGATGTTGAACTCTATCTCACCATCATAAAAAAAGAAAACTCTAAATTAAATTATTTGATTATCAAACTCTTCGAAGTCTTTAGATAAAATACTTGAAGAAAACCACCAGATTAAACAATTACTTTAACTAATTAAAATGACTAGATCTGGTGATCGTTTATCAAGAATGGAAGGATGGTTTTTGCCACACTTGAACTTTCCCTCCTTCGTTTAACTACTCCAAAAGATTGAGATTAGATGGATGAACTAAGGGAAGGGATGAGAAGGGAAGAGAAGACCCTTTGCCGGAGAAAACTTGACTTGAAAGTGGTGACGGACAAAGATTTCAAAAAAGGAAGAAGCGGTATACTTATATTTGTAATTTATTCTTTCTAAATTGAAAAACATAGACTAGTGTTTATACTCTAAAATAAATTTCGTCAATTCAGTCTTTTCTAATCTTCTCCATCTTACACACTCGAACACATCAATTATAAGAAAAATATCACTCAATTTTTTACGTAATTATTGTATTTGATGATTTCGTTTATTAGATTATATTAATCAATATATTTTATTAAACTATTTTGAATCGTTTAAAATAAATTGATTATTAACATTAATGAAAGAATGACGTTTAACTTAAGTCAATTTATTATTAGTGAGCTTTTTTTGTGACATAAAATTTTGTTGTACTTAGTATTTCTTTTTACAAGCAAGATAGGAACAAAATATAATGTATCCATACTGAATGTCATACTTCAGATCTAATATGATGTTTTCTCTTCAAAAAATGAGAAGGGGAAGAAATTTCAAAATTTTTAGATGCAATTTTTTTACATTTGTTTATACGAAGAGGCACGACCCTGATTGATAATTACAATTTATTTTCTTGAATGCTCATGCTTTGTTTCATTTTATTTTCGATGTGATCTCAAACAGTGTAATTGATAATTCATTGTCGGCTTCGTGGTTGAGAAAACTAGACAAACTGTTAGCACATCTATCTTCGTTTTATCATGATCTGAAATAGTGGCGAGGCCACATTAGGGACTGTAGGGGGCACGTGCCCCCACATGGCCAAACTGAACTCCCTTATACGCCTCACTCATTGTCAATTAGTTTTGAGTTGGATGACCACAAACTTAACATGGTATAAGAGCTAGACCCACACGTGATAGGCTTAAAATCCACACGTGTTCCACGTCACCCGTAAAAGAAAAAAAAACACACGTGTTAGGCTCAAAGAATTGCCACACGTGAGGGGGCGTGTGAGAATAGTCCCACATGGGAGAATGGATAACTAGCAACCAAGAATATAAAGTATAGGTCCCCTCCACTCATTGCCAATTAATTTTGAGTTGGATGACCACAAACTTAACACAAACAAGACATGCCGACGTAGATAACTAGCCTCAAGGTCACTTATTACTTCTCCATAACCAACTCCTTATTTCAGTTAGGGACATATTTGCCACCACTTTTACGAACTCGAAGCGGGGTCCATCTTTTTGCTTGGTGTGAGAATCCAATTCGTAGGACCAAGATTATATTAAGCTTGAAACAAAAGACAATATTAAAAGATAAAAGGTCGTGGGGAAGCATTTTGCCAGTGATATCGACAATAATCAAAAGAGATTAAAAAAATAGTAAGATCGAGAAAGATGGACGGAGGGAGAATTGTCGGAGTAAGATTATAGATCATCATATGAAGAGAGGGAGAGAGAGAAAAGACATGTAGATAGCTCTTTTGGCCCATGCAATGGAGAAATCAAGAGTTACCCTCTTTCTCAATCTACATCTCTAATATCTCTCTGTCGCCGACAAAGGATACCTTTGTGTCATGTCATCTTTTTTCTATATTACGTATACAAAAAAATGTGTGGATGAATATATCTTGAGTGTCAAGACATGTAGATAGCTCTTTTGGCTTATGCAATTGAATCAAAAAATCTTACCTTGTGTTATTAATTTCAGGATTGCTTCCGTTTAAACTTTACAAATCCAACATATAAATCATCATCAGTGCGCGCCTGAATGTTTTGACAAGTTATTGAGTAATTTAGGTCAAACAATTGTTGAATTGTATTTTATAGTTTTTTTTTTGTTGAAGCTTTTTTTTGTTTTTTTTGATGAGGGTGTTGAAGTTGTAATAAAATTGAATGGACTACCGTACTAATTTGTTTTGTCTTGTCACTCTGCATCAACACATGGCCTTGTGAGCCACTAACTCCCTTTCAAAAGATCATCACATAAGTCCAAAACAAATCTCTTCAGGTCAGAGATTCTCTGTTTGAAATAATCCTTCCCACATGGCCCTCCTCACTCACCCACCACATGGCCCTCGCCAAAGCAAGTAAATGACTTGCTCTAGTCTGTATAAATAAACTCCAACTCAACCGAAAACCACACCATCTCCTCTTTCCTCTATTAATTATCTTTTTCCCTCAAGACAATCTAATTTCTTTATTGTCCAACAATGTTTAAGTTTGGCAAAACAAAGCAAAAATGGAGTTCCAAACAACAACCTTCACAAAGTCATGCCTCACGAAATAGTTATGATTTTGGAGATCGAGGAAAAGTATTTGATTTTATTGACTTATCAAGTGATCTTCACAATTTAGATTATGGTAGGTATTACAGTTGGATTATGATGGTTGCGGTTAAAATAATGAGAGAAGATGTTGAAGAGGATCGATTGGAGTCTTTATTGACCCAATGTGTCACAACGGCCCACCCAAACGTAGTAGAATATTTGGGTTATGTTGACGACGGTGCCACAAGGGCAATCTTTCAAGAATTTTTGGAGGATGACACTGTTGAATCTCGTCTTCGTAGCCGGCGAAGTGAATTTCCGTGGGACAAGAGAGCCAAAATAGCCAACAGAGTGGCTAATGCTTTAAATTACATGTGACGTGCAAATTTGAATGTAAGTGTGAAATCACGTGACGTCTTCATCACTCAAAATTTTGAGCCGAAGTTGAAGGTTGATAATAGTATTTTAGAGAATTTCAATCGCTCACCAACTCTACAATCATCCTTGGAGGCGCTTATGCAGAGTTTGTCTTAGAAATTGATCTCACGGGAACGAACTGATTCCGAAGACACAAAAATTGGCGTATGGGTATGTATAATTGTTATAAACTTTCAAGATAAAAAATACATGTTATTTAGCGTCATAAAATTTCTCTCATTTTTATAAATTAAACTCATTTTTTAGGAACGGCCATTAATTGAAGAAAAGTCTATGGTCAGATGTTTTTTTGGACCCTATCTTAATCGGGGAGATTCCCGATTATACTTTGTCACGGGTGTGTAGATTGATTAGGGAATGCCTCGATGGAGGAGATGTTACTTTTGAAAGGTGGAGTTTGGCGTTTGACCAGTGGTCTTTGGAGATGTATTAGTTATGTTTGTGTTTAGATTTGGTTTAGTAATTATGCTTTAATTGTAGGGTCAAGGAGGGATGGGTTTGTTGTGTTTGTGTCTATGTGGGCCTAGTTTAATAATTATGTTCTAATTCTAGGGTCAGAAGAGGGACTATGGGTGTTGGCGGTGGGGGGCTTGGCCCATAGTCCATCTTCTGACCCTAGAATTAGAACATAATTATTAAACTAGACCCACACAGACACAAACACAACAAATCCATCCCTCCTTGACCCTACAATTAAAACATAATTACTAAACCAAATCTAAACACAAACACAACTAATACATCTCCAAAGACCACTGGTCAAACGCCAAACTCCACCTTTCAAAAGTAACATCTCCTCCATCGAGGCATTCCCTAATCAATCTACACACCCGTGACAAAGTATAACCAGGAATCTCCCCGATTAAGATAGGGTCCAAAAAAACATCTGATGAAGACTTTTCTTCAATTAATGGCCGTGCCTAAAAAATGAGTTTAATTTATAAAAATGAGAGAAATTTTATGACGCTAAATAACATGTATTTTTTGTCTTGAAAATTTATAACAATTATACATACCCATACGCCAACTTTTGTGTCTTCGGAATCAATTTGTTCCCGTGAGATCAATTCTAAGACAAGCTCTGCATAAGTGCCTCCAAGGATGATTGTAGAGTTGGTGAGCGATTGAAATTCTCTAAAATACTATTATCAACCTTCAACTTCGGCTCAAAATTTTGAGTGATGAAGACGTCACGTGATTTCACACTTACATTCACATTTGCACGGCACATGTTTTTCGTAGTTTGCTTGAACGAGTTTTTCATTACCAACTGCTTGATCAAGACTTTCAAATAGCAAATGTATATGCCTACGCGTTAGGATTTCTTAGTAGGCATATCCAAAGGTGGTTGGTTACTTGTATGGAGAAAATAACATTTATTCATTTTATGTCCTTTTTCTCGTGTAAAAATATCACTTCCAAAATATCCCCATAAACAAAATTTAGATAGTCTTGTTGCTACATTTTCATGTGCACCCACATCTCCACACTGTATCGTTTTTGTAGTTAACAAAGTAGTGGACAGGTCTAAATGTGGTTCTAAGCTAAACTTGTTAGATGTGCTAAAACAAGGAGAAAAAAAATGGAGTACAAATGAACTTGATATTAGGTGCAGTGAGTTATGGGGATGTTACGAGGAGGTTAGATTTCTATTTTGGTTGGAAAGGACTTTACGTATTTTTTACAACGAGGATACAATTGTTGCTGGTTCTTCACAAAATGAGAACTCAACTATATTCACAAATTCAGGAGTACACAAGAGTGAACAACAATTTGAAATATATGAGGATAATTCCGTACTTTCATCCATATTGTTGCATAAAACTGTTGATCCTATTTCAGTTTGTGTTTGTGGGACACAAATTATTGACACAATCTTACCGTCGATAGCTCCGGGCGGTGACTATTGGTTTTTCTGGAGAAAAGAGAAACGTGGTTGCTTAAATGTCGTGTGGATTGATTTACCATTCTTCAAATTTCATCCAGATAAGAGTTGGTCTCTGTTAGAATAATTCTCTATATATATGGCGGAATGTGGAGGTTTTGTATTTTGTGAGTTTATTATTTAAATCAATAAAAATATGATTCAGGCCAGATGAAGAAGGCTTGATCTACTTATTGTCCATTTTTATTTTTGTTATGTTCCGATTTTTTCCTCAGTATAAATTACTATGGATAATTTTATTTGATTGATAAATTGTTATGGGCATGAAAACAAAAAGGTACAATTTGTACTGACTTGAAAAGCATATTCATGTTTAGTTTCCACGCGAACAATGGATAAAACATTTCACAAACACAACTATCATCCAATTCAAAGGGCGGGCCAAATTTTAATTAACAGACGGGCCGAAAATCAGAACTAAAAGTATTAAATGTTCTATAGGAAGGAGAAAAGTAACAGTGTGCGAATCCACTTGTTATTACATGTGCATCACGTGGATCTCAGATCTTTATTTTGGTTAGAAAGGACTTCGTATATTTTTTTCCCACTGCGAGCATATATATTATTGTTTTCTATTTTTGATGATATATATATATATATATATATATTATTGTTTGCTCTTCACAAAGTTAGAGTCAACTATATATCAAAATTTCGAGAGTATATGAACTACAATTTCAATCATAAACATTTTGAACAATCTTCTATATAGATGCATAACAAAAATTGTGGGAGAGTGTTGCTACTATTTCAATATGGGGGACACAAACAAAAACTCGGTAATTCTTAATGAGGATTTTAGGGGTCGGGATAACAATAAGAAAATCAGTTGCATAAAAGGGGTGTTGAACTGTTGATTGATATGATGTTGTTCAAATTTCATCCTTATGAGCAAGAATTTTAATTTATTTCACTCATTGTCAAATATATATTTTTTGTTATCCTATGTGGGAGATCTTGCGTTTAATTTGTGTCTATAAATCCAATTAAAATTTCCAACCAAAACAAATGTATGAAAAATACGTACAACTTAACTTATTTGATTTTTCTTGTGAAAACAGAGAAGGTTTAGGTCTACTATATTAGTATTCTTTTATTCATTTTTCTTCTGGTTATGATCCACTTTTTTCAATGTATGAAAGATACAACTTAATTCATTTGATCTATGAATTACACTGAACACGAAAATGAAACGTTACAACTATTACTAACTTGAATAATATATATTCATGTTTAGTTCTCCAAGCGAACATTGGCAATCGGTAAAGCATTTCACAAAAACAACTATCATCCAATTGCTTCAACCACCTACGACATTCTCTTTGCGCTCTTATGATCTCATGTGAGCGGTGATGCCTACTACTATGGTGGGGTTGTTGGTGATGGTTGTTCTCTTCTCTGTGCCTCTGCTCATTGTGGTGGTTACGGTCTGGGTCAGGTTCATGTCCCTGTACAGGCCCAACCTTCGGGTCAGACTCATTTTGATGGTTATGATTGAGGCCTTGTCCTTGTGGGCTCGGTGGCGGATACCATGTGATCTCATTGGGTCCTCTCGGAGTTAGTTTTTCATTACCAACTGCTTGAACGAGACTTTCAGCTGTCCGCAATGGCAATAAACTACATGCCTGGTTAGCTGATGTAGAACGCAGCGGAATTTTAAGAATAAAATAAACTAATACGAAGAACGATAAAATAACGATAAAGAACGATTAAATAACTCTAAATAACTGTAAACTTGATTAAACTTGATTGGGTTTTCTCTTCAACATGTGAATAATGGACAAACTAGATATCCTTTTATAGGATTCTGGACTTTCCTAGATAGACTTGAATTAGACTTTCCTAAATAAATAAAATACTGCAACTTCCTAAATAACTAGACTCAAATCTGGACCTCTCCAATTATTGGAAATACTAAAATAACATAATTTCCTAAACCTAAATTATCTAATAATCATACTAAAATAAGGACTTCCTAAATCTACTCTCTCTGGCCGGTTGGCCCATGACCGGGTTCGGTCATGGAAAAAGTCTCCACGCCGGGTGCCCCTGCATCAGCATCCCCTTCTCCCAAGAGGTTCGTCCCGAACCGTTTGATGAAGAAAATAACGTAATGCACCAGCAAACGGTGAACTCTGTTATGGCGATCCGTAATTCCCACTTTGTTCGACATTTGCCGGAATTTCGAAGAAGAATAAGGACCAAAACACCAACTTCATACTGAATCCAACGTTGCAAAGATCCTCGGAGAATCGATCTTAGAGAATATAGGTCCAATAATTTTCTACATCTCTTAACCTTTTCCTTCTCAAGATTAGCTTTCTCTTCGTCTATTTTCTTAAACTTTCTTGCTACTTCATCCAAAGTGTTCGAAACTTTCAAGGAATCAATCAACTTTCCATCAACTAAATCTTTCTCCTTAATTAAAGATTGAATATTCATTTCCCTAACTTTTCCTTCCTCAATAAGTATTTCTTTCTCTTTCTCTATTTGATTCAGTTTCTCCTGAATTTCTAATCTAATTTTATCAAGTTCAATGAAATTTGATTTCAAAGTTTTAGATTCAATTACCTGAATATCGAAATTCTTCTGGATCAAATTCATCTCACGAACAACAACTTCAGAAGAACTTCGTTCACGACCTAACTCTCCATTGACGATATCAAGCTGCTTCTGCAATTTCTTGATCTCAACATCTCGATCAATCTTTTCTTTCTCTAGATTACAAAACTTCATCTCCATGTCTGATTTCTGTTCGAGAATTCGATTATTAATCTTCCAGATCCGCTTGATTTCATTCTGAGATTCTTCATTACTCTTCTCCAAATCATTCACTAAATTTCTCAATCTATCTTCTTCTTTTTGCCTCTTCTCACGATCGTTATTCACTTCAATCTTGTCATCACTGAACTCCTTATTCACCTCAATAACCTCTTTGAATTTCTCATTAAATTGATCGTTCAGTTCTTTAGCTTCTTCATTCATCTGTTCCTCTAACGCAGCTTCATTCACTAGGGTTAAGTTATGTTTAATCTCAGCTTCCATAGCTTTATCTTGAAGAATCTTCTTCTCTTCCTCTAATCTTTGATTCTCAGCTATAAATCGTTCGATTTCAATTTCAAGATCACTTTTAGATTTCATAAGAGTACTAACCTGATCACGTCGCTCCTTTGTTTCTTTCAAAAGGATATTATTAAGAGTTTTCAAGCTCGTAATCTTCTCCAATGGATTATTATTCTCCACTGTTATTTTAGGTTTTCCTTCGTTCGTAGTTTGTGATGAAGTAATGGCGTAAATACCTATAGCTTCAACTTCTTTGTACGTTTCTTTTTCTTCTTGTTCTTCTTCTTCGTCGACTTGAACATCGTTGTGAGCGTCTTCTTCAACTTCTTTGTGTTCTTCTCTTTCTTCTTCCTTATTGAAAGTTAAAATAGACGATGAATATGGTTGACGTATTATTGTTTTGATGTTGTTCACCACATGTTGATCCTTAACTAAATCGGGTATTAGCGATGGAACTGTTTCGAAAAAAGACGGTTGTGGTTGTTGTGGTGGTGAATAGAAAAGAGGAGATGATTGTGTTGGTGGTGGAGGTGAATACGGTTGTATAAGAGGTGGTGAATACGGTGCCGGTGTAAAATAAGAGTACGAAAGTTGCGGTGGTGGTGGTGATTGTGGTGAATAATAAGTGTATGAAGGTAAAGGTGGTGAAAACGGTTGTGAATAATAAGAGTACGGAGGTGGTGTAGAAGAAGAATATGGATGTGAAGCTGTATAAGACAATGGTGGGGGTGGTGACGGTGATGATGAATACGGTTGTGGAGGGGTTTCTCGTTCGATTTCTCCCGGATTCCAATGATAATTGTACGAGTCGTTATTCGCATATAAACATGAAGAACATGAGCATTGATTCGTTATCTCTTGATGAGTATAATTTGATTGAATATAATCATCTTGACGAATGTAATACGGTTGATACTGATGTAACTGGTCTGGAAAAAAATTTCCAGAATCATTAGCCAAAAACTTTGGTGGCTCTGAATACCACATGATGTAGAACGCAGCGGAATTTTAAGAATAAAATAAACTAATACGAAGAACGATAAAATAACGATAAAGAACGATTAAATAACTCTAAATAACTGTAAACTTGATTAAACTTGATTGGGTTTTCTCTTCAACATGTGAATAATGGACAAACTAGATATCCTTTTATAGGATTCTGGACTTTCCTAGATAGACTTGAATTAGACTTTCCTAAATAAATAAAATACTGCAACTTCCTAAATAACTAGACTCAAATCTGGACCTCTCCAATTATTGAAAATACTAAAATAACATAATTTCCTAAACCTAAATTATCTAATAATCATACTAAAATAAGGACTTCCTAAATCTACTCTCTCTGGCCGGTTGGCCCATGACCGGGTTCGGTCATGGAAAAAGTCTCCACGCCGGGTGCCCCTGCATCATTAGCTAAAGCAAACTGCGAAAAACATAACGGTTGTAGCCTCATTGGCGGAACCGATTCAATTTTCTCGACAAAATTTACCACGATCATCGCCATTATTACGATGACAATTTTCTTTTTGATCTCGAACTTTTCCATCTCCTTATTTATTTAAGTTTCTTGTAGAACCATGGAATGAAGAAACCAAAAGATACAGGACGACGATCCAACCATAAGTTGGTTCATCATCACTTGCCCAAATAGATATTTTTGATGTGCCATTAGTCCAGTTCTGGAGGAAATCAAATATTGTCTAGAGGGCACAATTATCCTGCGTGGCGGGAATCATTACTGCTTGATGGTCATGTTTGTACGTGTGAAAATAGCCCCACATGTAGGAAGGGATAACTAGCAACCAACAATATAGTGTACAAGTCTTCTCCACTCATTGTCAATTAATTTTGAGTTGGATGACCACAAACTTAACATGGTTGGTATCAGAACTAAGCCCACACGTGATAGGTTTAAAAGTCACACGTGCTCCACGTCACCTGAAAAAAAAAAGAAACACGTGTTAGGATAACCACAACTAGGGATGGGAATCAGGCGGGTTCGGCCGGGCTCAGGCGCTTGCTTCACGGACATGGGATGATCAGGTTCGAGAGTGAAATGTCCGATCGGGCAATTCGGGTCGGAAAAATATGAGTCTCTTTGTGCCCGCGGCCCTGTTCTGCCCGCGAGCCCGCTCGGGCTCGGGCGGACGGGTCGCGGGCTTTTGGAATAAAAATGAAAGAATGGTTTAGGATTCGTAAGCCTTAGGGTTCGACTTTTAGGAATAGTTCAGTCAAGTGGAATAAATCTTTGAATTTCATTTATAAATATAAGACAAAATTGCAAAAAAAAAAAACATAAAAGATATTAACACCGTAGATTGTACATAAATAAAAAACACAAACCGAAATTAAATGACAAAACAAAAATTGCATTGTTTACATCTTCAAGTCACAACTTTCATCTGCAAACAAAACAAATTTGTGGAAGATAAAACAAGTTTAACATCAACACATAAATCATATAATACAACTAACTTACATAAGTTAGATTTATTTTAGATAAGTTTATACAATAACCATGAGAAATAAATACATATATTTGATTCATTAGAATATAGACCTGTTTTAGTGATTCAAGACATCTATAATTGATATATCCTTGATTTACATTATTTAACACAAAAAAAAAAAAATACAAATCAGATCCGAGAGAACTTTGAAATGGTTAATAATCCTAACTCCTAAGGTGAAGGCTTGCTGTTAGAGTATAAAGACCGAGATGAATCGAGATCCGTAGATATCCGCATCAACCGTCCAAGATATATGAAGATATTATTTATACTTATCCTAGATAGAGTCCTAGGAAAATAACATATTCAAATCACTCTATAAATAGAAGTGACCTCTTATGTATTTTACATTGAATTGAGTTGCATTGAGTCTTCGAGTCTGTAACCAACCAATCCCACGATTGTGGAGATAATATAAACCAGCCATGAATGGCTTTCTCTGTGGATGTAGATTGTGATCCTCCGACCGAACCACGTAAACTATTGTGTTATTTACTTTATGTTTACCTCTCTATCACTCGATCTCAATCTCCCTCTCTCCTTCTCGGCTTCAATCCGAGCTCACATCACCATCTCACTTGGCTTCACCGGATTCACCTCTCTATCTCGGCTTCATCCGAGACGAACGTCTATAAAGGTTTATACCTCTTCACACCTGCGGTGGTACCGTGGTTGGTAGTAATATGTGGTGGATTAAAGAGAAAGAGAGAGAAAACTAACAACTCAGTAAGGTAGTAAGATGGGGTGAAGCCATGGAGGATATGAGTGGTGGAGGTGGTGGGGAGTGGTGTTGAACAATACGGATGTACAAGAAGTGTAAAGATATTTTTGTTGCTTAAACATGAGGTGGCAACATAATGGGATAAGGTGGCAACATTATGAGATAAGGTGGCAACATTATGGGATAAGGTGGCCTCATATGGGTGTGGTGGCATCCATATAGGTGTAGGTGGCAACATATGGGAGCAATAAGTTTGAGGTGACTTCTCCCATGTAAGTCTTCAATTGAATGAGACGCCTCTTTATGTTAAGGTGTCCATTTTGTTTGAGGTGTCCTCAATTGAGACTTCTACATGACAAATGCCAATCACATAAAGAGACACCCTAGACGTTCAATGACACCTCAATGGTGAGGTGTCAACAAAATCTCCATTCTTTACACTATAAAAAGAGAGAAATGGTGATGTTCAAAATCACCCCATCCATTCCATCTTCATAAACAAGCTAAGAGAAGAGAAAGCGAATTAGTATTAGAAAGAGAGTATAGTTTCTTCTAAATACATGTCTTTCCTTTTATAAGAGAGTTGATAGTATTTCTCTTCTTATAAGAGAGAGGTTGTTCATAATTGTTATCTCCTTATTTAGAGAGAAGTAGTTGTAATTAATTCATCTTTAAGTGTAAATCTATCTGTAAAGTTGTTCATCTTCGTGTTGTTTGCTATTCGGCTTTAGTTGCAATTGGGGTTAATTCCGTTTTGGCCCCCGATTTGTGACCAACTGGCCGTTTTGGCCCCCAATTGTGTCCGGCAGTTCGTTTTGGCCCCAAAAAATTCCTAAATGGCCCCAAATTTTTTCAACCTCCCAATTATACCCCCATGGCATTTCTGTAATTATTTTTTTTTTCTTTTTCTTTGTCCACCTCATCTAACAATTGACACATCACTCTGTCCACCTCACCCTTCTTCTCCGGCGAAAGGTTGCCGGCCACCTTTACCAAAATAATTTTTTTTTTTATTTCTCTCTCTTCTTCATCTCCTTCTTTCTCTCTCTTCTTCATCTCCTTCTTTCTCTCTCTTCTTCATCTCTTTCTTTCTCTCTTCTTCTTTCTTTACCAAACTCTCTCTCTAACCCCTCTCTTTCTCTTTCTCTAACCCCTCTCTTTCTCTTTCTCTAACCCCTCTCTCTCTCTCTCTAAAACTCCGGCGAAGGGGCGGAGCCCCTTCGCCGGAGAACCAGACCTTCAAGGTCTGGTGAGAAACCAGATTCGGTCTGGTTTCAAACCAGACCGAGATCTGGTTTCTACAACCAGATCCCGGTCTGGTTTGAAACCAGATCGGAATCTGGTTTCAACTAACCAGATTTCGTTCTGGTTAGTTGAAACCAGATTCCGATCTGGTTTCAAACCAGACCGGGATCTGGTTGTAGAAACCAGATCTCGGTCTGGTTTGAAACCAGACCAGATCTGGTTTCGCACCAGACCTTGAAGGTCTGGTTGGAAACCAGACCTTCAAGGTCTGGTTCTCCGGCGAAGGGGCTCCGCCCCTTCGCCGGAGTTATAGGGAGAGAGAGAGAGGGGTTAGTGAGAGAGAAAGAGAAGGGTTAGAGAGAGAGGTAAAGAAAGAAGAAGAGAGAAAGAAAGAGATGAAGAAGAGAGAGAAAGAAGGAGATGAAGAAGAGAGAGAAATAAAAAAAAAAAAAATTATTTTAGTAAAGGTGGCCGGCCGGAATTTTTTATTCCGGCCGGCAACCTTTCGCCGGAGAAGAAGGGTGAGGTGGACAGAGTGATGTGTCAATTGTTAGATGAGGTGGACAAAGAAAAAGAAAAAAAAATAATTACAGAAATGCCATGGGGGTATAATTGGGAGGTTGAAAAAATTTGGGGCCATTTAGGAATTTTTTGGGGCCAAAACGAACTGCCGGACACAATTGGGGGCCAAAACGGCCAGTTGGTCACAAATCGGGGGCCAAAACGAAATTAACCCTTGCAATTGAGTGTGTAAGACTAGCAACCTTTCTAACAAGTGGTCTGGTTAGTTAGGTCATCTGGTGAAAGAGGAGGAGGTGGGGGATCTTGGAGGTTACTAGGGTTTCTAAACAATGGTAGAAGGGTTGGGGGTATTTATAGGTGCAGAGTTAACTAGACGGGTAGACTTGTATTGGTCCTATCGGGTGGTCAGTTAGGGCAGTTTATCAGCGGGCGGGTAGCGGTCACCTATCGGGTGGGTGTAATGGTTCGGGACTTGGGTAGGAGGCCTTACCCTGAGTCCCGTCAGCGTCCGTCTGATATAACGGGTCGGGTACACCGAACAGGGTGCTTCTCAATTGTCGGGTCTCGTCGGTCCGGGAAGTTAGAGACGAGTTTCGGATTTCCAAATCGTTTTCCCAGCCCTAACCACGCCACACGTGGTGGACGTGTGTGAATAGTCCCACATGGAAGAAGGGATAAATAGCAACAAAAAATATAATGTATATGTCCCCTACACTCGTTGCTAATTGACTTTGGGTTGGGCACTCACGAACTCAACAATACTATATCTATTCCAATTTAGCCTCACACAAGGTGAGTCATAAAACTAAAAAATGAATTAATAATTAGTAAGTCATTTAAATCCAATCCGAGTTAATTAGGAATAAACACAACCATAACTAATCATTCCCTAAAGAATAGGTAAAAGCTCCACTAATTCATATTAGGTATTGACTTACTCCACTAATCACTAACTCAGATTATTCATTATTATTATTATATAAATGATGAATTCTTCTGTGATTGGAATCCTCTCCTTTCTGAGTTGAACTGAATTTTCTTACAAAATGGAATTTCTGTATGTATTTCATCCTACTTTATTTATTTTCCTTTTGTAAATTTCATCTTTTTGAATTGAGGTTTTAAGGTTTTCTGATTTTATGTAGTTCATATTGTGGGAACGAAAAATAGCAAGCCTTATTAGGGCTTATTTTCATATTTGAATTATTTACAATTAGAAGAGGAAAGAATTAGAAATTAAAATGATCTACCCTAAATCCTAAAAATAGTTTTGACACGAATACATATTTGAAAGTTAAATTAAATTGTCGATTAGTTATATATATATATATATTTTTGATTGTTGTCGATATTCTCACTTGTTCTTTTTAAATCTCTTGGCAGCAAATTTTAAAAGTTGAAAAAGAGAATGACAAACGAGAGAATGACAAAGGAAATTTGGTCTAATCTTCCTTTTGATATGTTAGTCACAATCGCAAATCTTTTGAATATAATGGAGCTTATTGATTTCAGTAGTGTATGCAAACAATGGCGTATAGCATCTATTAGGGCTTCCCTTTATGTTGAAAAGAAGTATGACCCAAGTTTGGTTTTATACTATCATGATGAGTCTCCTATGTGTACTATCCAAGAACTAATAAGTGGAAAAAAATATGAAAGATATTTGCCAGATTTGGAAGGTGGGAGGTGCATAGCATCCAAAGGTGGTTGGTTACTTGTATCGAAAAAACAACAATTGTTCTTCTTATGTCCTTTTTCTCGAGTAAAAATAACACTTCCAAACTATCCTCGCAAAAATTCAGATGGTCTTGTTGCTACATTTTCATCTCCACCCACATCTCCGGACTGCATCGTTTTTGTAGTTAGCAAAATAGTGGATACTCACGAATTTGATCTAGATGTGCTAAAACAAGGAGAAAAAAAATGGATTACAAATGAACTTGATAATAGGTGTGGTGAGTCGTGGGCAGCTCACATCGAAGTTAGACTTCTATTTTGGTTTGAAAGGACTTTACATATTTTTTACGACGAAGATGTAACAATTGTTGCTTGTTCTTCACAAACTGAGGACTCAACTATATTCACAAATGCAGGAGTACACAAGAGTCAACAAGAATTTGAAATATATGAGGAGGATGATTCCATAATTCCTTCCATATTGTTAAATAAGACTGTTGCTCCTAAGTCATTTTTTGTCTGTGGGACACAAATTAACACAGTCTTGCCGTCGGTACTTCTGGGCCGTAACTATTCGAATTTCAGTAAAGAAGAGAAAATTGGTTGCTTCAATTTCGTGTGGATTGATATACCGTTCTTCAAATTTCATCCAGATAAGAGTTGGTCTCTACTAGAATAATTCTATATATATATATTGACAAAGAGTACTATTATAAGCAAGAAAGTAAATTAATTTAGGCAATAAATAAAGTATTTAATGTAATAAATTTGTCGGGTTTTAGTTCTCGTTCATGTTGTTGGGTTTTAGGTTTTTTCATTAATGATTTAATTAGGCGACTACCGTGCTTATCACATCTTCATTATGTATCAATGTCTTGTAAGCCGATTTATTAAAAAAAAAAAAAAGTTATTTCATTCATTGTCAACAAAATATGGCCAAATGTGGAGGTTTTGCATTTTGTGTGTTTACAATTTAAATCGATAAAAAAAAAAAATTATTCAGGCCAAATGAAGAAGACTTGATCTACTTATTGTCCATTTTTATTTTTGTTGTGTTCCCATTTTCCCTAACTATACATATGGTTTATAAATTACTACGGATAGTTTTATTTGATTGATAAATTGTTATGGGCACGAAAACAAAAACGATAAAACATTTCACAAACACAACTATCATCCAATTCCAAGGCCGCTCCAGATCTTTATTATATTTTTTTTTTCACTGCTAGCACATAATATTGTTGGCTCTTCACAAAGTTAGAACTCAACTATATATTCACAATTTCACTAGTATAATTCAGTTTTCCTCAATATATAGGAAAGATACAACTTAATTTATTTGATTGATAAATTACATATCGCACGAAAATGAAACATTACAACTATTACTAACTTGAATAATATATTCATGTTTAGTTCTCCAAGCGAACATTGGCAATCGATAAAGCATTTCACAAACACAACTATCATCCAATTGCTTCAACCACCTACAACATTCTCTTTGCACTCTTATGATCTGCGAGCGGTGATGACTACTACTACTACTACGGTGGGGTTGCCGGTGATGGTTGTTATCTGTTCTGCGCCTGTGCTCATTGTTGTGGTTACGGTCTGCGGAGCGGTGATGCCTACTACTACGGTGGGGTTGCTGGTGATGGTTGTTGTTTGCTTTGTGCCTGTGCTCATTGTCGTGACTACGGTCTGGGTCAGGTTCATGTCCCTGTACAGGCCCAACCTTCGGGTCAGACTCGTTTTGATGGTTATGATCGAGGCCTTGCCCTTGTGGGCTCGGTGGCGGATACCATATGATCTCATTGGGTTTTCTCCGAGTTAGTTTTTCATTACCAACTGCTCGAGCGAGACTTTCAGCTGTCCCTAATGGCAATAAACTACACGCCTGGTTAGCTAAAGCGAACTGCGACAAACATAACGGAACTGACTCAATGTTCTCGACAAAATTTACCACGATCATCGTCATTATTACGATGACAATTTTCGATTGGATCTTGAACTTTTCCATCTCCTTATTTGTAGATAATTTCTACAAATATTAAAGATGCCTATGGACTAGTAAGATGTATTTATGTCTAAAGGTTTGGGCTTCTTACCAATTCTCTTGCTACTTTTTAGGTTTCACTCTCTTTTGGCTTTCAATATGGTTTTCTTTTTGATGGCTATATCATAGGCTAATTTTGAGAAATTGATTTATGCATGATCTTTGAAAAATGCATTGAGATTTTAGTTGAAGTCTTTTAAATTTAAGTTTGTCATTCATGTTGCATGTAATGCCCTAGGTTACTAGCTAGTGGTTCTTGTGCATATTTCCATGAGATCACTACATGGACATTAATACAAAAGGAGAAGTATATTATAAATCCTATTCTCGTTCACTAAATTCTTTTATTGAGTTATACTAATATATGTAGTTTTTGAAATGGATAAAAAAGATGTTGTGTGGCAGCCAGAAACAAGAAGGGAAATGACAAAAGTACCCCCCAAAGGTACAACTTAGGTGACCGAAAAGACAAGGGACAAATAGCGGGAAATTATCCTTTTGCCACTATTAGTTTTGAAACAAGAAATGCTAAGTGTATATAGAATTTCCCTTTTAAATGTACATAAAACGATAAAGTAGTCATATAGGGTTTGGACATGAACCATAAAAAATAAATGGTCAAACATAGAAAACTAGACGATTGAGTTTTTTGTTGGTAAAGAAAGACCTAAAGTACTGATGTAGAACGCAGCGGAAGTTAAAGAAGACGATAAAATTAAACAAAGAACGATAAAATAACGATGAAATAACTCTAAATACTTAAAACTTTATTAAACTTCAATGGGGTTTCTCTTCAACTTGAGAATAATGGACAAACAAGATATCCTTTTATAGGATTCTGGACTTTCCTAGATAGACTTGAATTAGACTTTCCTAAATAATTAAAATACTGCAACTTCCTAAATAACTAGACTCAAATCTGGACCTTTCCAATTATTGGAAATACTAAAATAACATAATTTCCTAAACCTAAATTCTCTAATAATCATACTAAAATTGGGACTTCCTAAAACTATTCTCCATGGCCGGTTAGCCCTTGGCCCGGTTTGGTCATGGAAAAAGCCTCCACGTCGGGTGCCCCTGCATCAGCTTCCCCTTCTCCCACGAGGTTCGTCCCGAACCGTTTCGACGAAGAAAATAATGTGAGCCGCCCGTATACGTTGAATTCCGCCATGGCGATTCGTAATTCCCACTTCAAACGAAAGTTGTTGAAAATCTGTAGAAGATAATGATGTATTAGGGAACCCACTATAATCTGGACCCCGTGACGCGCCGAGATTCGCAAATTCAACAATAGTGAAGAACCATCCAACAAATCGCGACATCGACCGTCATCTTTTAGCTTCAGGAAAGAAATCACAAATACGACCTTCTTTCTTGGAGAAACAACAATGAATGTCGTCTTCCATTCCAATATGAATACCACCTTTTGTCGTTTAATAACCACCTGAAATAACCTAACAAGGTTTTGACTATCAAGTGAAAAGGCGAATCGTGGGGAACAAATAAAGATTAACAAATTACTTGGTTCCCAAAGAAAATAACGATAGATTTTTGTCGCATTCGGAACTGTCTTACCCAATCTCAAGTTGGCTCTTGTCTCACCTTTTAACTTAGCTGTAGATATGTCAATCGTAGCTTCACGTGACAATTCATCAATCGCTATAGCCTTCCTAACACTCTCCACCATAAAGGATTCTTCAAAAATCACATAGAACTTAGTAAGTTCCTGAACCACTCTATTGAAGTTTCCACTTTTAAATAATTTCGTTGCTTTTGGATCCAAATCTGGATCAACAGATCTCAAACCCCTAATTTTGGACAATATGAATTTGGTATAATCCTCACCCAACTGTGTCAATGACAAGATTTCTTCCAAATACAACTCGATTTCCTTCGGATCGGGACCTTTTGTAGTTCCAACAGAGAGTAGGTTCTTACTATAAGAGTTAATTTCATATTCTAATCTACTCAATTGCCTATACTCCATATATTTCTTCAAGATAAGCGAACCTCGAGTATCACATTCCTCTTGAAGCTCACATATGGCATAAAAAATTCCATCTTCACCACAAAGACTCTGCAAAATCTCAGCATTTTCTTCAACAACCAAAACAATATCTCTAAACAGCTTTGTGAAACAACCGACAAAATTAACTTGATTAAGTTCTCCACCGTTGTTGTGTTCCTGAAGTTCCTCTAAGTGCTCAAATTCTGATCTAGAGCTGAATGCAATTACTTTCTTTAAATAAGAAACATAAACTTGTAATCCTTCATCTTCAAGACCTAACAGTGAAAAAAGCTTAATAAACCGTAAAATCGTCATATGATCACATTGATCTACGGCAGAAGACAATTTATTCCTAACAATTTCTTCAAGTTGTTTCGTTGATGAAAGAAGATGTTCTCTCTGTTCAGATCCAAAATCTTTAAATTTCTCATCGATTTGTAAAAATATTGAAACATATTTGGCCGCTGATTTATAATCTTCAGTTTCTAATGCTTTTTGAACACCATCAATACAATTACCTCTTTCAACAATAGCATCAATTCTAGATAAAGTAGATTGAACACAAGATTGAACAAGATCTAATTCTCTAACTTTTCCACTTACCTGAACAACCAGGTCACAAGTTGATCGAGCATTAGTCAACATATAATCTGAATCAGCTTTAACAATCGTCAAAACTTCTTCGGATTTCTGCAAATTAATGAGTGTTTTCGCAAGATCTGTTCTTTGAGATAGTAAATTTTCGAGTTGAACATCGATGCCTCTTTGATAAGTTATGTATTCGTGAAGGAGACGAGTCATTGCTCCTACATCAGTAAGATTACGAACATGTTCTAGGGCTTCTGTACTACCAAAGTTAACTGAAGAAACTCCCTTTTCTTCTTCTTCTTTGATGGCGGAATTTGGAAGCACTGTGTTTGGTGGTTCGTCTTGAATTGGTAGAAGTATAATCTTCTTCCGAAGCCAAAAGAATTCAAAGGTGTTCTCGCGGCATCTGTGAACCGCGTCCACATCATAAATCCATGGTTTGCCTAAGATGAGATGACAGTTCTCCATGTCAACAATATCACAACAAAGGTAGTCATGATAGTGGGAACCGATTGAGAACGAAAATATGCATTGTTGACTAACTGCCAATTCGTTTTTGTCAGAAACCCAACCGAGTTTATATGGGCAAGGGTGGTCGTAAGTAGGAAGACCGAGTGCTTTGACTAGGCGAAGTGATATCATGTTTCCTTCGCTACCATCGTCAATAATAAAGTCACATACCTTATTGTTGATGGTAAGTCTTGACTGGAAAACGTTATGTCTTTCCGCAGGATCCAGAGGTTTGGGAAGGATGGAAGAAGACCGTTGAAGTGGTGAATGAATAGAGTACGGAGGTGGTGACGGTTGGTATTGACGAGGAGACGGTTGTGGAGGATTTTCTCGTGCGATTTCTCCCGGATTCCAATGATAATTGTACGAGTCGTTATTCACATATAAACATGATGAACATGAGCATTGATTCGTTATCTCTTGATGAGTATAATTTGATTGAATATAATCATCTTGACGAATATAATACGATTGATACTGATGTAACTGGTCTGGAAAAAAATTTCTAGAATCATTAGCCAAAAACTTTGGTGGCTCTGAATACCACATGATGTAGAACGCAGCGGAAGTTAAAGAAGACGATAAAATTAAACAAAGAACGATAAAATAACGATGAAATAACTCTAAATACTTAAAACTTTATTAAACTTCAATGGGGTTTCTCTTCAACTTGAGAATAATGGACAAACAAGATATCCTTTTATAGGATTCTGGACTTTCCTAGATAGACTTGAATTAGACTTTCCTAAATAATTAAAATACTGCAACTTCCTAAATAACTAGACTCAAATCTGGACCTTTCCAATTATTGGAAATACTAAAATAACATAATTTCCTAAACCTAAATTCTCTAATAATCATACTAAAATTGGGACTTCCTAAAACTATTCTCCATGGCCGGTTAGCCCTTGGCCCGGTTTGGTCATGGAAAAAGCCTCCACGCCGGGTGCCCCTGCATCAAGTACTCGAGCATAGACTAGTAAAAATGAAAACCAAAACTTTTTGTTTGTTGAAAGAGAAGCAAAACTTAAACCACAATCAATGTTAATTTCTTGATATTATTTTGTGCTCATTGCATAGTTAACATTGGGAAACTTTAAAGGCCCCCCTAAAAGTGTCAAAGGCGTCTCTCTCGTGGCAAAATTGAATACATACTCAAAAAGTGTCAAACTTTGTGAGGGAAAGAGGTCAGACACTTACAAGGGGCACTTTTAGAAACAAAATAAAATAATTGGTTGTCGAGGCACTTTTAGAACTTCTCTTTCTGTTGTCGTTGTAGAATATATACTGATATTTTTGTTTATCATAAATTTCATTCTTATACATTGGTGCATAACACTAAGTTTTTATCTCTGTAAATACTTTAAACCGCATAAATGTCGTACAATCTATCAATATAGACATTTGGTACACCAATTCGCTACATCAATAGTTAAGAGACTATAACGAACATCTGAATTATTCCTACTGAATATTCATTTAAAATAACCAAAAAAAATTTACTTACATAAGGAAATATGAATGGTGGGCAGGACAAAGATGGAAACTTGGTGAGAAAATATTAGGAGAAAAATTGCAAGAGTGGGGAAAATAAATTGGTGTTCAATAGTAAAAGGTTTCTTAATTAAGTTGACAAATAAATACTATTTATTTATTTGACAAATAAGTTGACAAATAATAGTTCAACAAAAAAAAGAAAAAGTTGACAAATAAATACTAATGTGAAAGATTTGTGAAAAGAGATATACAATCCCTACTCTATTAAGATTGTATTATTAATGACAAGAAATGAGTGGAGAACTAATAATATTTTGCAATAATTGAAAATCTTGCATTAATAGGAAAACTGTTAATTGCATTGAAGATAACTAATTATGGGATGATAAGATGATTAATCAACTTAATAACCTTCTTTTGAAAATGATTTTCCCATCATTTGCCCTGCATGTGAAAACTTAATAATATTTTTTTTTGTTGAAGTAAAAAAAGAAAAGATGTGAGTGTGGTAGGTTGAAATAAGAAATGCCAATAATGATTGTTTGGTTGTTAATCATATAGTCTCTAGGGCATGAACCATGAAAATAAACAGTTAAACGTAGAAAACTAGATGATTGGATTTACTGTTTGCGGCGAAAAGACCCAAAGTACTTGAACATGGAGCGGTAAAAATCAGAACCAATTTTGAACCAAATTTAAATCGAAGTTAAATTCTTAATAACATTTTGTGCTCATTGGAGAGATAACATTGGAAAGGTTTAAAGGCCCCTAAAAGTGTCCCTCTCTCGTGGCAAATTCGAGGGATGGAAAGTTTGTGAGGGAAAGCGGCTTAACATTTACGGTGGGGACCTTTAAAACTTTTCTCTATGTTACTTTCGTAGAATAGTCATATTTTCTTTTTGTTTATCTCAAATTTCATTCTCATGCATAGCACTAAATTTTCATCTCTCTAAATACTTTAAACCAACTGTGTAAATGTCGTAGAACGTATCAATTGAGCAAGGCCGGTCCAAGTATATCGGAGGCCCCAAGCGAAATTAAAAATTAGGGTCCCATATAAATGATATTAGAAAAAAATTAAATAAAATTTAAACAATTGTAAGGGTAAGATTCGAACCCTTAACCTTTTATCCAAGATTTAATCTATTTACCACTAAGCTATGCTTTAAATAATGTTTGAAATTGATTTAAAGTATAATTAATTTTTCGAAAGTGACATACGAATATGAAACATGAGGCCCTAGATTATTTGGGGCCCAAGCAACCGCTTTGGTGGCTTTGGCCACGGACCGCCCCTGAATTGAGCGCACCAATTCGGCACATCACTAATTAAAAGACAATAAGGAACATCTGTTTCCTATTGAATATTCATTCAGAACAAACTAACAAAGTTTATTTACATAAAATTTGAGGAGGTATAACAAAGATGGAAACTTGGTGAGAAAATATTAGGAGAAAAATTGCAAGGGTATGGAAGATTAATTGGTGTTTAATTGTAAAAGAATTCTTTATTAAGTTGACAAATAAATACTAATGTGAACGATTTGGGAATAGAGATATATAATACCTAGATCTATTAAGATTGTATTATTAATGACAAAATATGAGTGGAGAACTAATAATATTTTGCAATAATTGAAAATCTTACACTAATAGGAAAAATATTAATTGCATTGAATATTAGTTACTGTGATCCAGTGTCAGGAGTGAATTCAACTTTGACTTTTTAAAATGAGAAATGATTTATACTTAACGCCTCTCAATTTTGACTTGTTTTTCTTAAAATGATCACGGAAGAAAGATTATCTTGTTAACAATTCTTATAAATTGAAAATCACATACAAGATTAAGAATACTTTCCGCATCACAAATCAAAGGGTTTTAGAAGGTTTGTTTAGCACTTTGTTTTTTCCTTTTTCTTTTTGTTTTGATCGTTCGGGGGATTTCTAACCTTGATATAGCGAGCTCTTCCCAAATTTCATCTTAAGTCAGGTTTAATCAGTCGTAAAATTTCTAACTGACATATAGATTAGGCTTAAATATAACAATATCACCTTAAAATATAACACAAATTACGAACTAACTTGTTCTTTTTCTTTTTCTTTTTTGCAGAAGTTATTCAGGAAAAAAATGTCAAATTGTCAGCTTCCTACAAATCTACAAATTATTTGTATCGTCTTTCTTGTTTTTCTTTTTTCAACTAGTTTGCATGGATCAACTGTCGATCACAGAAAAATCCTTAAAAAGGTCTTATCGCCTGTTCTTCTTTCGAGTTATATTCAACAAGGAAATGTTCAAGAAATTGGTGGCCTAAATGCATATGTTACTGGCTCCTTGGATTCCAAGAGAGGAATTATTATGGCTGCTGATGTTTATGGTGAATATTTCAACTCTACTTTTTTTTTAACCATTTATTAATCTCTTCGAGTTCTTTACACATACACACATTAAATTCGAGCTAACCCATCGTATATAGATTTTCATGATATGTTTAATTTATCACCTAAAGGTTTAGAATACTACCTCAACCTAAAATTTTGTAATTTTTTTTGCAGGATATGAAAACTCTCAACTAAGGTATGCCCTATTTTTCAGTCGGAACAGATTTTAGTGGGGGTTATTCGTTCAGAACTTTTATCAGATCTTCAAAGTTCTTAAGACCTTTGATTGATGTACTTCGACAAAAAACACCAAATTAAATTAAATTATGTTTCACGTGCATTTTGAAAATAATCAATTTTGTGTATCCATCTTTTTTTTTCAAAAGGGAGTTGGCGGACAAACTAGCAGCATCTGGATTTTATGTTGTAGTTCCTGATTTCTTTCATGGGGATCCATGGACCGACAATCCTAAACGGCCTTTTGACGAATGGATCAAAGATCATGGAGCGGTTCGTAATTCTTTTTTAAAATTTTTGACATTCAATTTTTGATATTTATATTGAAATTTTGAGATCTAATTGTAGAACAAAGGAGCTAAAGAAGCTACGCCGTTGATTGAAGCACTGAAGAGTAAAGGGGTCTCTCTTGTTGGAGCTATAGGCTTTTGCTGGGGCGGTAAGATTCCCCTGTTTCACAATTTTACTAGACGCAAATTAGGAAAATGTTAAGTGTACAAAGAATTTTTGACGAAATCTTTGACTCGATGAGTCACACAAGTAAAAGAACGGTCTGGATCAAAATCAAACTGTGAAAAACTTTGTCTTTTAGTAAAAATAAGTCATTAAGTAAAAAAATTTGTCATTGTAGCACTCCCTCACAAATTATACCTAGTAATTATAATTATATACATATAAGAAAAATATTTCCTTCGTAAATTTTTCAGGAAAAGTGTCAATACTATTAGCAGAGTCTTATGATCTGAAAGCAATCGTTACAGCCCATCCTTCATTTGTTACAGTCGATGACATCAAAGGTATGAATTCTCTTTCTCTTCACTTGATTTGAAATATTTTCTTCGATCAATCAACTTAACTTAAACATGTTTTTTCTCCACACGAACTGATCACTTGACTTGACATATATGTCACTTTTGGGCTACTTATATACGTACGTGTCTTTGTGATTGTTGTCTACAGAAGTCAAGATACCCATTTCGATATTAGGAGCTGAACTCGACACAATATGTCCAGTAAAACTTATAAAACAATACGAAGAGGCTTTGGCAACTATGCATGAGGTACGACATCTTTCGTTTTAACTCAATGTTGAAAATAATATGTTTTTTCTTTTTACTTGGACGAATAAGATGGCGGAATTGATACAAGATTTTGGTGTTTTTGTCGAAAATGTATTTATATTTGCATACCAATTTGGAATACTAATTATATGCAATAATGTATAGGTACCAAGTTTTGTGAAGATATTTCCTGGGGTTTCACATGGATGGACTGTGAGGTACAATGCTTCTGATAAAGCAGCTGTGAAGTCTGCTGAAGAAGCCCACAATGACATGTTGTCATGGTTAACTAAGTATCTAATTTAAGAGAGAGAATAAAATATATTAGTTGTTGTTAATTAGTTGCTTTTAAATGAAGGTTTATCTAAATATATTTTTCGTATTTTTATTTTCGTAATTCTAGTACTGTATTAGCCACGGTAGGGTCGAGATCTTTGGCTCAATGTTGTTATGGTTTGGGGAGAGCAACCCCACTTTTCACCTAGACTAAAATATGCAGGATTTCTTACTTTGTGTGGAAGATAAAGATCCATTTACAAACCATTGTTATCGCCGTCATCACCAACATCTCTCATTGTCCCTAGCTCTCTTTTGTTGACGACATAGACTTCTTCTATAGACTATACTCACCAAAATAGTTCTTTCCCTTCGTAAAAAAAAAAGTTGTTCGTGTAAGTGTATAATACTTCTTTTCCTAGCGTTTGGAAGCGAAGGAAGGGAGATAAAGAGGAAAAAACCAAAAATGGAGAGAGGAGAGGAAAAAGCTAGCAACATAAAATTGAGGGATTTATTTTCTAAATTCTCGCTCTGAAAAATAAAATCCTTTCGGCCATTAACTAGATTGACCAATACATTTTTGTTTTTCTTTTCCTTCTATATAAGTGAGTCTCCCGTATATATAAACGTCGACAAAAATTATAGATTGTCGAAAACAAAACGGTTGTATGTAGTATAGAATTCGATATAATTGATTAAATTCAATAACATGAATCCACTTCCTCTGCGAATCCAACGTCGGACCTCTAGAATTTTGACTACACCGCTCACTACACCCTTTATCTATTAATTATTAAATTTTCAAAAAATTTCGAGATCGACAGACATATCATCACTACAAGAAAATAGTTAATGAACAATGAGACGATCAAATGAGGTGTAACTAAAGTGTAAGGGTGGAGGAGAATGCAACATCACCCATAAAAAGAATGACCAATAGGAATCAAGAATCACGGATATATTGTGAGCATACTAAAATCACATGCTCCAAAATCCCTTCAATTCCCACATTTATAATTCTCACCTGTTTTTCCACCAACCAATCCCATCTTTATATCCCTCAATGTTCTCTGATTTCATCCCTTTACTGCAAATTTGTACTACTAAAAAGCAATGGCAGGACCTCAGTGCTGTGAGAATCCCCCAACCCTCAATTCAAGTTTTGGAGCTGGACTAGTTGCACAACTTGGGGGTCTTAAAACTTACATTTCTGGTTCATTGGATTCCAAGAAAGCTATTCTTCTTGTTACTGATGTTTATGGTGATTACCCTTATTTCAATTTCCTCTTCCCTTTCATTTTCTAATACTACTAGATTACTAGTTTGATTATCTCATACTGTATATTATGTGGTTTTCTCAAGTGGGGTTTTTGCTTATTTTGTAGTTTAGAATGTTTGAACATTAGGTTTTCAAGTTTTGATTGTGTTCTTTACTCTTGTCAGACCTCGAGTCAGATTTCAGATCTGACTAAAAAAAGACCACTTTTAGGTTTCCTTCAACTGGTGAATATAGTTTGCAATGATTCTTGACTTGGTTATCTTATTTATTCAGGATATGAAGCACCCATCTTGAGGTATGCCCAATTTTTACCTTGCTCTTAATTGGTACAAGCTATATATTGAAAATTAATATTTGAAGACATGAAAATATCTCAATTATTTAACTTGGAATAGTAGAATATTAGTAGAACACTAGAACTCTTAAATTCTCCAATCGTTTTTGTTAGAATTTGTGAGTGGCGTTCAAGATATATTCCGATGTTTAGACATTGCATTCAAAGACGATCGAAAAGAAAAGGCGTTAATATAATGGGTCATATTGATTATCAAAAGTTTGTGTCCTCATTTTTCGGTTCGGGTATCTCACGTGTTAATTTAGCTTTGTTAGCAAACCAAATTTGCGGAATCGATTGGAGAGAATATTGAGGCCTTAGATAATATATTCTTGGTTATGAGACTTCCCTTTGTCAACATCGAACTATTCTCAAACACTCTGTAAGATGATAAAAAACAAGAGCATTGAGGCTCTATATATGTTTTTAAATTGCATAACGACTAACCGATATTCTTTATTGTGTAGTAGTTCCCCGTACATCAATCCTTAGAATTTGTTTTTGACCACATTTCATTATTATAATTCGGTATTGGTATTTCATATGGATTGCTTGATTATTTATAGTCATTGATGCAAATAACATGTTAATATGATAATATCCATTTATACTACTGTCGTAATCTTGAATTTGTAAAGGAAGTTAGCGGACAAAGTTGCAGCAGCTGGATTCTATGTTGTAGCTCCTGATTTCCTCCACGGAGATCCTTATGTACCAGATAACCCTGAGAAGCCTCTACCGATATGGTTACAAGAACATGGAGCGGTTGAGTTTCTTTACTTCCTACTTTCATGTTCGATATGATCTTAGGGAGATTCAGTATGTACATTTATACTAAAGATTTAGACACATTTGTTGTTTTTATAGGATAAGGCAGCCGCAGAAGCCAAACCAGTTATCGAAGCTATAAAAAGTAAAGGAATTTCCGCAATCGGAACTGCAGGCTTTTGTTGGGGTGGTAAGAATTGTTGTTCGTTCTCTTGTTTCCATCTTTATAGTTTCTCGTAGCACTGAGATTGAATTGGATCTTCTTTTTAAATGAATTCTTTTAGGAAAGGTAGTTGCCCACTTAGCCAAGACTGACGATCTCAAAGCTGTGGTTTTCCTACATCCTTCATTTGTCACTGTTGAAGACATTAAGGGTATGAATCTTATTTCCTCATGGTTTTCGATTATTGGTTGTTCCAAACGGACTATATCCGTGTTTGTTTAAATGGTGGAAGTGTTATTTTCAACAAAAAAAGTAAACGGTATGCATATATTTTCACCAGAGATCAACATCCCAGTTTCTGTTCTTGGAGCTGAGATAGACCAGAGGACTCCACCAGAACTTGTAAAGCAATTTGAAGAGGTCTTGTCCACAAAATCTGAGGTAAGATTCAATGCTTTTAATTCCGATACACACACATGAAAACCGAGTACTTTTTCTCTTCTGTTAGTTACAATATCATTATAATGAACAAATTAGTTAAGTAGATTTCATGTTTTCAATTCCAATAAGAGATTGAACGATATCTGATTTCCTATGCATAGGTTGATGGTTTCGTGAAGATATTTCCTGGGGTTAAACACGGATGGTCGGTGAGATACAATGTTGAAGATGAAGTAGCAGTCAAGTTTGCCGAAGAGGCTCAAAACGACATGCTAGCATGGTTTGTCAAGCATGTTAAGTGAGAGTTTACGATCACGATTATAATTAATTACTATTGAAAATAAAGTTGCTTTTTCTTTTACTTAGATCAATGTTGTATGCAAAACTTAGTAACACTATTAGTATTAGGGAAACATTTTGGGGTTGTTTCGTATTTTGTTTAATATAAATAAAATGCCTATATTGGCTTGTCGAAACGTGGGCCTTAACAATCTTGTACTTAGTTTACAGGTGAACGTTGGTCTATGTGGGACTATTCTCAACCACTCTATCATATGTAGGGTTCTTTAAGCAGAAAAATGTGTTTTAACTAGATGACGTTTGTTGTTGAGTATACTATCGTTTTGAAGAAGTTGTTCACAAAAGCGAGTTAAAGGAACTTGTTCAGGAAATTGAGTTAAAAGAAGTTGTTCAAGAAATTGAGTCAAAGAGAGTTGTTGAGAAAATTGAGTTAAAAGAAGTTGGTCAGGAAATTGAGACAAAGAACGCTGTTCAAGAAATTGAAGTGGTTCTGAAAATTGAGTCAAATGAAGTTGATTAAAAAAAAGTGAAAAACTTCGCAAGTTAGACTTTAGTCCAACTGATTTTCCTTCATACAAAGATCCGTTCTCAGAATTTTGCGAATCTCAAATTGTTTCACATGGATTGATTAGTAGTTTTACTGGAAAGTCTTCATCCGAAGTTCTTAGTTTTCAATCACTATACTTAGGATCTGTACAAGTTTATTTGTGGGGTGGAAAGGGAGATTGAGTCACTTTACGATTAGTGAGAAATTTTTATGTGACCTAATAAAATCTTCAGTCAAATCTGAAAGTTTGGTAATTCCTACACATAGTTCACGAGAAGGATATATCAATGGAGTAGACTGATGCAGGGAGATTTTCAGAAAACATCATCAAATCAAGTTATTAGGAGAGAATTGTTAGTTTCAACAGTTTCATATTTTTAGGAAACCTTCGAAGTTCTAGATTCTATTATTTTATTTATTTAGAATTTGTTATTAAAATTTGATTAGGTTTTGGAAACTAGTATTTTATTTAGGGTTATTTCCCTAATGACCCCCTACTTTGTGACCAGCTTCCCGCCTGGCCCCCTACTTTACGAAAAATACCCATATGGCCCCCTTCCGTTATAACACCGTTACTCTCTCTCTTCCATTTCTTTTCTCTCTCCTCCAACATGTTTTCT